>JAOXNR010000022.1:4201388-4213912 GCA_028571225.1 Parsonsia alboflavescens
ATTATTTTGATATATTTCAATTTATAAAATAAATATTTTTTAATTATTAAATTAACCGGTTCAATTACCGGTCCAATACCGGTCCAACCATTAAACATTGAACCAGTAACTTTTCCGGTTCAATGACCGGTCCGGTTCTGAAAACATTGGGTAAGACTCACCACTCTTGGTTTTTTTTATTTACTTGTGGGGACATGGATCATATTAATATCAAAATTTTACTTTCATCATTCTTTTTTCATCTAATTCTAAAATGACATAATGTTGCCAAAATTCTAGTAGTACTTGACTAATTGACCATATTATAGAAACTATGAGGACTAAATTAATCATATTAAGAATATTTGAGGAATATTATTATTTCTAGAATTTCCAGAGGTCATCAGTGAAAATTTGCATAAATCTCCCTAAAACCTTAGGACCTGTCTCTTCACACCTATAGTTTTCTTAACTCTTATGCAGTTGCTCTCGAATTCTTCTTTCGCCGTAAGCGTCTGCTGGTGTCCTTCGTTTGATTCTCGTCATTCAACCCCTTTGCTGGGCACTCGCAGGTATGAGTTTGCTTTTACTTTACCGAGTTTCAATTTTTTTAATTTTTGATTTTTTCCTCCCGAATTTTGGGTAAGGTTTGGAATTTGTTTTTTAGTTTTTGGTTTTTCCAGTATTCCTTCCAAGATTGCTAAAACCCTATTGGTTTCTTTCTTTTTATGCTTAATTTTTTTGTATCTACTTAAACCCTAGTTCCGATGGATTGAATTTGTCTTTCTTGGTATAATTTTGGTTGGGTTGCTAAGATGTTGGATTCCGACGGTTTGACGCTTTTCTTGGGACTAATTGGGTTGGTTGATTTGATTATTTTAATTCGGTTCATTTTTTCGGTTTTCCTCTGTTAATCTTTATTGGGTGGCATTCCTTTTGTTATTCTTGGTGGATTAACTGAAATTTGAAAATCGATTAAAGAAACGTCTCCATCACTGCTTGTTATATAGCTGCAGAAAAAAAAAGGTCTAATTGGATGGAAAGTCCTGGAATTTTACTCTTTTCTCTCTATTGTTTACCCCTTTGTGAGCCTTTGTTTTTTGTGCTGCATTGGGGTGGTTGTGTTGTCATGAAAGCTCGAACTTTATAGTTCCGTCTAGCATTGATTGATCTCTGTGGCTTTTCAGTCCTTTATGTAATCTTATTTATTTTCTTATCCTGCTTAGGTTGAATAAAATGGTTTGTTTTCCTTCTTCATTCTTTCAGTACTTTGATCTGACAAATGAAGAGTTTGTTTTTGCAGTTTCCTGACATGACAGTAACAGGAAAGATGATTCCGAAGAAGTTGAATATCAAATTCACTGCCAAGAGTTTGCGAGTTGATTCAGAAACACAACAACAAACAGCCCCATGTTTAACCATGAAGCCTGACTTGAAGGTGAAAGTGAAACTACCAAGCTTTTCTAACAAGCGGAAGCCTGAGTTAGTCCTAGATGTACCAGAGGAGAAAAGGCAAAAGATGGATCGAAAGGTGAAGCATCATTGTGGCATCATCTTGAAAGAGTTGTTGAGTCATCATGCTGCATGGCTTTTTAGCAAACCTGTTGATCCTGATGCATTAGGTATTCCGGATTACTTCTCCATAATCTCGGATCCTATGGATCTAGGAACGGTAAAGTCAAAATTGGAGGACAACATCTACTTTAGTTCGGAAGAATTTGCTGCTGATGTGTGCTTGACTTTTTCAAATGCCATGCGGTACAATCCTGTTGATAATCCAGTTCATCAGTATGCAAAGGAGTTAGACAACCTTTTTAAGAGAATATGGAAGTTTCAGTTAGCATCCTGGAGTTGTCAAACTAAAGGTGTCGGGTTCATTCATAATAGAAATGGAATTAATGCCCGAGGTACTCCTGAGGTTTGCTCTAAGAAACCACACTCTGATGTTTCTATGGGGGCCCAAAAGTCAACTACTTCAGAGGAAAAGTATGGATTAAGAAAAGAAGTCACGGTAATACTGAGGGGCTTGAAGAGAACGGAGAAGTTGCTGAATCTCCTTCAAAGATTTAATCTTAAAGATGGAGAGCTTGGTCGAAGTATTGGTGCTTTAGGTGTTTCAGACTTGAAAGAGTTGAAGAGACAGTTGAAGAGCTTTTCAGATGCAAGTTCTGCAAATGTATGATATTTACTTGAGTCATGATGCATTATGGTTATTGTTTAACAACTGACCAAGCCTTGGTGTGGAGTGTTTGACTTGATCAGTGCTATTCCTCTCCAAAGTTGCCTGTTGCTAATTTGCATTTTTTTTTATTAGTTTTGCCTCCTATTTGAGGTCATTTTGCATGATTGACCTATGTGCTGTTTGCAGGTGGTGCTGCCTAAGATAACAGAAACTGGCTTGGCCTCCTTTTCAGGGAAAGTTGTCTGTAAAGGTATGAAGTGCCAGAGGGTTTTGTTTTTCTGGCTCATATGCGGAGCTAAACAAGTCTTATAGACACACATAATGTTCATATAGGTCCTTGTGCTCTGGTCAATAGCAAGCAATCAGAGGTTTCCCCCCTTTGTGGTGGTCTCTGTAGGGGTCGAACATGTCATTGTGGTAATCAAAAGATTAAAGTACCTGCATCTAATAGTGGTCAGTAGGCTTTCCTTTACTCATTTCACTTGGTCTCAGTTTCCTATAGACAGATGCTCATTGACCTTCATTTTGGATAACATCAGCTTCAGAGAAGTCATTGAGAGATGGTAATCATGCAGAATCTCACAATAGTGAAGGAATGATTTCATTGACCCATGCAAGTGTATCGGATCACGACTCTGATGGTAAGAATCTTTTGAAACAAAAACAGTCATGTGATTACATTCAATTCTGCAGTTGTGATAACTGACATGGATCGAGATTGATTGAAGGTCCTGGAAGTGTCTTGGATGAGGATAACACATCCACAAGTTATGGCCTCTCAGTCCCTGTAACAACTGCTGGTTCTGGTGAAGGTTGGTATATTTTAGGATACATGCAGGTTTTTGCCCTGTTGATATTCTCAAAACAAGGAATATTATGTCTATCTTTTTTTTAATTTTCTTATCCCCCACATGGCAACATGTATCTAACTGCCCATGTGATGCTATATGTTGATTCAGGTTGCAGTCCACTTTTGGATGATCAATCCCTCAAGAAAGCCCTACGGGCCGCAATGCTGAAGAGTCGCTTTGCAGACACAATCATGAAAGCTAGTGTAATGGGTTCCCCTTTTTTCATGATTTTTTTTTTTCATTCTCCTGCTGTAAAATCTGGGATTCTGTTTTCATTAGTCTGTATGATTAATATTCATGATTGTATTCTGATTCAGGGTGATAAAGCCGATCCTAGAAAAATGCACCAAGAAAGAGAGCGATTGGAAAGGCTACAAAGAGAAGGTGATTTAAGAATTCTTGCTTGCCTCAAGAAATATGCATCACTATATGTTTTATTTTTGTTGAAGATATAGAAGTGAACTTTAATGTTTGCATTCATGATTATGCTTGGATTCTTTTAAAGAAATCAGGTACAAGAAATGATTTTGCGGCTCCGCAAGTGATCACTAAATTTTGTGAAACATTTTAATTTTCATCCTATGTTGCAGGTTTATTACCCTACAACTCCTTTGGGATGATGGTGGATGTTTCTGTTCTGTTTCTGTGCACTTTCATTTCTGTTCCTTGTGATATTCATGGTTATTTTGTGAGTTCTGCACTAAAGCATTTTCTCAAATCACTCAATTTTTTGGTGATGCAATGACATGTCTTCTACTGACCGCGCATGTGTTTTATTCATTCTTTGATCTTCTGATAACAAATGACAATCATTCTGTTGGTATTTAATAGGGCATCTCTCTTGAGAAGGTTGATGAGTGACATGTCTGCATTCTGAATGCCATTATGAACTCTAATGTTGACATATACATTGTTCTCTTTAGTTTCCATACATTTCACCCCTTCCCTTTAGAATTCATCTTTCAGATTCTCCTGTTTTTTATTGGCTAAAGAGACTTTAAAAGCATTGGTGAATTCTTAGGTGAAACTGGTCCATGGCCCCACCTATGGACCAGATTTCTCTTTAAGAAGCCGTGTGTCCTTTTTAATTTTTTTAGTTCAACAATTAGTTACCGGGATATTTGCTTTAGTTCTCATCAAATAGCCAAATTCTTAGACTATCACTCAACTATGGACACCAAAGTGAAAAGTGCAGACTAAACAAATTTTTCTTCTGTGCATGCAACTGCTTACATGGAAGAATTTACAAAACGTTGAATTAACCCAAAAACAAGTTTAAAATTAGAAGTTACTTGTGCAGAAAAGAATACGATGATATTATTATCAGGTTTATTATGAGCAAGCTATATCAGCTTCTGTCCATTCTTTTGGAAGTCAGCCTCAAGAATTTTCCCAGTTGCTGAAGATTTCTTTTGGGATCTGAACCCAATTCCACCAAAACCCCTTATAAAAAGCAAGAATGATGTTCAAAGAAAATCCTTCGTATTTTTCACCTCTTGCAGCCCAGATTGAGTACCCATTGCTTACAACTGCAACTGGTTGTGTTGTGAAGAAGAGTCTTTGGATCTGTGGATGACGGGATATATGAGGCTAGGAGCAGCAGTTAAATCTGGTAGAAGCATAGAAGTAGCAAAAGGGAGTGAGGAGAGGTTGGGTTTGGGTTTGGGTTTTAGTACGTGGCTTCCTTAGGTGGATCTGGTCTACAACTGGTGTTGTGGACCAGGATCACCTGAGAATTTCCTGAAGTGTTACTGTTATCTTTTCCTGAGAGAGGGTACAAAATGAAGCAAACAGTTGTTGATGCTCCAAAATGTTTGCAGTCTTCTTGTGCTTCTTGAGCTGGTTTGATCTTCCTCTTCATGCTACAAACCAGTCTCAAATTGGCTTAACTAATGATGTGGCCATTGAAGTTGCTATATTTTTTCAGTTTGACCATTGAATTATAGAACCAGTCAATTTAACAATTATACTTTGGATTTCCAAACAATTTAGCCACTTTATGGTGGTCCGGTTAAATAATAGTCACGAATGTAATCATTCTTCATTAATAATGTCACTTGTTTTTTCACATCACCAGAATTTTTCATATTAGCTGAGAGAATCTTCTTCATTTTTTCACTTTCTTCTTTTATCTAATCTTTTGTTGGCACATTATTTGAATGACATTGAGTGAAATTTTACATTTAATTTAGTCAATAATGAAATTTTTAGTGACCTATCAAGTTATGTGATATTATTAATAATGAAGATTGATTACATTTGTGACTGTTATTTAGTTGAACAATTATAGAGTAGTTAAAATGTTTTAAAATGTAAAATATAATGGTTAAATTGACTGGTTTTGTGATTCAATCTTCAAATAGAAAAAAGGTGATAACTTCAGTGGCCACATTGCTAGTTAAGCCATCTCAAATTAGATGCCATATATTATGTACCTTGGCCTCACACATTTTTTGATTTTTGCTGGAACGTAAGCAGTTGTGCTTGAAAAGTGAATGATCTAACAAATCTAAAATTTCAGATAGTCTGATGAGTATGAGATTGTTTCCTGTGCGAATATTGGAAAATAATGGAGAGGTGAAGTTGATCTCCTTGCAGTTCATTTCATATAACATATGTAAACTTTATAGCAGTTACTGTCAAAGAATGCTCCCCTTTTATTTGTTTTGCCTACCGTTAACTGAACTTTCTTAATCTGTTATGTATATTTGTGTGTGATTTGGTTTTGTTTGGAGTTTATTGTATACTCTGCATTGTTTTTGGGAATGTTGTTGAAACAAGTACACTTGTATGCATTATGTGATGAGCTATGGAGTGTACATGTCTCTTTTTGGCTGGTGCTGAGCAAATATTTTGCCTTAATGATTGCGCATTTTAAGCTTCGGTGAAAATAGATGCCACTACAAATTTGCTTGGTCTTTGCGCATAAGATAACTTCACCAGATTCCAATTGGTGTGATCCACTGAACATCATATAATACTGCTTGTTTGAATGAGTTCTGATGAATTTGAACTCTACCTGATAGTTGCAATCTTGTTTTTGCAGAAACAGCCAAAATTGATGCACAAAGAAAAGAAGAGCAGATGAAGTTGAAAATGATGCTTGAGAAGGAAAGAAAAGCTGCAAGGATTGCACTTGAACAGGTGTGTTCTGTGTTTGTGTTTTTTCACACCCTAGAACAGTGAAAGTTGAGTTTCCTTTTACAAGTGCTATGTATCATGACACTGTTTACTTTTGGTGTCTGCAGATGGAAAGATCTGTGGACCTGGATGATAACATGAAGGTTCTAAGGGAACTCGAAATGTTAAGCCAGTGTTCCTCATCGGAGTTCTACCTTGCGTTTGGTGTTTCAATGGGTAAAGGGATTACTCGAGTCCGGAGCCCTTTGGAACTAATTGGCCTGAAATTAAAGGAGGAAGAGAAAGGAGGAGAAGAAGGGACTTTGAATGGCGAGAGAGAGGAGGGAGAGATCATCCAATAGTTGCTCCAAGTCTTGAATCTCTATTGGAGTCACCTATGGTTGTTCCAGCTTGCATTCTAGCTCTCTGATTAGGTCCAGGTGTTGATAGTAATTTTGTGGACATGAGGAGAGGGGGAAGGGCCGAGGCAATTAATGTAAATAGACCAAAGTATATTGTAGTGCAGCAGAACAGATTGGGTTATGACATCAAAACATAGACTGACAAAGTATATAAAATTATTAGACTCATAAACTTGGAATGTTTATTTGGAAATATATGTATTCGTTCCAATGAAGGTTCTGGGGCTTCTTTTGAATTCTATCCTTGTTATATGCACTTGGCCTTTTGGGCAGTTTGGTCTATTTCAGCAGAAGGCACATGGCTGAAGCTGGGGTGCATTTCAGGGGGTTCCTTCTCACCTTCTGTTAATTATTTCTTCCTTTATTAGACTGTTAAAATTTACCCTTTTAAATAGATTTATGCAAATGTAAATATAAAACTTCTGAACATCATTTTGGTCATTGGATAAGCAGCGTGGGTTATCCTTAAAACTTTTTTATGTTATTTTATTTTTGGGTGCCATGACTGGAAGTCAAAGTTTTGTGAGTGGCTGGATGATGGCTGACAGAATTTTGCCCAACCATCATTAATATTATCTGGAATGAATGACCGACGTACCTATTTTTTTTTCCATTCTAATTTACAGTCCTATGTGAAATATGTGTAACATTTTAGTGAGTAACTGACTCACCCTCAAAATCTTGATGCAAAGCAAGGATCACTAGTGGTAAGTTTTAACAGGTTTATCCACATTTTGGAGAAAATTACCCATCAACATCTCAAATTTTTAATCAATACTTAAAAATATTTAAAATAGTTTTACTAGAATCTTCCTCCAACATTACTACATCACTGACAGGGCTATGTTTATCCTTCATGAATTTTCTTCCTTGTTAAAGTATTTTTCCTTTATATTCTTTCTTCTTCCTTCTAAATCTTCAAGATTAACAAGATCTAGATCTCACCACAAAGACATCAAGTTCCAATCATGATCATGATTTGCTGGGAATAATTTGCCTGCACAGAGCTCTTTAAAAAAAAGGCAACAGCTCGTCCAGAGCTCCAAATTTGGAAAACATAAAGGTACTACACATTCCCAATGGTTTCAAGAAATGTACTTTCTTTTTCAGAAAACAGAAACACTCCCGAAAGTGCGACCCAATTATCTCTGTTAAGTAGCAGCAGATTGGATGTTGAGGTGAGATCTACATAATAATAATAATAATGGAATTATAACTATATCTTTGGATGACTCTCAGAGTCAGAAAAGATTCTCTTGCATTTCTATTTAAAGCTATACTGTATATTTATTTTTGGCAGCTCGATCCATTGTCCGTGCATCCTCCTGCAATAGTAGTAGTCGGCTACTGCTCAGCAGAAATTAAAACATAAAAAATTAATTATTGTACACAAAAAGGGTGTGTCTTACGTGAAAAATGAATCCTATTGTTTCATTGTAATCTAGGAATTCCTTCCACTGCTTCCCAATGCTAACCTGAAATGAAAGAATGCCAAACAAAGGGAACTGTTATTCTTTGCAGAGAGAATAATCATGACAAAGGCAACAATAAAGAACACGGTAATCCAGCAATGTACAACCACAAAACGATCCCTAAAGCGGAAAACATTGCTGCTCGAGGGGAGTTGGGATCTTCTATAATCTTAACTCATTGTTATGGATAATCTTCACATCCATTGGTGCCTCTGGCAATTTTAAAGAAATACATATAATGGTCATAAAGTTCCAAAGTATGAATGATGGTTCCAATTCAGCCAGGAAAACACAGCTATTTACAAAGGTCTAAAATGGGCATATAAAACTTCAAAACCTTTATGACACGAAAAAAAGGTTGGTTATTGGGGTAAATCTAGAACATAAGGCTTACAAGGAAGTCTCATTTGAAATTAAGGCCATAAATCTCCAGCACTTGGAACTTTTTTCAGAGCCTTCTAAAATTATGTAAACCTCTTTTTCATTTTAAAAATAGCTTCCTTATCTTGGTCTTTGCATAAAAAAGATGACTTAAAAGTAACCATGAGAGAAACAATTCTGTGAATTACTTATTGAGTTCACCCTGAAGCTGCAAACTCAATCTAAAACTAGGAAGCCTTCGAAAGATAATACACACGAGTGGTTAGAAAATATGTCATGGTGCAATTAAAGAAATTTATCCTCATCCCTCACAACCTGAGCACAATATATGGTCTAACAAAGTTCGATTTCTTTGCCAGTTATTTAATTATCATGCAAGAACAGTATAAACTTTTGATGTTTCAATATATCTGTTATCTTAATAGGAACATCAGACATGCCCAAAAGAAAATTTTCAACTAATAAATAACTAGTAAAAACAATTACCTGAGCAATTTCATTTGCAGCATTCTTGGTCCAAAGTGCTATTTTTTCATGCTTAGCACGCACATTGACAACTGCCCCACAAATCTCATCCCCATGATCGAACTGTTCTCCTATCATTGCTAGCAACTGGAATAAAGTACATGCAAAATATTAATTTCTGTCTGTTCCAAATGCAACTACAAATTCAGACACACATCAGAAACATAAATCCCTCTAAACTTGTACATCTATACATACCGTATACAGCCACGAGGTATCAGATTTATTCTTAGAAAAGGTCATAGTCCACTTTCCTCCATTAGCACAAACAGGATCCTCCCACTTGGGCTCGATCTTGTTTTTAAAACAGTGGAAGTCAGCTCCCACAGCCAACTTGCTAGGATGGTGTATGTTATTGTAAATGCTGTAAGCAAGTAAACACTTTGTTTTCACATGCTTCAAGGTGTCATAGGAAACAGAAGGAACATAAAGGAGACTCATAAAACTAGCAAAGAACAATAGTCGTAGATTGTTATATGCCGTACAGGTTAAAATTCCAACTCAAGATGTATAATCAATTTTTAGATTTTGAACCTGAACAGATGTCAAGAAATGAACCACTTAAGTTCAGTAACATATTTCTGGTAAGGTGTAGAAGAGTGTCCTGCACTATGTGCCAAAGAGATATAACTTGCTAGTAGCTAACAAAGGAAATAGGGTGAAAACAAAAATTTCTTCTAAACAAATGACAACACCAGTATTACAGAAAGGAAGAGAGATAATGCAGATGTTAGTGATGAGAAAAAAGCAGTCAAAAGATTTCTCGACAAGGATAAGGAGAATTACTCTCCAGTTTTTCTCTCTCTTAGTTAGAACTTGAAATTGTATAGATAAAACATCACAAGTTAGCACCAACAAAGAAAAATTAGGAAACCAAATGACAAACTTGCTACAGGAAAACCAAGTTGGCATAGTTTCTTAGCCCAAATAAATTGCACTTCCGATAGAAGTGAAGAAAATATGTGATGAAATAAGGTGACAAATGAAACTCACAACTTTGAACATTTTTAGAATATTACTTCCTACTTTCCTTTCTTTCTTTAATTCTATGTCTGTCTCGACTCTATGCTTTGTTGCTGGCTTTCTTAGCTTCAATTGTGGAGGACCTATCTTATCTTAGATCGATTTTGCTCTTTTCATCTTTCTGTGCCATCTTCAGGCAATCGAATACTTTATCTAAGAGGTAGATTTCCAAGTCAGGCATCTTAGATATATGATAGATATGAGTGGGCCACGCGAGTGAATAGGTCTCAGGCTGGGTTACTTTTTTTAGATTCCTAAGGCGAGTGCAACAATAATCTTCATCTTATTTTGTGTGAGTTAGTATGACATTGTATCTCAGAAAAAGAAGGCATTATTTTTTCCCATGATTATGTATGCGTGATTAAAGATCTTTCCCATTCCATAGATTACAGCACATTTCAAGAGTTCTAGACTCAAAATAAACATCCACAAACATAAGTCAGATTCCTCCTTTCCATCCACCATTTAGAAACCCCAACTACACATATAGTTGAACTGACATATAGTTTCATAGTTTGCTCAAAGTGTTCCACCAGTTATCTTAATTAGCAGTTAAGAAAGACATGCATTTTAAGGTAGAAGAAATTAACATCATTCTAAATTCAACAAACCTGAAGCATACATGAGAAAAACATCCCTGGATGATTATAGCAAGAAACAAATTCAAAGTGGTCTTTAAGTTGAACAATTGTTTATTGTCACTCATCAAAACATTCCAGTACCTAAATTTACACAAAAGAAATTTGACAACAAAATATCCATAACATATCATACAATTGGTTCCACAAATAATAAAGCATCAGCTAGATTCAAGGTTAAAAGTCACATCAATTCCTGAAACCCAGAAAACTAACAAATGCCTAACATAAACATGTGCAAAAATATTACTCCATTTTAAAAATATAAATTTAGACATTTACAAACCAATTAAGATAAAAAAACAGAAAAGCCACCTAAAACAACCTGAGTTAATTCACCTAGAAAGTTAAAGTAAGAAAAGAATAGCAGAGATACTGTTGAAAAAAAAGAGAGCAACATATAAAATCCTGCGAAAAAGAGTAACATTTGGAAACATTCTTTCATGTCTGGAAACCTGTATTTGGAGACAAGGTAGAAACAAAGAAATCAATCAACATATCCGTAAATTGGGTATTCAAATACTTCTATGCAAACACAGTCTCCTGTACACAACCCAAAACCTAAAATGAAGGGTGACTAAGAAAATACCATTTGCTCTAATCTGTTTCCTTTCCAAGGTTCCTTGATTCCCAGATAAATAAAAATAGAATCCGACGTGGTCAAAACCAAAAGATCAAACAAATTCTTTAAAAAAAATGAAATTTTCTTACCCCCAGAATTCTTCAACAGTTGAGAAAGTATAGATGGGACGAATGAAGGCACCCCAAGGACCTTGCCTCGATTTTGCAGAAGGGTTATCGAACCAGAAGGTCCATGAATGCTCCAATGGATGTGTAGTAGTCAAACTCTTAGAGGGCTTCTCCATAGATGACGTAGCCGCGTCAGATTCATCCAAGATCTCCCCTTCTTCTGGGCCCTCTAAGCTTTCAACACCCTTTTCAGCGTCGCCTCTTCTAAGCTCCGACTCCTCCGCCATAGATTTCTCCTGTTCCTCTACCACAGTAGCAAGTAGCTCTCGAACCTCTCCGTTTCCGTCGTGTACGCGAATAATGGGGCCAAATGGGCCTTTCCCTACAGTGCAAATGTTGTTATGAAGTTCCCATTGGTTTGTAATTTTTCCTTTTTCTTGTTTCTTTAATATTTTTCTTGAGGGCCAAATCTACCGACGCCCCTTTTTTATATATTTTTTTTGTGATTTTAATTTTTTTAAAAAATTTAATTACATTCATTGAAAACAAACTTATTGAGATATTAAAGTTACTTTATATTTTTTTATTTTATTATCCATTTGCATTGAGAAAATATTGTGAATACTCATTGATAAAAATTAAAAAGATAATAATTATCCTGATAATTTATTTGGTTCAAATTCAATTTATTTTAATTTTAAATTTTGATATACATTTTTCTTATATTCTTTGTGGATTTCTTAATCTATTTAGACGCACATAAAGTCTAAATTATTATTATTATTATGATTTATATACTCGTCACTCTATCGATTGAGACGTCATTGAAGGGACCATATTGTTTAACTTAATTCTTAATATGTATTTCAAATTATGATTTATTTATTTCAATCCTTAAATTTTTAAAAATTAAATTAGTTTTCTTCATCCAACGTGTAATTTTAATTATTTTTTCATATTAATCACTTTATTTTTTTAGTTTCCATATTATAATCCCTCAATATTAGAAAATAATATGCAATAATTATAGTTGTTAGATAAAAAAAGAAATTTTTTTTTAAAAAAAATATAGAAAGCAAAAATAAAGGAAATGAAGAAAGTGAAAAATAAAAACGGAAGGTACAAATGAAGGAAAAAACAGATAAAAAGAAAAGAAAAAAAAATGAAAAAAAAATGAAAAAAAGAAAATAAAGAAAAGCACAAAATTAGATAAATGGCTTGAAAGAAAAAACAAAAGAAAG
>JAOXNR010000022.1:4214012-4258652 GCA_028571225.1 Parsonsia alboflavescens
TAAATAAAATTCTATCTAATAAAAGAAGTAAAATTATTGAACAATCCTGATCTTGCACGTTTACTCGTACTGCATCAGGGGGGTGCCAAGTTTTTGAAAGCAAAACTTACCAGAAAGAGATTGCTTGAACTTCTTGCTACTGCATCAGTTTTCTAGAGGGATTGAGAAGGTCGACAACAAATAGACAAAGGATGGACACCCAGGAAAGCCTTTGTTAAGGAGAAAAGCGGGGGAAGAGAAGAACCCGGATTGAGAAAGAAGAAGAAGAAAATCTGGGGAAGAGAAGAACTCTGGACTGAGAAAGAAGGAGAAAAGCAGGGGAAGAGAAAGAGAAGAACTCTGGTTTGTTTTTTGTTTTTTGTTTTTTTGTTTTTTTTTTTTTCAATTTCCATGTTGGATTGGTGATGTGGATATTTTTATATATGATGTGGATAATACACGTCAGCCCTTCGCCGGAGAGTGATTTCACTTGTTTGCCGGATTGCCGTGTAATGGTTAAATTGATAATTTATGCAAAGTGAAATGGTTAAATTGACTCCTTTACAAGTTCAATGGTTAAATTAAAAAAGAGTGTAAGTTCAATGGTTAAATTGATACTTCTGCCATTAATTAGAAAAAGAAAAAAAAATGATCACTCTCATCCATGGTTTTGAAAATAGTTATCTAATTTTATAACTACTCACATTTAAAAATCGATATTGAGTTCGTAGACCGGGTCAAACCAGATTGGCTCAACCCGATTAGCATTGTTCATGTCTTCAAAATATTTTCAAGAAGGTAGGTTTGGAACTTGAAACTCAAATCTCACAATTGGTATGATAAATAAGTGTTATCCTTAGTTAAAATAAAATTGTACTTTTTTCTTTTTTTAACCATTTAACTTTCAAATGTATGCGACTAGTTAAATTTAGAGATATGAAAAATGAATTATTATAGTGTATCATTAAATTTCACAAAGTTAAATAATTAAATTATCAAATCTCTAAAACTAAATACTCAAAAATGAAGCATTTAAAATTTTGGTGATACTATTATTAATCATTATGCCATTCTTACCTCTAGCATGTCTCCAACATTGACAACGAAAGCATTGGCAAGTGGCACAACTGGAATCCAAGCTCCATCCTGCCTTATTTGGAGACCTTCCACTTCACTGACTTGGCGTAAAATGGTGAGTCCGGCACCATCAGAGTGAGGACAGAACCCAATCACCTTCTCTGGTTGGGCACATTTGGGATAGTAATTCATCGTCATGGACTGCAATCCTTCTTCAAAGAGTCTCGTTTCTTCCATTTTCATGCTCAAAGCTCTTGCCATTTTCTCTAGAATTTTCATGGCCAGATTCTTCACTTCAGATGAATATTCTTCCAGAGCTTCTCTGCAAGCCACATACGGCACGATGATTTGACATTTTAGGAAGGTCGGCAAGTTTGTATTCAAGCCTTACCAAAAAGGAAAAGGTTTGATTAAAAATGAAGTCCTAGTAAATCTTCCCCATTGATAGTGCTACTTCAGGAAGAAGGCCACTAATTATTTAATATAGTGTCGAGTTATTTTAAAAATACATATTTTATTTATTTTTAATTTCACTTATTCGTAGACTATCCAAATATTTTTAGAGGTGTAAAAGGGGGTTGATCCGACTTGACCTAACTCCCGAGGGTCAAAGACTTTAAAGGGTCTGGTCGAACTGATCTATTGAAAAAGATCATTCAAAATCTAATCCAATCCAATTCTTCAAGGACCAAGTGAAGGATCGAGCCTATAATTGGGCCAAGAGTGGTTTTTTTTTTTTTTTTTAATTCAATTATATTATAAAATATAATTACAAAAATATCATAATAAATTATATAATAAAGAAATAAAATTATAATTAATAAAATTTCTTCTTAAATAAGAGAAATTTAATTTTTATTTTTAAAAAGGAAGAGTAAATTCATGATTAAATTTAAAAAAAAAAAAAGAAACTAAATAACAATAGACAATCGTATTTTAAACAAAAATAAAATTAAACTAACATTTCTGACTAATAAAATAATAAATATTTTAATATAATATATATACCCTTGGTCCTATGGACCAATCCGATCTGATCCCACCACATGGACATCAGCCCTCGACTCCAAAAATCGGATCAAAAAATCCACTGTCGAATTGAAGCTATATATTCTCGACAAGGAAAACATTTCAGATTAAATACTTAAGATTTTAAAACACAGAACAAGGAAATAATTGTTTCAGTAATTAATATTTTTCTTGAATTAAAATACTTCTTATAATAAATAATACTTATATAAATTCAATCTTAATATTTAATGTAATTAGAAGGGTATAATTGAAAATTTTTCATCAAATGCTTCTTGTAAAATAAAAATGCTTCTTAAAAAGTATAAAGGAATTTCTATTTTGAAATAAAATTAGTTAGTTAAAACGATTAACAAAAAGAAACGAATGGAGTAACCATTAATGAGAGTCATTAATAAACCTCTCTAATGGTCATAATTAATTAACCAAATCATTAATGAATCACTGAAACGGTTTTAGTATTATCGTGAAGTTTAGACACGAGGTTGTTCAGGAATGAATATAATCCCATCCATATAAATTAGTCCATTAATGAATAGACATTTATGTTTATTCCATGACACATGGTTCTATATACGTGTGTTTAACCTTTACCAAGTGTAGGTGCACCCATGTAATGTAAATGTTAGAATCAGTTATAAAATACTTTCTCCATTTGGAATACATCTCGTTTTGGCTTAATTAAAAATTAAGAAGTACGTTTGATTTTTATAAAGTTTAATTACTACTTTATCCTTTTCATTATCAAGATTATTAGTGCAAACTTTAAATTATTTGTTGTTGTAATTCCTTGGTTTAAATTATGTAGCTTATATATATTAAGACATTTTATTTAGGATAAAAACGAAAATATAAATAAGATCCATTAAAATCTAGGCAGAAGAATATTATTTCCCAGCTGCTGGGGAACAAAATATATATATAGAACAAGTTCTATAGGAGTAGAGGAGGAAATGTCTTCTAACCCTTGGCCACCTCAGGTGATTTTATTAAATTAAAAAAAATAAAAAAACTTCTTCTTTAATAAATTGGAAAGGATCTGCCTAATCCTTCGCCACGTCAGGTGGTTTTATTATAATAATAAAAAAAACCTTCTTCTATATTCTCATGGCCTCGACGTATGATTTCCCAGCCAGCCTGCGAGAAAATAGTCCCTTCAGATATTCTGCCACGCCGATTGTTTTAAATTTTGCTGGGATCTCCGGCGTAATGAGGCTCGGCGCAGGACCCATTTCACCATCCAGTTTCGGAGAAAGAAATGTAGCAACTGAAATCCTCTCTCTCTCACCGTTTACGGTTGCTCGATGTTCAATGCTCTTGTAAATTCCATTTGTCACCATCTGGAAAACCAACAGAAGCAATTATATATGGGACTAAATAGAGAAATGATCAGATGTCCCTTCACATGCTATCCATGCATTTTGAACAAGATACGAGTGTTTTCTCTTAGCTTGGTTTTTTATGTTTTTATTACCAACATAACCATTAATTTAACTATTATATACTATTCCCTCCATTACTAAATATAAGTTACAAGTTATCATTTTAAAAAAAATTAAGGTAATATTTTTTTCTCCTTAATCCTCTGGTTTATATGCTAATCACACTAACAACAACGTATAAGAAAAAGAAAAAAGAAAGTAATGAGTGTAATATAGAAAAAATACCTTCAAAGTTAAAATGAGCTCAGGATCTAAGATTACACAATTGTGTGTCACTCCCTCTTACACCAGTAGAAATTTAACTAAAAGATAAAGTTCCATTAGGATTTAGTTTATCTTTTAAGGTTTTAATATTAAAATATATTAAAAAATAATAACTAAAGTCCACAAATATGATTTTTATTAATATTTTATTAATATAACATACGGTGACACACAAATATGTAACGGGAAATCCAAATCCGTTAAAATGATTTATATTTAGTGACGAGAAGAGTATAAAATTGTACTCCTTCTGTCACTTAATATAAATCACTAGCCATCATTTTATAAAAATTAAAATAATTTTTTCCCCGAAAATATCCTCTAATCAACCTTTCAAAAATCTAACAACCATTTGACGAATATTTTATTTCACAAAAAAAATAATAAATTATCAATTCTAAAATATTAAATAGTCAAATATATTGACAGATTTAAAAATTTAGTAATCTTATTAAAAAGAAAATATGCACTCTCTTCATTCATAATTAAATTTTCTTAATCCTTTTTTGTGTACCTAATCTGAAATTCAATGTCTTATTTCCTAAATTAATTTAAATTTTATAAAAAAATTATTGATTTTGCTATATTCAAAATTAAGTTAAACTTTCTCGATAAAATTAATTAAAGTTAAAATGAGAAATTCAGTTGCGAATGAAGGATTGATCATTATGCTATTTTTTACCTCTAGAATGTCTCCAACATTGACAACGAAAGCATTGGGAAGTGGCACAACTGGAATCCAAGCTCCATCCTTCCTTATTTGGAGACCTTCCACTTCACTGACCTGAAGTAAAATGGTAATTCCAACAGAATCAGAGTGAGGACACAGCCCTATCACCTTCTCTGGTTGGGGACATTTGGGATAGTAATTCATCCTCATGGCCTGCAATCCTTCTTCAAAGAGCATTCTCATTTCTGCCGTTTTCATACTCAAAGCTCTTGCCATTTTCTCTAGAATTTTCATGGCCAGATTCTTCACTTCAGATGAATATTCTTCCAGAGCTTCTCTGCAAGCCACATACAGCACAATGATTAGACACAACACTCCTTCTCAACTTTTAAAAATAAAGATATTGTCCAAATGGGTTTAAAAATTAAGATATTGTCCAAATGGGTCCTTTGTAATTTTTCCGTTCAAAAATTGCAATTGAGATTTCCCTCCTTTGTTGACTGGTCATGGAGTAAGTCTAATTGAGAGACCAAACCACATTAATTAAATATTGAGTGCTTTTATTTCCTTTTTTTGCTTGATCTATTATTCTTATGAATTGATTAGTGTGTCTTGTGCCCAACAAATTGTATTAGAGCCTAAGGTTCTACTTCGGGAAAGAGGTCGAGTCAGGGGAGGAGCGCAAAAGGAAGGTGGCTAGCCGGTATCAATCAAGAGATCAGAAGTTTGAAAGTGACTGATTTCATAACGTGGCAATGCACAATCCTAGTTTATTTAGTGCAATTGGGTATGAATAGTGTCCTATGAGATGAAAAGCCTCCAAAATTAAAGACTCAAAATAGGGAAAAATTTAAAAGAAAGTTGTTAGAACAATTAGAATATCTTTGACTACCAAGATAAATGTGACAATGATAAAGGAGACATTACCAAAGATGTTGTGGGATACTCTAGGAAAAAATCATGCCTCAAAGACATTGACTAACCTCTTAAATATGAAGATGGGTTTTTATTCATCGAAGATGGAAGAGGAAGGTAATATCATTGACCACATCAACAAATTCAATGAATTAGTGTCTCGACTTGAGAATGCAGGGTAGGAGATCAAAAAGGAAGAGAAGGCCTCATTACCCAAATCCTTCAAATCATTGGTGCAGTTAAAAATGTTTTGAAGGAGAACCATCACATGATGGGGAATGAAGATCACTCCAAAGAAATGTCAATAGTAAAGGGTTGTGACAAAAAAAGGTCGAACAAAAATGACCATCACAAAGGAACATCAAAATCTCAATAGAGAGACCTTAGCAATGTCGAATGCCACTATTATGGAGAGTTAGGTCATCTTCATTATATCGTTGTCAGAATATGAGGAAGATTTGAAAAGATTGAATGAGAAAAAGTGTACGTCAAAAGTCTTGTCAATTTAGTCTGAAGGATGCTAATATTCTTTATTTTAATGCAACTATTATTGAAGATAATTTGGGTTGGATTATGGACTCTGCTGCTAATGCTTATATATGCACTAACCAAGAATTATTTGAGACTTTCCACGTTAAGGAAGACTTTAGATTTATCAATATGAAGAATTGTTTGAAGCAAAAGGTCGAAGGTATTGGAAGATTTCTCCTAAAACTCCATTATGTTAAACTAAAAAAAATACCAATGTGAAATATTTAGCAACAGGTAAAGCCAATAATCCTTCGTTTGGTGAATTGGCTTCACATGGGTACAAGTATGTTAGCATTGGAAATAGTGGAAGCTTGGTTATGCAAGGGAGGAAGAAGGAAAAACACATCTATTACTTGCATGTATGTGCCTTGCGAGGAAGAATGGCAAAAAACAACAAGGTAGATAGCATATAGAAGAAGACAACCGAGATTCTTTGATGAAGTAAAGATATATGAGACCATGGAAAAAGAAAGGAATTGTTGTGTCCCAGATAGAAAAGTTAAGAAAAGTTGGAAGGTTTGTGATAAGAGTAAAATAACAGCAGCAAGAAAAAAAAATGGACCTTAGGAAATAAGAATGCAAGAATATGAAATCACTTTTATCCGCAATTGTGAGTCAATTCGAGATGAGAAGTCTCCTTATTCTGATTTTCAAATATTCCAAAGATATCCTGAGATAATAATAATAACCTAAAGCAAATATCAAATCATGATTAACTCTCCTAAAAATTAGGAGAATATGCAGATATGGTGGGAAATGCAAATAACAGCCTAACTGACCTATGAAATAGGAATCCACTAACAACTTAAATTGAAATATAAAAGGGAATGAACTTGTCAAGAAGTAGTTTTGACTTGGCCTTTGGATAAGGCACTAAACTTCTCTTTCTATTCTCTCAGGATTGTATGAGTTTGGGCATCTATCAAGAGCTCATCTCTAATGTATTTTAACATATAAGTTAAGTTGTTTAACATTCCAAACTTTGAGAGGTGTTAAATGTAGAGAGTTAAACTAGAGTTACAACTTAAAAAAGGATTTGTAATTTTTTCATCCAAAAATTGCTAGTGATTTTTTTACCAACTCTAACTACCAGAAATCCAGTCCCTAACATCTATTTCAAGGGTCTCTTCAGGGACATCTCAGTGGATGGAGTGGGTGGAGTGGTGGTGAGTGCACAAACCATACGTCTCGAATTCGAATTCCATCAATACCCTCCTGGATAAACGTAATATCTAGATACGTGGGAACTGACCTAAACATCGCTTGAAAAAAAAAACTTCTATTTTAAGGAGTGCATCATGGCCATTTTAAGAGGTTATATGTTTTGTTGGAGGAGAGTGTTGATTGGGAATTTTATATGAAATTTTAATTTACTTGAAAAAAAATTTTTTGATTTATTATTAATTGAGAATTTAACTTTTTTGAAATATTTCTTTTTGGAATTCATTTGTTGATTGAGAATGTGAATTTAATTTGTTTAAAATAATTATTTTTTTTCTCTTTTTTCAAAGTAGAAGGAAAATGAGTTAGGTCAGATGGCTAAATGGGCCGGGTACTCAGGACAAACCGGGATCAAAATGAGAGAGGGCACGGTACAAGTCATGGGCCTACATTGGGTGACCAATCGTTGGTCGCAGGTCTAACTCCAGGACAAATCGGTCAAAGTCCAAGTCTTCAAAAAATCTATATCCTCAGATGTCCCATTGTCATCCAACAATTCCAAAATAAAGTAATATATAAAAAGATAAATTAATAATTTTTCATTGTCCAGATAATATAAATCAATATTGTGGACAATGGATGCCTTAAAATAAAAGGTAGTATTGATACAAATAAACAAAATATTATCCACGAAATTTACTAAAATCTAAAAATTTCTAAATATTAGAAATTTATCACATGGAGGACTACTAAATAAAAACAAAGCTATTTAGAAACGGAAAAAAACCATTTGAAAGTATATAAAGGTCATTTCTAAAATTTTAGAAACCTAACGTTGCAAAATTCTATAAATCTTTTTACTCAAAACCGAAAATTTTTGTTTCTCTAGTTGAAAGTCTTCCATTTCTAGCTACGAAACCAACAACAGATACGGAATTCTTTACGATTATTTAATTAATAAATTAGAAATGAAATTAGTAACTGAACTGAAAGAAAGTTTCGAAGCACTTCAGCCCCATGGAATGCTTCAGTTAAGTCTCTAATGATTAAAGTTCCTTTTTTAAAAAATAAAAAATAAAATTTAATCAAGTTTTTCTAGGATTAAAAGAATTTTTTTTTTCCTTAACAGTTAGTTAACTTAACTGTTAATCATCAAAGATTTAAAGGGAGCATTATATAAGTTACGCTTCGTAACATTTTATAGCATTACTGTATATATGTTTGTGTGTGTCTTAATAAATATTTTCAACAAAACCATTAAAAATTTATGTATATCATATTAATACAAGCACTTTCATAATAAGTTTGGTATAATAAGATAAATCTTTTGATCATACATAATTACTACCTGTTCTTTTTTTATTATTTTCTTTTAAAAAAAAAGCTATCCAAAAATAGGCAGTTTTCACATCAATTTGACAAATTCATCCTCTAGCTTTATATAAAATTCTTAATCTACTTTTTAATTACTAAAATTTTTAATATTGAAAAAAACCGATTGAATCCAGTCAATTTGAAGTAATATTAAAAAATATATATAACATTATCTTTTAGTCAGTGTGAGGCCAAACCAATGACTTATTGTCCTAATTTTGGCACCTAATAACATTTTAATGTTCAATCACTAATCAATGAGACGGATCATCTCAACAAATATTTCTACAAAAACATGCCTTCTGGATGCTTCCAAATTAACTTTATCTTTTTTTTTTTCTTTTTTTTAACGAATGGGACTACAATATCTTCTCATTATTTTAGACTATGTTAGTGGTTAGATAGGTTATTATACATAAATACTCACATTTTTCAAAATTTTGTTTCGGGTGAAAAAGATCCATCATCATTTGCGTGTGCCTATAAATATAAATAGGTTAAATCCAAGACAAAGTTTCATGTCCATCTCCATTAAATTTCCATATGCGTATTGAAGAAAACTAGTGAAAGGACTATAATAAAGGGTAGTTGGTAGTACTATACCTGAATGGAGCAGGAAGATTAGGAAATAAATGAGGCTTCCTTAAATAAGTAGGTTGAGTAACCAAATAGAACATGTCTCCCCAATCCAGCTTTTGCTCCTCCGATACCACAAATGCCTGTCCAAATCCTTCTAAATCGCCTGCTTCTTGTTCAAATTTCTTCTTTTCCTCCAAGGGCAGATTAAAGAATTCTTCAATCTCTAATTTAACCTTCTTCAACAGTGAACTACTCACCCCATGGTTAATCAGCTGCAAAGTTTAATTTCATGTTCAAAACTATGTGGAAAAAAAAATAAGGAAATTAATAAATAAATTTATATATATCTGAAGAATTAATCACCTGAAAAAAGCCCCATTCTTTGCATGCAAAATGTAGTTTCTGAAGCTCGGAATTAATGATGAGATCATCATCGCCGGAGAGCAAACGCTGCAAATCAATGACTGGGATTTCCAGTGAGGAAGAATCGGAAGGGGTATGAGGTGAGAAAGGCTGTTCTTGATCGGGTCGAATGTATCGAGGTGGAACCGATGCCGGATTCTGCTTAGCCAACTCCTGAACTGAAGGGACTTTCAGAGAACCCCCCAGCTTTGTATTGGCAGATTCCATGGCGATGCACTCTTGCTAATTGAAAGGTCACCGGGCTTTATATATTATGTAAAGCGTATTAATTTCACCCAATTACGACCGCACCAATACAAAACAAATCGCTCACGAAACCCGACAACACAAATCCATTAAATATTTATATATAAGATTTCCCTTTTAAAAAAAGAATATCTTTTAAAAAAAAGAAAGTTTTGTATTAAAATGATCCTTATATACCTAATTCAAGATAAAAGTATAATTTAATTATCTGTTTTATTCTTTCTTTATCAAATCTCTTTTTAATATTTTTCAATACAATTAACTACATTATACATCTCAATTTTTAAAATAACTAATCAAATAAAGAAAAGAGGAGAGAGAAGGAAAGAGGATTTGAGATGTAATTCAGGATAAATTAAAAAGGAACAAATTTGTCTCAAATGGATAAGGTTATAATTACCTTAATTCTGATGAAAAATTCTTAAATGATCTTCCTTTTCAAACAGAGAGAAAGATGTTCCTATGAAGTAGTCGACGTATATACAAGAGGTTTTAAATTTAAATCCCATTAATAATTTCCTGAATAAGCGGAATGTTGAAGTGGGTGTAAATTGTCCCAAATACGGTTAAAAAAAAAAACAGGGAGTATGGTTTTAAGATTTTGTTGACAAAAATTATTTTTTTAAAAAGAATAATTTTTTTTAAAAAAATTAAGTATTCTCTTCTTTTTATAAAGGGGGTCCATTTTTAGACATATCAAAATAAATTTAGGTGATCCGGTTAGTCTGCCAGCTTCTGTGGGCCTTCTAAGTGGGCTACAGCTGTCGGGGCCTTTGTTGGACTAGTTCATGGGCCCTATTTGCTTTTTTAAACTTTTTTAAATTACTTTTTAATAATTTTTCAAAGAAATTTTTATCAATTTGTTAATGATTTGGTTATGAGTTTTATTTATTTTTTATAGTTATGTTTTAAAAATTATAAAGCAAGATACACAAACTATAAATTATTTCCAATGTTATCTTTGAATTATTTTAAATTTTCAGTTCGTTTTATTTTATTTTACATAGTAAGCTGAAATATCGAATTTGAAATCCAACATATAATACTTTGATTGATTATTTGCATTTTACTTTTTCTTTTATGATAAGTTTTCGAGGTTTTAGAAAAATGAAAATTTAATAAATTATGAATACTAATTAAAATATGTATACGTATATAAAAATAAAAATTAAATGAAGAAATTTGGATCGGTCCATGGGCTATTGAGAGTTTGGTTGAACATTCATATTTTGTAAGCTCCTTAGAAATTGAGACTAAGCCCAGTCCGAGCTTAATTTAAAAGGAGTAAGTAGGCCCAGACCGCGTTGGGCACGACAACCCATCTTACAAGTTCAATCTCTTTCTCTCTCTTTTTTTCTTTTCATTTTTTTTTTTTTTTTTGGTGCAGATTGAAAAAAAAGTCAATTAATATAATCATGTTTAAAGATAATTTTACTTATATTACCATTTATTCAATATATCGTTATTATTGAGAAACTCTAGTTTTTCAAAAGAATTATCGGTTGAAAATGAGAGGAGAGAATAATAATTGATATTTTTAATAAAGTTTTTTTTCTTTTACTTTACAATTACTTCTCTTTAAGGAGAAAACAAGACTACATTTTAGAGACGATTTAAAAAAAAAAACAAAAAAAAACAAAAAGAAAAAGAAAAAGGAAAGCTTGGATCATCTTTATGCGATGGAAATGGAAGGAGTTTTTGTGCGATCAGATCAGAGTTGCACATTCAAAAACATTCTGTAGAATATTGAAGAACGATTTCAAAGACAACACGTTTTTTATAAATAAAAAAGTTGAAAATTTATATCGTAACTCTATAGAGTACAGACAATTTCTAATAGGGCTTTGAGTAGGATCTAACTTGCATTACAAACATTAAAAAAAATCTAAAAGATCAACCTCACCAAACCAAAGATGTTATAGATGAGGAAAAAGAACATACAGAAGAGAAGAAGAAAAATGTCTTGAACAGAAGAGGACACAGCAGAGAAGAGAGAGACAGAAGCAGAGAACAAGAGAGTTCCATACATTACTCCAGTGGCGGAGCTGGGCTCCAGAGGTCAGAGGGATACTATTCAATTCTATATATTTTCGAAAAATAATATCTTTATAAATAATATTGTTATTTTTATATATAAATATAAAAATGACTATTACAATTATAAGTTGCAATCTAGATCTACATGAAGTTCATTCAATTTTATATCAGTTCGAAGTTGTTTTGAACTATTTTGTGCATCATCAGAAAATTGTTCTTGAGAGACATATTTTCTTTTTAAAAATTTATCCATATCCTACAAATTAAAAGAGAATGATTTATTACAATGCAAAAATCAAACAAGTAATTCAATTGATAAAAAAATTTGAAAAAAATAAATCCTAACAATTTATATGTTAATGTTGAAACTGATCAAATAAACAACTTAGATTAATAAAATAAAAAAACCAAATAATTGTGTGTTGAGTTGGATTATGCTTTTGATTCATGAGATTGATGGGATAGAAAAATTGCTTTTCAAATGTAACTTTTTAAAGTCGTCTTATATAAATAAATAAATATATATATATATATATATTTATATATTTATATCAAGGGTAATATTATGTGGTGCTTCACTTAAGTCTCTAACGAAGTCAACTGTTAAGAAAAAATAAATTCTTCTATAAAAAATTATTTTTATAAATATGTTTTATAAATTAAAGGATAAACTAAATCTTAGGGATACTTGATTAAATTTTATTTTTTAAAAAAATTTGAACGTTAAAGACTTAATTGGAGCACTCCATAGCACTCTATAGCATTTTCGTATAAATGTATATATAAATAATCATATAAAATTTTTCAGTTAAATGGAAGTTTTTGAGTAAAAAATGTAAAAAGTAGAATTGAAAAAAAAGGAAGTTTCTTAGTTTTCTGGGATTTATTTCTAAAAGGAATTTTTTAAATTATTTTCAAAAGGTATGCACAAAAGATTTTTAGGATGGGAAAAAATATATTAAATAGAAACATGAAATAAAAATTATAGTAGTAAATGAAGGAAAAAAAGCCCAGGGTGGGCTTGTGCCAACCTTCTGCATGTTGTGTGTCTGCTAATGAATTACTCCGTCCGTTTATAATTGAATATTTTTATTTTTATTTTAAATTGTCTTGAAATTAATACCCCTTCCATTACTAAATATAAATCAGGTTAACTAGCTTTTCTTGAGACTAGTTATAAGTCATTGTTGTTAGTTAATTAGATATTTAAATGTGTTTTTTTTAATATTACCCCTTTTAATTTTTGTCAAATGACAATAGGTGATTTATATTTTGTGACGGATGGTGTATCATGTTTCCTAAATTAATTAAAATTTTGTTAAGAAATTAATATTATCAAACTTAAAATGAATTAAATCAACTAATTTGCTATAAAATACATTCAACTCTGGACGAGGGAAGTATTATAGATTAAAAAAATCTTGTTATGAAAATAAGGTTGCTCGGCCATTGAGATGCCTAAGTCTTTTAGCTTCCAATTATATCAAACAAATCATTCTCTAAAACTAACAGGTTGTTCGTACTATCCGCCTCTTAAACTTATCCAAAAAAATATATACTGTTAGACATGATTTGTAACATTTACAGGTATATATATTGACAAATATTTTTGAAAATGCTAAACAAATTGTTTTTTTGTTTTTTTTGTTGTCTTTTTGATGCTAAACAAATTGTTACTTTTAAATAACTTCAATTCCTCTATGAATTCAATTCAACTTCAAAATCCTGAATTCGTACTTCCAAATCCATTCTCAAATATCATAGTTAATAGTGAGACCACGACCACGAGTGAGTAAAATATAAATCCCAAAGATAAAAAGGATTGTTAATATAATTTTAAAGGAGAAATTAGAATATTTTAGAAAAGTAAACTTTTTAATTTTAATTTCAAAATAAAAATATGGACATTTTAATTTGAAATACAAGAAGTGAATACTATTTTTACTTACTTATTACTCGTTCTGTCAAAAAATATAGTCGTTTTACACTGTTTTATTTATCTCATAATATAAGTTTTTTTTTCCCTTTTTTTTTTAGCTGTGTCCGGATCACTTTGCACGCATCTCGACATTCCACTTATGTAGGAGAGCATTGGTGGGATTCAAACTCTAGACCTATGGTTTACACGCTTGTCACTCTACCCACTGGAATGCCCCCGAAGGAACATCTTACCATATAAGTTATTTTACTACGGTTGGAAATATATAATCGAAATAATAATAACAATAATAAACTTAATATTCATAAAATAAATAAACAATTAATAGAATAAAATTCTATAAATTCATAAACATATTCTAAATGAAATTTATTTGTAAATTGGACTAAATTAACTGAATTAAGTAGTACCCAATTAACATTGTTGTCAAGGATTTTACCCTTTGTCCTTAAGACGTAATTGTCCATCACTTGGTGCAAAACGGTATTCATACAATCCGTCTCTTAAGAATTCAACACCACCACTTTGATAATTTGCACGACTAACAAAGTCTACTCACTATTGGAATCTTATTCAGTATCTCTCTACTATCAAACTCCTAAACTCTAGAATATATACATTAAAAGGAGAATTGGAAATTTTTTGAATGAATGAATAAAAACTCCAAGAGCCTCTTTATAGAAAATCAAGGATATGGATCATTAATTATTGGAATAATATCTTATCCATGTCACATTCATCATTGGCCCCATGTACATTGAACCAATTCTAACAACATCGTACAGTGCATACTTATTATTATTTTTCACCATTACCTTCCATTTAATATCCTTTTCCATGTATTATGAAGAAATACAATTGTAGTTATCAAAAGAGAGATAAAGGGTATTTTTTAAGCAATGTCTAGATTAATTTATACGCACCTTGACATTCCGCTAATCCAAGAGAATGTTGGGGGGATTCAAACTAGAGACTTGTGGTCTGTGTACTCGTCACTTCATCGACTAAGTTGTCTTCAAAGGGACAAATAAAGGGTAATTTAGACATATTTATCTACGTCAAAATATAAGTCATTTAAAGGAATTTCATTTGTCCCACAATATATTTCCTCCGGTTTATAATACAACTAGATCGCTTTAAACCATCTAATTTTATTTCATAATATAAGTCGCTTCATACAATTTCAATATTTATTGTTCTTTTTCCACTTTTATCCTTATTGTTCTTTCTTACTCCAATTTCCGAGAAAGTTTGACCAAGGGGTTTACTGATATTTTGATTAAGTCAATGTAGTGTTTTTTTTTGTATCCTTAATATGTGTAAAAAAAAAACGAAGTTAGAACAACCTATATATTTGGTCCAAAGCAAGTAAGTGGTTTTACAATTATTAATATATCATCATGATATTTTTTTCATCCTTACCTCCCTTTGTATATTCATTCATTTATTGTAGAGAAATATCATAGTTACTAAGGAGAGAGATAAAAAGGAGGTATTTTTTATATTTCATAATTACATTTACAACTTTTTAATCCATATAAAATGGATACTAATATCATATATTATGATAAGAAGATAATAACAAATATACCTTTATTCTTTCTTAATGTGGAACAGAGATAATAGTAGTATGACTTGTTAAAAGAAAGCCGCACCAATTAATTAATTAATTGAGTTAGCAGGTGAACAAAGTCATTACTCGTGTCTCCTGCCAAATTACAGATTAATTAATTTAGTTAGCAGGTTTAACTGCATTTGGAATGATTTTTAGTTGTGAATAAAAAAAAAATTTATAGCATGGGACTAAATGACGGATAATAAAGAATAAAGAAAAAAGGAAAAGATTGTAGCTGGATAATAAATTAAATGGATTGAAATGAATACCAAGTTTTTAATTATTTGTACCATGAAATAAAATTCAACTAGATAAAAAATTAATTATCTCGTTTTGAAATTGAATGCTATTTATATATATATATATAAATATATATATATATTAATTTATTTATTTTTAAAACTAGTTTTCTAAACTTTTCTTGAAGCAAAAGGTGAAAATGAAAATCAATAGAGAATAAAACATTATTTTAAGTGACGTAACCGGAACTCTTATTTAAGGGGGTCGGATCGGGCTCCTACTAGAGCACCGTGTGAGTCGTTCAAGGAATTTACAAGAATTGAAATCTTCACATGAAGGGGTGTGATATTGAGAAAAGATACCTATATATCTGATTGTAAACCCCTTTTATAGATTATCTAGTTGTCCGTGTTTAATCCCATGTAAAACTAGTTGTAAAGTTCTTGTTATGTTATAACTGGTAAATCTTTATTCTATTTAATATTATAGTAATAAATATAAACTTAATAGAGTTGGTGTATTTATATATTATAAGTATATCTAAAAAGTAAATAAATAAAAGAAAAAGAGATTTAATATATTTATACACTATAAGCATCTCTACAAAATAAATAAATAACTAAACAAAAGAGATTTAGTATATTTATACACTATAAGCATCTCTTCAAAATAAATAAATAAACAAAGGAGATTTAATATATTTATCTACTATTAAACAATAGTAATTAATCACCTGAAAATAAAAGAAATAGAAAAAGGAAAAAGCTAGTTAGTGACAAAAAAACTCGTAGCAATATATATTATCATAAAAATATGAGCTAGCCTCGTGTGATGATTGATTAAATAGAGAAATTTAAACTTAAAAAAAAATGCTAATATTGCAATTAACTGTCACTAAAACTCAATCTCCGCCGAGATAAATAAGACAAAAGTATTGGCCGGATTCTGAAATGATATTTCAACTTCACAGCTAATTCTTGTGGGCTGTACTTGGGAATGGAAAACAAAGTAGAGAGAGGTCAGGGATCTGAGGATTTTCAAACGTTGTCTTTGTCAAAAACCAAACATAGGCATTAAGCACAAAAACTATAACTCTTTGATTTTTTTCTCCCCCTTCTTTTTTTTTTTTTTTGCTTCAGACAATATTAGATCCACTTTGACCTTTCCCACCCTTTCCTTTGATCATCAAAATTACCAAATGTTTTTCTTTATTTCTTGAAACAAAATCTCCTTGGTCTTTAAGGGATGTCGGGCTGTAACAGTTCAATGTATGGGCTCCTGTCAACATTAAAATCCAGTGTCTCAATAAATATATATATATATATATAGTCATTAAAAAGTAAACCAAATTCCACCCCTAATAAAAAGTTAATCAATTTAACGAGCAATCACTGCGGCAAACATTCCTGAAAAAGAAAAGTCAAAATTTTTTGCTTTATTTATATTATAAATAATTGAAGAAAATGGGATGTCGAAAAACCAGGGCAATCCATCCCGAAAGAGAAAAGTTGCGATAAGTACAAGACATAGAGTCACTTGGTATAAGTCATCAATCATTTATTTTACAAAATTAACGTAATTTTTTTCTTAAAATATTATATAATTATATTTTTAAAATTTTGAATAAAAAATTTTATGAATATATATTATTAGAGGAAAAATATTATAAAAAAAATGCATTCAAATATTTTATTAATTAGTAATAATAACTTATAATTAGTATTAAAAGGAGTATATATTTACTATATTTAGTCACAAATAAACTAATTTAATTATTTATATTTTGTTTAGGGCATTTCTACACTTAAAAAGCAGAGGTCTCGCCGACCATTTACTAAAATCCCTTCAAAATAGGGTAGACCATATGTTTGCATCATATGTTGTGCAAATACAAAATGATTAGTCAATGTACATGTGTATACTCTATCGTCAAAAATTCAATGTCTCATTTTAACATTTTTAAAAATTAAAGAGTGTATTTAATTTTATTGAAAGTTAATAGTTTATCCTTCTCATTGACATAATATTTGGTGGGACTTTTAGTTAATGGACTTAAATCCTTAAATTAAAAAGATCATTAATCAAGCTTTATAAAAAAATCTATTTATTCTTAAAAATAAAATATTCAATTAATTTTGAACATTCTAAAATAGAAATAGATACCATCAAATCTGTGGACGGTTGGATTATTAATCAGCACATATTCCACGGTTGGGGGTGCTTTTTACATCTATATAAGTCATGTCCAAGACAAAGACCACATACGCTTGTTCAACAGAGAGCTAGAAGGAAATTATTATTATTATATGTATAATAGCAATGCAGGAAAACAATGCAGCTGCAGGTTCAGGTAATCGGCCAGCTGGAGGAGTTCTTCCAATTCATGGACTTGTCAAATATGCAGATCGACTTGATATCTTCTTGATGATTGTTGGCTCAATCTGTGCCATGGCAAACGGTGCCTCCTTGCCTATCATGGCACTGCTATTCGGCACCGTTGTCGATACTTTCAGCACCATAGATTGCCAACACATGCTTCACCAAGTTTCGCAGGTATATATAATATATAAATATATATAACCGTGGAATAATATCATCTCCTTCTGCTATTAGTTAATTATTAAACATGACTAACCTATCAAGCATCTCAAGTTGGAGACAAGGTGAGGTGACACTGTTGACTTTCAAGAGAAAAGGGTACAGAGAGGGTTAGCTTAGGAATGGGTTAAAAAAAAAAAAAAAACATTTCCAACCTTTCTGGTTCTGCAACTGAAACACTTCTTCAGGAATTCTAGCTAGTCCTTGCTATCAAAAGATAGGTTCCTGAATATTGCTTTCATGCAAAACCACTCCCTTTCTTCAAATTTAATTAGCCTTCAATCGATTCATTAATTAGTATGAAGCGCGGTAGAAAAGTGATAGTGATTGAAGCTATCCTTCGGTTACATTAATTTCGACTTGACTTTCACCCCACACCAAGTTGTTACATTATAGTATATGATGATGAAATATTGTCAAATTATCATTACCTACTCTCAAAGTTTAAGCTAACAAAGAGTTAGGAGTCGAATCTTCGAGTCGAACATAAAATTTTTAATAACAGTGGATAATAACACAATAATGGGCGGGGAGGAGGAGTTGAACTCATTATCTCTGCTTTAATATGATGATATGGCACCTCCAAATTAATTTCCTCTTGTAGCCAAATACATTCCATTCTTGGCCTGCAGAAACAAATTTTGAACTGACCACAGGAAAAAAAAATCGTTAACTCGTGTGAGATATATATATATTTCTTTTGCATATGTATACAAAGAGAGATTGTTTTATTATATATCAGTGTTGCTTTGGTTTTACAGGTGTGTTTCAAATCGTTCTACTTGGCCATTGGAGCAGGCACTGCTGCCTTTTTTCGTAAGTGTTGTTTCAATTTCCAGTTTATAAGCTAGAATTCATCATTTATTGGTTAAATTTGTATTGCATATATATATAATTAGACGAATTGATAGACTTCGTTAATAAATCATTAATCCCATATAGTATGATTTGCTAACGGCCTTGAATTAAGGGTTATTATATGTGTAAGTACATTTTTTAAGAATACTATGGAAAGTACCCGAACTCACTATATGTAAATGCTCTTGTGTATTCAATGGCTTTTACTATATGTTGGTTATTTGAATACACATAAATCCTTTGTATATTGTAGAGTTCTACAGGTCTCCATGTAGCATTTCTGATCACATTTTACCTAATAGTTTTAGCAGACAGTACCAAAAGAAGAAAGATCCAAACGATTGAGTACACGGCTTCTATTTGAAACTCATAATAGAATCAAAGATATGTTATTTGGAAGTATTGAGGAAGGCAATTTATAATAGAATAAAAGATGTTTATTTGGAAGTATTAAGGAAGGAAATTATCCAATGACTAATGACATGGATAATTAATTACTTCGAATCAGTAGCTACCCTTTACCAGAGGAAATATTAATTAATCCTTTCCAAATTCATCAGTCACCCCTCTTTAATTGCTAAGATTAGGACATGCAGAGATATAGAGCTTTTGTCCGACGGAGGGGCAACGGGAGATTATAGCGATAGGTAGTTCGTTTGGAGAGACAAGCAGAATTATGTAAATATTTATATATTATTAATCTCTTTTTCCTTTTTTTTTTAAAAAAAAGATGAATAGCTTTATTATTTAAAAAAAAAAAAAAAACACTAGATAGATTATTTTTATTAAAGTTAAACTCTGGTTTCTTGTGGAAAAGAATTGATTATTTCAAAGAAATTCATTGGACGAATACAAAATAAATACGTAAGATGAAAACTGCATGCCCTAATTAGAGATCGATCAGAAAAATCGTGCAGGGAAGGACACCATTTCGATTCGACCAAACATGGCACCTCTTATGGTCCACCTTTAAGAGTTGCCCTTTTAAGCACGGAGATGGCTATGCATGGTATATGGAAAATTGGAAATCGTGTTTCCTTTTTGTTTGACTTTGATTTAATGTCATTTCATCTTGACTTGACTTCGCCTAATCTCCAGAGATATATACTACCCCTTCCTATGAAGATAATTCAATTTTTCTTTTTCTTTTATCCCTAATTATAGTTCAATTTCTTTTTTTGATGAGAAGTAATTTTGATTTAAGAGATTAAATTACACTCATTAATTCCTTCCTTATATGTACGACTTTCGATTCTAATATATTTCATTAAATGTTTATATAAATTGAATGCAATATATAAAAGTAAAATTTCCCTAGATTAACTACATTAGTTGCTTTTCTTAATCTAGGCAAAAAAATAACATAAAATATCTATAATATATATTTTTAAATATGAAATTGAACAGTTTTATTCAATTTGAACCAAAGTTTGATTGAATTCGTTCCCTTTTCACTTGAAATTGAATATTTCACTCTTCATTTAAATAAAGTTTAAAAAGAAGATTTTTATTGTACAATACAAGTTGCTGTATACTTTTAAAAAATATTTAATAAAAGTTTTCTAATATTTCAATTGATCATTGCTCTTCTATCAATGTTTAAATATCAATATTAGGAAAGAAATAGGATAAATATAGTTTAATACATGGAGTATTTTAGTCTAAAAAATTTAAATAATTAAAGCCATCATTAAATATTTTAATTATTGTCTCACAACCTTAACCAATACTCCCTTCATTACCAAACATAAGTCATTATAAGTTTTTTGGTTACTAATTATAAGTTGTTATTATTATTAATTAATTAGGTATTTGATAGTAATTTTTTTATATTATCCCTCTAATGATATATAGTGAAATGGTGTTCAAATTTTTGAAAGGGTGATGAGAAGATATTTTAGTTACAAAAAATTTTATTTTAGTTTTTGCAAAACAACGAATAATAACTTATATTCAGTGACGGAAAGTAGTATTTATTTTGAATGAGAAGAGATTTTTTTAATAGTACATATCCTAATGTCCCACCGGTCTATTTTAGCTTACCGTTTCCTATGGTAGAAATTCTAGTTGATTTCTACTATTAGTATTTGGGAGTGACAATTTGGAGAAAACATAGAAGGGATGTCAGTGCAATATTTTTTTTTTTTGAAATTTCAAAATTGTTTCACTGGATGTAAACTCAAATTCCTTTTAAAGTACTCTATTCTTTTGAAATTGAATATTGTCACATTTTAACTTCCATACATTTTACTTTTTTCTGAAACTTCTTTAATTTCCCTCTTTCTTGATTTCCTTCTTCTCATCTCTAAATCTAGATTTATTTATTTCGTCTCTCCCAAATCTCTAAAGACATTAGATATAAATCTTTACCGACTATGGTGGCGGGGGTTGAGATACCCAATTCCACTATAAGGCTGTCGAAATATTGAAGTGGGATAAAAATATCAAATCCATTGATAGAAGTCGAAGGAGTATGTATGCTAAAATTTGAGACTCAAAAGAAGATTCTTTTTATTTTAGAAGTTAAGTATTCGTGGTCATTTCAGGGATATCTCAGTGGATGAAGTGACGAGCATGAAGATCATAAGTCTCTAGTTTGAATAACACCAACATTCTTTTGAATAAACAGAATATCCATATGTATTAAAATTGATCCGGACATCGCTAAAATAAATAAATAAATAAAAATTTAAGTATTTGCCCTAGATGTAAAGCTTGGGGAAGAGATTATTAATGTTTCGGGTGGTAGAAGACGGAATCTAGATTTGAAGTTCTTGGAGATATAAAAGAGACACGAAATAAGAAAATTTAGATTCCAATTTTAGATCTAGATGTGTTAGAGCTTAGATATATGAACTTTTAGGTCTAAAATAGAGAAATAAAAAGAAAAGAAGAAAATCTAAGAAAAAAAACAAAATTAACATAAGGAGAAACGATGTAGGTAGAACAAAAAAAAGAAAGAAACGTCCTTTTCCTTTTGTAAGTTAATGCTGATTTTGGACGGAGGATTTTTATAGGGTAACTTGAAAGTTCGAGATTATGGTACGATTATTTTAAAGTTTAGGATTATTTTTTAAAAAAAAGAAGTAAAAATTCAAGGTTATGGCAACATTTAGTTTGAAAGGACGAGGGAGTATCATTTTTAATATAGAATTCATGAAGATTCTCAGTGCATGCAATGTATGTATTTAAATTTTCCTAACTCCGTCCAATTCTACAGCGTTTTTTTCCATCTGTACCCTAATGATCATTTCTTACTCCAATTTAATAGGTAGACCTTTTTCTTTTCCTTTTTTTGGTATTTCAAATGATTTTTATATTTATTTATTGGGCTTTTCACTTATTTCAAACAATGTAATAGTCTTACGTATTTTTTTCAATCATAACGGTCCCTTATGAACTTACCTGATCATTCTCATAGAGGAGCAGGTCACCTGCCCAACATGTGACTAATTTGTGAGGTCAAATATGTCATTTTAAAAATATTTTTTACCTATTTGGTTCCATATGTTTGAGCAAAAATATATAATGATCATGGATGTCTTTTCCTAACCATTGTAGTTCCACATGAATTTAGGAACTGTCGTAACGATCCAAACAACCCTTCTTCAGCCTTTCTCAAAGCAGGTTACGTGCCAGACACATGACTAACTAATGAGGGCATGTATGTTATTTTAAAAAACATTAAGAGTCATAAAAAATTCAACTGTGATTCAACCTAACGACAATGGTGTTATGGTTTTCGAGTTTCCTCTTTTACTATTGTCTTGACAACCATCATTGCAGTAATAAATTGGTAATAATGCTTTTTTACAATTTAACTATCGAATCATCCTAAGAAGAGAAATAACATTTTTCACTCATTTTTTAACAGTGACTTGGAATCCCGATTCATGTTTTTCATAAAAATTTATCTTGAATAATTCTTCAAAGGCAAATCCAATTTATTTCTTCAATTTCTCTTTAGGAAATGTGAGTTGAAGAAAAATAATGCAAGTCTAATTTAATCAATCCATGGAAAGTTGAGATGAATCTGGAAATTCCACGAAACTTAACAACAACCAAAAAATGATATCTAATGTCTTAATGTCATCTTTGTCATTTACATAGCATATATCATATTTTGATGATAATCTCGTTTGGGAGCAATTTATTTAGATTACATTTTTTTTTAATTTAAGATATACATCTTGATTAATCTTCTAAAAGCAAACTTTGGTTATTTGTTCAATCTCTCTTTAGCATTGAGTTTGCAAGAGGTCAACAACCTAACTTCTTTCCCCAAAGAGTTGATTACCAAGGCAAATGATAAGAGGAATTAGAAAATTTTGAATGCTGCTTGAGTCTATTTGATAATTTCAGAAGGGGGAGAAATGATTGAAATCTATCGAGGAGGAAGAAAGGAACACATTTCTATTTAACCCAATTAAATGATTTGATCGATAAGAATGTGTTTATTAAGATGAAGATCAGTTGGCCGGAGAAGGGTTCTTTGGACCATTACAATAGTTTGTAAATTCATAATTAACTATAATGGTTGAAAAAAAAAAGTAAGATCATTATATACTTTTATCCAAACATGTGGAATCAAATAGGAGAAAAGAATTTTTATAATAATATATTTGCCCTAACTAATTAATCACGTGAGGTTATTTGGACAAAAGAAGGTCAAAGAAGGGTTATTTGAATCGTTACGACATCTCATAAATTCACGAAGGACTGTTCTGGTTGGAAAAAAAAATCTATAAGACTATCGTATAATTTGATCTAAACATGTGAGACTAAATAGGTCAAAAGTCCCCGTTTATTTTTTAAAACTTTTTTTTTATCTCCACTCCTCTCCTAACGGTGTCATTCCATCTATTTTCATCGTATCTCGAACTCCAAACCTTTTAATCCCAAATATTATTGTTTATCATTAAACTAATAATGCTTGACATTTTGATTGAGTTAATACTTTATTTTTTATATTCTTAATATATGTTAAAAAAAACTAAAATGACCTATATTATAAATTGGATCGAGTAATAAATAAATAAAAATGACCTATCAAAATATTCCACCTGTAGATGCCTTTTTTTTTTTTTGTGTTTTCCTGTTTGTATGAATTTAACCTTTCACTTATCTATAAAAAATTTAGAAGGTCACTGAATGGTAACTGTGGAAACGAGATAAGCTATTTTTCAAGATAGTTAAAATTACAAAGCCAAAGTCTTAAAAAATATTATTACCTTTGTTTCATGATATAAAATGGTAATTGTCATTTTATATGGATAAAAAATATTAAATGAAATTATATTATATTAAAAATATTTCTCTTGTTTTTACGGTAAATAAATAAATATAACAATAAAAGGTAAAAATATATATATTAAAAATTATAAAATAATTTATATTACGAAATAAATAAATATCTATTAAATGATTTGGAACAGATGAAATAGCATTTTGCCTTGTTCAAGTGACACTGAGATTTTTCAAGAATGGTGAGAGTCTCTTGTTTTTTCCTGTTACTGGTTTTGTTCAAGGGAGACTGGGGAATTATCCTCTTGGGTCTTAGCTGGGAAATGCATCATCAAAACTTAGCGGTTTGATAACGCGCACACGGATTTGTCACTTTGAGTTCCACTAGAGAAATATGGTGAAGGCAAAGGAAAGGATAGACCCACGAGTTAATTATAACCCTGTTGGTTTTTCACTAAACCTTTTCCTTCGTTTTCAAATTCAAGTCATGAATTGGTTCAAATTGTCCCCAAAACTCTTGGAAGAAAACGGAGAACTGAAACATAATTTAACGCATATGTACATCTTTCAAGGTTCATCAATGGTGAAGGCAACTAAACACAAAATGCTATTTTTTCTTCTCATTGTATTGCAGAGGCCTTGTGCTGGACTGTCACAGGACAGAGGCAAGCAGCTCGATTGAAAGCCCTATACTTAAAAGCACTCTTAAGCCAAGAAATTGGATTCTTTGATGCTGAGATCTCAATGGGACAAGTCATTGGAATGATGTCTGGCGATGCTATTATCATTCAAGATTCTATAAGTGAAAAGGTATTCTTTTTTCTTTCTTTTTTTGGTCATTTATTTTATATGTCATCCAAGATGCTTTAGAATTACTTCCTTATGATTCACTCATTAAACGAGAAATTTGGATAAGATATTAAGAATGCATATAAGGTTTTTCTTGAGGTGTAAATGGTTATTCTTTGCTAACTTATCATGGTCATTTTCCCCCCTTCAACGTTGGACTTTTCCTTGATAAGTGGGCTAATTTTTGCAGATAGGAAAGAGTATCCAATTCTTCTCAACTTTTCTTGGCGGAATTTCTTTGGCCTTCGTTAGAGGATGGCTTCTTGCCCTTGTCTTGGTTTCCATGATTCCTTCTCTTCTTCTTGTTGGAGGGTGTATGGCAATAATTATTGCAAAAGCATCAGCTCTTGGACAAGCCGCTAATTCTGAAGCTAGAAGCATAGCTGAAGAGACCTTGGTAGCAATTAGAACTGTAAGTTTTAATGCATCGTGATTCTTGTCTTCGGCTTTCTTTCCTCTCCCCTTGTTTATAGTGCCAATGCCTTTTAGTCTTCTCAGTTATGGTTTACATAATTCTGCTGATGATTGATAGTTTGAGGGAAATTACAACTTCTTTGTGCATCAATAATCACTAATCAGCATCAAATTTTGAATTTAATAATTTCAAGTAACTCTTTTTGTTCAAGTTTCTCTACTGAATGGGGGAGGAAATTTTATTATTCCAGGAGTCTGATGTAGCAAATTTGTTTTGGACAGATGATGATAAATTTATTAAATAAAAGTACATAAAAATTTACCTTTGTACACTTGAGATGGGAGCAAGATATTCTGAAACAGAAGTATGTTTCTCATTTTATTGCCTTTCTAAAACATCTTTGCTGACAAAAATAGCATAGTTCAAAATATTGAGTAAGACTGTGAATTGTTGTACCAGGTTGCATCCTTGACTGCAGAGAAGGAAGCAATTAACAAGTATGCAAAGAAGCTGGAGAGAGCTTGCAAATTCTCAGTGCAGCAAGGTCTTTTCTCTGGCTTAGGTTTAGGCATTGTCTCATTTACTGTTTGCAGCAGTTATGGACTTGCCATATGGTATGGATGCAAGCTAGTCCTAGAGAAAGGATACCAAGGAGGGCAAATTATCAGCATTCTAACAGCACTGGTACTTGGCGGAATGTAAGTCCAGGGTTGCCTTTCCTGATGTGTGTTTTATCAAGTAAAACAAGACATTGCTCTGATTCCTTCAATCAGTGTCCTATTTTATGTGCTCTTAGATATCATCCCACAAATTATGCTTGAAACTGCTTTTTAGATGTTGATAACTTGATATTAAGACTAGTGAAAGAGGATGAGCTACGGTTTTTAAAACAAAAGTTAAAATGCTACTAAGTTTTCTCTTCAACTAAGACTAATTGGCTGAAATCCTGTTAATACAAATTTGTCTCTTACTTCAGCGGAAATTTTTTATATGCTTGATAAAAATAATTTCAACTTTTTGTTATGCACAAAGACCATTTCTTAGGTTGGAAGTCTCTTGCTGGCCTCTTAATACTCCTTCAATATGTATCTAATGTCACTTCACTGTAATGTCTTGCAACAGGGCAGTAGGTCAGATATCCCCATGTGTAAATGCAGTAGCGGCTGGTCAAGCTGCAGCGAGTAAATTATTTGATATAATCAACCGAAAACCCCAAATCAATGCAGATAACAGAACAGGGGTTGTGTTGGAGAATATCAAGGGAGAAATTGAATTCAGAGATATTTACTTCAGATACCCTGCAAGGCCTAATGTGGAAATATTTTCTGGAATGTCATTAAAAATTCCAACTGGTTCTACTTTAGCTTTAGTTGGAAAAAGTGGAAGTGGAAAGTCAACAGTGATCAATATGTTGGAAAGGTTTTATGATCCCAATTCAGGGGAAGTACTATTGGATGGTGTCAATTTGAAGAAGCTGCAAGTAGGATGGCTTAGAGAAAAGATTGGACTAGTCAGTCAGGAACCTATATTATTTGCCACAACAATACGGGAAAATATAGCATATGGCAAGGAAAATTCTACTGAAGATGAGATCAAGAATGCTCTTGATTCTGCCAACGCTTCAGATTTTATTAACGGCCTACCCCTGGTAAACTCTTACTTTCTTTTATTCCCTCCTTTCTTGGTATCCACCGAAAAACCCTTCTTTTTTTCCCCCATAAAGTATGCTATGCAAAATGTTTTAATATGTGGAAAAAGGACTCTCCCATTAGAGTAAATAATTGACAAGAGATAGAATAGATTACATTTGTTCTCAGAAAAAAGGACAATTACATTCACATCCCCTGATTGAATTTCAGTGAGAAGTTTGTTTTCCTGGTCAGTTTCATTACCAGGAGTTCTTGATTCATTCTCATGAATCTGAGGATTTAGAGATTACTGATATCGTTAAATGAAAACATAAATTATTTCTTATATGTATCTGTTAATTTGTTTTCAGGGTCTTGATACCGTGGTGGGTGACCGAGGCACTCAACTTTCTGGTGGGCAGAAACAAAGGATTGCAATTGCTAGGATCATTTTGAAGGACCCAGCAATCTTTCTCCTTGATGAAATAACTAGTGCTTTAGACACCAAGACAGGAAAAGCAACTCATGATGCAATTTTGAAGATTGCATTACATAGAACAATGTTAATTATTGCTCACCATTTGTCTGGTGTTGAGAATGCAAACAGCATCGCTGTCTTGCATCAGGGGAGAATTGTGGAGCAAGGTAAGAATATCCTGGTTACAGTTGTCCAATACTGGAGTGTTTTTCTATTATCAACCTTTTTTACATTGTTTCTATGCTCGATGAAGGTACTCATGCTGAACTGACTAGCAATCCGGATGGATATTATTTCCAATTGTTTTGCTCACAAAGCACAAAAGTTGCTGAAAATCAAATACAGATCTATGGAGAAACAACTAATATTGCAACTGAAACAGTGAATTATCAAAGTCGCATAGCACCATTTCCAATTTCTACATCGGAAGTTCCTTCAAGTTGTCTTGACTTTTCTGGAGAATCTACTAACATTTTGGCTCCAGTTAAACACCAAGGAAATCATAAAAAGAAGGAACTGAGTTTTGAAAACCATGGAAAGGTCTCAAAGAAGCGCCTGATATATGTAATCAAAGACGAAATTCCAATTTTGATCCTTGGATTAATTTTCGCATTTGTGCATGGCATAGTATATCCCATCTTTGGGTTCCTGCTTTCAACAGCCATTAAGACTTTCTATGAACCTCCACGTAAGTTAAGGAAGGACTCGAGGTTTTGGGCTCGTATTTACATGATTTTGGGCATTGCCAATCTGATTGTAGTTATAGCACAACATCTCACACTTGGAGCTGCCACTGCTAAACTGACAAAGCGCCTATGTCTAGAGTCATTTGAGAAGGTTGTACATCAAGAAATCAGATGGTTTGATACCCCCACAAATTCAAGGTTTGTAGATTTATTTTTCTTTTATAACAATTGAGGCAAGGTGGATTGCTGAAAGACTCCTGTCCTTTCCCTTTCTTTTTGGGTGATTGCAGGGGTGCAGTTGGTGCAAGGTTATCCACCAATGCTTTAACATTGCAAAGCCTTTTGCGTGATGACCTAGCCCTGATTGTCCAAAATATGGCGACAATTATTGCTGGACTTCTCATAGCATTCTTGGAGAATAGCTTGTTGGCACTAATATTTTTAGTTCTGTCATCTGTTGTCTCCGTACAAAGTTTTCTCCAAACGAAATCTCTCAAGAAGTTTACAACAGACACCAAGGTTAGTAAAACAAGGAAAATAAGTTTTGCTGCAGAGCAAAGCAAAAAAAAGTAGAATATACCAAAACTAAGATATGTGCCTGTTGTTGTAGCTTATGCACGAAGTGCAAAGCCAGGTTGCTTGTGATGCTATTGGAAACATGCGAACTGTTGCATCATTCTGTGCTGAAAACAAGGTGATGGAGTTGTACCATAAAAAATCTATCACCAAAAGGAAATCCTGGATTCCTCTTCAAACTGTAAGCAGTATAAACTTTGGTATTTCTCAATTCATCTTCTATGCCACAAATGCCTTGTGCTTCTACACAGGAGCTATACTCATCCAGCACAATAAAGCAACAGTCCAAGAAGTTCTTAAGGTATATTGAGAATTCTTTTTTTGTACTCTTCAATACATATAGATACACATACATGTATGTATGTATGTATGGATGCATGCCTGATTGTAATATCTGTAAGCGTTGACCTCTTCAGTATCTATCACCTCTATTCTATTGCAGGTTTACTTGGCTTTGATGATTTCAGCTGTGGGGATTGCTGCTGCCAGTGGAATAGCTTTAGACACAAAAAAGGCCACTGCTTTAGCTAATTCTGTATATGAAATGCTCAGCATGAAACCACATATTGATTCAAGCACCTCAAAGGGATTGAAACTCACAAACATTGTAGGAGACATTGAATTAAAAAATGTCAGCTTCAGTTATCCATCTCGTCCAAATGTGCAAATACTTAATCAACTATGTTTGAGCATTCCTGCTGGGAAGGTACTAAAATTTCCCCTGAACTTTATTCCTCTATTCTCTTATGTTCATTAATCATCTCATAGAGTTGCAAAATTTAGTTTAATACAATTGACTCTAGTTGACTTGACTGCTACTCAGAAAGGTAGATTTTTCATCCTAATGGTCAAAAGTTATTCATTATTTAAAAGCAGTGGAAAGTGAATGAAGCAGATGGTATAAGACAAGAAGAGAGAAACATTTTTGTTGAGCATGGTCAAATTATGTGACTCACTTTTGCTTTGTTTGCCTTGGGGGTGATTAGATGAGTGTTGGAAGATGGTGTAAGCATGAACATATATAGACAAATTTATTTCCTTTAAATAGGCATTAAATTCTTTAATGCACTTCAAATTGATGTCCTAGGTGATATTGTTTTTTTTAATTCTTTTTGTAATACTGTCAAGAAACGTTACTTGAATTCATTGTTTAAGTGACAATGGGAGATCTTATGTTGGAGTTATAATTTGCAGTCTGTTGGAAATAATAGTAATACAATGCAATAGCAGCCTCATGGCAGTAATTGCTGCCATTGTTATCTTTAAAAAAATAAAAAAAAAAGTTATCGAGAAGATAATCTAATGAGGGAAATGTTAACAGAAATGTTTGTTAATGGCTTCTAATAACATGGACACTAATCATCACTTGTTCTTTAAAGTTCAAGGTAACATCACAAGCACAAAAATGAATTAGAGAAATTAATTTTAAGAAGAGGAGCATAGGAAGAAAGTTTAAGAAAAAACTCTTCAATGGAGAAATTTCTACTGTTGCTGCCTCATTGACCATGTAGCAGAGAAAATTCCCAACAATATATGCTGCCCTTCCCCCTATCCAGATGCAACCCTATATCTTGACGTATGGAGCAAGGACAACTAGTCACACCAAGCAGGAAGTTATCTGTGCAATGGAACAGGCTTTGAGTGCAACTTCTTAAAGGTTGTAACTATTTATGATTGGCCATATGGTCTGGGTAGTCTTGTGCACTAATCTACAAACAGTTTTGGACTCCAATAGCATTCTCTTTGTTGTGGTAGAGATTAACAAACTTGTTCACTGAACCTGATCCTGATTAGTTTACAAAAAAAATATATACATGGGAAATTCAAGGTCTCACAGTCAGATGTTAGTTTTTACTTGCATTTGTTACCTACTCCTTACAATTTATTTCTTGTTCCCTCGTCAAAATATTAATGTCAATTATGGACCTAACGATTAAAAAGTTGATTTGCAGACTGTTGTTGTTGTTGGGGCAAGTGGAAGTGGGAAATCAACATTAATCAGTCTAGTAGAACGGTTTTACGATGCTAACTCCGGCTGTGTACTGGTTGATGCAATTGAAATACAGAAGTACAATATAAATTGGCTGCGACAACAGATAGGTTTGGTTAGTCAAGAACCCTTGCTTTTCAATGATACTATCCGTGCCAACATAGCATTCGGCCAAGGAGGAGACCCATCTGAGCATGCGATCATTTCAGCTGCAAAATTGGCCAATGCACACAACTTCATTGCTGCATTACCAAATGGCTATGACACATTGGTAGGTAACTTTGGAGTCCAATTGTCAGGTGGACAAAAGCAACGCATTGCGATTGCTAGAGCAATAGTGAAAAACCCAAAAATCTTGCTGCTTGATGAGGCAACAAGCGCACTGGATGTAGAATCAGAAAATGCAGTTCAAGATGCACTAGATCATGTGATGATAGGTAAAACAACAATGGCTGTTACCCACAAGTTAAGCACCATCAGAGCCACAGATATAATTGCAGTTCTGAAGGATGGTGCAATCATTGAGAAAGGTATACATGATGAGCTTATACAAATAAGTAATGGGGCCTATGCCTCTTTAGTAGCTCATTATTCTAACCACCAAACATAGGCACACAATGGAAGGATATCAGCAACCTTCCTGCTTGCCCTGCAAAATTGCAAGGTTAAGCACTACTACTGATAGTACATCTTCTTTTTCCAACTTAATCAAGATCAAATTATTTTGGACAATATTTTTCTTGTGGTAACATATTACATCTCCTTCAGTTATTTTATTATTAGTGGTATTTGGTTTCTGTTGTTGTTCAATTTGCTATGCTTTACCCCTTTTTTTTTCGTTTTTTTTAGTCATATCCGATTAGTTTGCATGTATCTCGACATCTCATTTATTCAGGAGTTGTTGGTGGAATTCGATGCTTCTTGTTTGTCTTTGATTTTCTCCTACTAATATAACTTAGGTTGAACAGCAACGAATATCAAGAACCATAAAAAAATAATAATAATAAATAAAAAACCAACGGTGTAGGATAGACCGCCAATTTAATTTTCTTACTTAGTACAATCATTTTTTGTAATATTTAAATTTCTCGAAGATAAACCATTTTTTCTCTTTCTTTTTTGATCTCTAGTAAAGGTTAAAGAATCTTTTTATTTATTTGATTAAAATAAATGACCCCTTATTTTTAATATCTTACTAAAATAGAAATTTTGATTATCATAATTGTGATTAATTATTTTATCCATGAATAATATCATATAGATAATTGTCAAAGGAATAAAACCATCCACATTGTACCATAGGTGGCCTGCAATTTATATTTTAGAATTATTGGTCAATTCAATCCTGAAACTATACCCTCTTAGAAGTTTTGATCTCTAAAAATTTTTTTTTTTAATGGGTTGATCGTTTAGGTCCTTTTGATCAGAATCTTCAAAAATGTCATTAGAATTTAAAGTCAACAGTAGGCTGACCAAAATGGGAAGGATATTTCCATCATTACACTATTCATGAGGTGAATCTTTTTTTTTTCTTCTCTTTTTTCCTCTTCCAATTGAATACCACGAATTGTCGGCGCTGCTCATCTTCTCCCTCAATATGTGCACTGGCCGAGCTCTAGTCACCGGTGATAATTGCAAATACAAGAAGGAAAGATTTGGAGGGAGATCTGGCAGGGGATTGAGTATGATGTGTAGCTTAAGCTTAGTCAAATGCGTGAGAATGGAAAGACTCATAAAAGATGGACTACCAAATTTGAAATCTTCAATAGTCAAGGACCGAAGCTTAGGAAGCTTCGATAATGAAAAGTAGAGCTCCTCCATTTTGGTATCATCATCTATAAGGATACCCAGTTTTTGGAGATTACACAGATTCAAAAATTCAATTTTGATCCCATTACACAAATCTGCAATGGATAATGTCTAAAGATTCCGAAACTTCTTCAATCCCACCTCAAATCTTACTCCCCAAGTTAGATGTACTGGTGCTGCAAATTTTCTAGCTTCAATGTTCTATTTAAAACGACCAAAGGTTCTGCAACTGCTTGAATGAATTGGATAGATTCTGAATATTTGTGTTTCGCCGCCTACTAAAGCTCGGCTAGTGCGCATAGTGAGAGAGAAAATGAGCAGCGTCGGCAATTTGTGGTATTCAATTGGAAGCGGAATTTTGACAAATTCAAGGGGATCTTTTTTATTATTATTATTTTAAATTTCATCCCATAAACAATGTAATAACGGAAATGCCCTCCATATTTAGGTCAACCCACCAAATTTCGATGACATTTTTGAAGAATCCGGTTAAAAGAACCAAAATGGCTAACCCATAAATTGTTTAAGGACCAAAGCTTCCAAAAGGATATAGTTTGAGGAATGGATTCACCAATAATTCTTATATTTTATAATACTTTATCCAATGTGATACATTTCTTTATAAAATAATTCATGAATTATTTTAGTTATAAACCAAAAAAAAAATGTGTCAGTTTGACATGTGATTTTACCTTAAATTAATTCTATTATTAATAAATATATTTTATTTTAATTATAACATCATCCATTTAACTTTAATTCATTATAATTCAATTATAATTGAACCATTAAATCATTAAAATTTTGAATTTTCGAAGATAAAAATGGCACGAGAATTTAATGGCTTTTTTTTTTCAAAATCCTTATCCGTAAAAAATTTTGGGTATGTCTCTTCCTTCTTTGGAATGGGAATCAAATATTTTTATGAGAATAAATTTCAATTTCACATTTAAATACAATTAAACCCAAAAGTTAAACAAAACTGGCGCTATGTACAATGTGTATAAATTCCTACATAGAAATAAGGATTCTAACCGCATCCATTATATGCTTAATTCATTTTGATTTGCATAAATTTTTTTAAAAAATTTACCTGACTTAGTTATTTGAAATCCATCATATCAATTTCTTATCAAAATATATTATAATATATAAAGATAGAGACAAAAAATTAGAAAATTACATGTCAACACATCCAATACTGCCAAAACAACTTCTTAGAGGATTTGGAAGCACTTCAATTTTTTTATTAAAAATGACTTATCTTTTATATAAAATTTCATTTTTTTTATTAAAACAGTAAATCTTTATCAATGACCCTTCTTATTTCCTTATAAAGAGGAATTTATATCATAGAAAACACTTCAATTTCCTCCAATGAAAAAAAAAAAAAAAACCTCTTCATTTTTGTATAAAAATCTTTTCATATCTTAATCGACGTTTCATGATTTACTTCCTTTCCCCTTTCTTCCTCTCTTTGTAATCGATTACAACTGTTTCTATTCATGACAAATTTAATGGGTATTCAGAATCAACTCTCTTCTATAAGACTTAATGTAGAGTTTATACATCATATTTAGCTCTTTCTCTTCTTCTATTGTGAAGTTTTCTGTCTACATAATTTCCGAATCACTTTGAAGATATATTTATGCATATTAAAAACTAATGTAGCAAAACTATATAAAGAGTTACGATTAGATTTCAAAATCATCTTTCGTAAACAAGAGATAAGATTGCATATAAATATAATCATCCCTTCTCTTTTTTTTAAGATTTACTTGATAGATGTTTTGATAATATAAGTAATCTAAACCTATATAATTTTTTCTTTTTTTACCCGATATATTCACTTTTTGCATATTAAAACTATTGAATTTATTTTTTGATTGAAATTTTATACAAAAAAATAAAAATAAATTCATTTAATATCAGTTTTATTTCTAGATAACTCAATTGAAAAATCTTAAGTATTTTTAAAAAGAAAATTTGTTAAATTTTAATTTAAAAATCAATATAAAACAAAAAAAAGAAATCATTAAAAAGTTAAATCCTTAAATTTAATAAATAATAATAATAATGTTTATACATTTTTTAAATAATATATATAAAAAATTAAATTAGCAATAAATTATTAATAAAAAAACAAACATGTATATATAAAATTAATATCATAATCTCTCATATTGCGCGGGCCTTCTATTTGTTTTGATTAATTTAGTAACATAACTTGTAGAAAGATTGTGGATGGCGTTGCATATTCAACTTTGTGTCATTCCATCAACGTCATGGCCACCATGTCCTTAAAACTGCACATAGAGTGGGAATCAGAACATGCAGATACATAGAGTAGCTAATATAACGGGAAAAATCAGAACATTATGCAGTGCTTAGAAAGAAATTTGCATTACCTTAGACTTGACCAAAATTTGCGTACGGTTTATATGTGGGAATCTTATCATGAAACCTTAGTTGGTAAAAACGATCTCCTACTAGTTAATCAGATTCATGAGAAAACAAAGCATCTACTTTTGGCTAATCCAATTGATAGAAGCAGAGCAGCATCACTGTAACAAAATTTAGCATACCATAGGATAAGGGACTCAAATTCACCGCAGTCAGATGACTGTAGCTGCCATGTTTAGTAGTTCTGCATCTGTAAGATTGCCGCTGAGGAAGAGAACTTACCATGAGCATGAACTGCAGTATCCCGGACCAATAATGTGGAGCAAGATTTAGCATCATTTTCACACATTACTACTATTCCTGGTTCAGATATCTCATCAAGATTTAACTCCTAGGTGACTAGTAACTGCACATGATCCCAAAAGGATCCATTAAAAATATACCATGAACAGAAAGAAAATTCACCTTGAGCAATCCCATAATTGTTTAGTATCAGAACAAAAATACAAGGCCAAAATAAGGAAAACAACCATTTCAGCAACAGGTGAAAAAGTTGTTGTCCTGGTCAAGATGATATTCATGTCTAAACAACCCTTCTTTTTTCTTCCTTGAGTTCCTCCACAACTAGAAGCACAAGATAACCAGACTCTGAATTACATGCTTAAATGAACATGAGCAGCAGTATCAATAGTGTGAAAAAACACATGAAATTACCATTCACAATCAGGTAAATTGCGGGTAGGCATTGAACTTGGTTCATAAAGTTAAGCAACGAGGAGTCTAATCCAGCAAACAAAAGGAAAAAAGTGTAAACTAACTAAACAGTAATGCACATTTTATATCTTGAAACATGTGCCTTGGCTTCCTGCATTTCGGAGACAACATTCAATACCCTCCTGTCCTGATCCCTTGCCTCTAGATACTGGATCTTGGATTGCACCCTCACAAGAGCTTTCTGCAACCTGTCCTCTGTTTGTTTTCTACCTTCTATCAGGAAGTCATAATCATCCTCTTTTGGTGATGCCTCCGCCGTCCTGCATCCCTCCGCAAGTGCTTCTGATTTGAATCCAAGCAATCCACTTTTCCTTCTCCAACGCAGATTACTTTATCCAAAATCCTGGCAGACCAAATTATTTTCTATAATTCCTCCTGACCTGGTGCCCTAAAACACTATTGAAAAAGCACCCCCTTTTTTTTATTTTTTATAAGTCCATAGAAACGGACCTTATATAACTTTTAAAAAAGTTAAAAAGAAATTTAACAAGTTTTGTATAAAAATGTAGAAGCGATATGGACCAAATAAAAAAGAAAGGGGGACTAAAACTTCAATAAAAATGATTCGAGACCACATAAATCAAATAAAAAACATAATGGACGAAAAGGGAAGTTTCTCAAAAAAAATCCAATAAAGATATATTCAATTCAATCCATTAATGGGAACTTTTAAATGCCTTTCTTTTTCCTCTATGGAGTTCCATTGAATGTGTGCTTTACAATTTAGAGATTTATCGTAATATGTAGAACCATTGTTGATGGTGATGCATATTCAACTTTGTGTCATCCCATCAACATTCAACAGAGACAAGATTTAAAAAAAAGAAAAGAGCAAAAAAAGTCTCTCTAATTAATTCCAAAACTAAGCTGCAGCTGATTGAAGTGAAACCAATGATGCATAGACACCATTTCCCATCTTCATTAGTTCATCATGCTTTCCCTTCTCAGAAATCACTCCATTCTTCACGACTGCAATCACATCAGCCCCTCTGATGGTGCTGAGGCGATGAGCAACAACAACAGAGGTTCTGTTTACCATCACCCTATCTAATGCATCTTGTACTACTCTTTCTGATTCTGTATCTAGTGCACTTGTTGCTTCATCAAGCAAAAGGATCCGAGGATCTTTAAGGATTGCACGGGCAATGGCAATTCGTTGCTTCTGTCCACCGGATAGTTGAATTCCCCTTTCTCCAACTGAAGTATTGTATCCATTAGGCAATGATGATATGAAGTTGTGTGCATTTGATGCTTCTGTGGCTGCAATTATCTCTTCCTCAGTAACATCTCCTCTTTTGCCATATGCGATGTTGGCACGAATTGTTTCATTGAATAGCACAGGCTCTTGACTCACTAATGCCATTTGCTGCCTCAGCCAACTGATCTTTAATTTCCTTAACTCCACTCCGTCCAGATATATCTGACCAGATTCGGGATCATAGAACCTCTCTATTAGGCTGATAACGGTTGACTTACCACTTCCACTTTCTCCAACTAGAGCAACAGTCTGAATCAAATATCAAATCTTCAGGTAATTATTATTATTATTAATCAATGATAAAAAGCAACACTTTTTCTTTTTTTTGCTTACCTTTCCGGAGGGTATTTGTAGGCATAAATCCCTGAAAATTTGAATGTCAGGCCGTACTGGATACTTAAATGTTATATGCTTGAGCTCGATATCCCCCACAACTCTGTCTAGGATTTGACCCTTGTTACTACTTGAGTCAATCTTTGGTTTACCATCAAGAATTTCAAATATAGATGCAGCAGATTGTTTGGTTTTATTAATGTCTGGTGAAAAGGCCAATGCTTGCGAAACTCCAGTTGCCATCATAGTTAGAGCAAAGAAAACCTACATTTAACTGCTACATGAGATAATTAAAGGAAAAATGGATGAAAAAACTCAATAATCAACTCTGTGCAAACCTTGAAAACATCTCCAAAAGTAGCTTTCCCATGAAAAACAAGAACTGCTCCCATGTAAAAGCAGAAAGCAGTTGCCCAATAGTTAGCCAAATTACCAACACCAAGACCAGCACCACTGATAATTCCTTGTCTGACTCCCTGTTTCATTGGGGCTTCACATTTCTCTTGGTAAATTTGCATCACCTTTTCTTCTGCACAAAATGAAGCCACTGTTCTAATGCTACCAACTGCATCATTTGCTATCTGGCTTGCTTCTTCATACATAACCTGTGTATAAGTACAGGGCATTATTACTTTTTTTTTTGTCTTATCTTTATTTACTGTTGTCATTGGCATTCAAATTCTTCTGTTTAAGTGATGGGGATACCTTGGCATCTGCAGTAAACCCCTTAAAGAACTTCATCTGGATGAATCCTTGCAATCCAATAAAAGGTAATGCAACTAAGATTAGGAATGCCAGTATCCAATTGGCGGTGAAGGATATAACAAGCCCTGTCACTACAGTTGCTATGTTCTGAACGACAAGTGCCAAAGAATCACCAACGACAGTCCTCAGGGTTGTGGCATCTCCAGATAACCTCGCTCCAATTGCACCACTGCATTAATTATTTAACAACTGAGATATATATAAATAACATTTTATCATCAATTCAGTTGAATCAAAGTGAATCAACCCCCACTACCTTGAATTTTTTGGGTCGTCAAACCAACTGATTTCCTGGTGAACAACTCTCTCAAATGACAAAGAACGAACTCTTTCTATCAATTTGCCACCTGCAATTCCAAAGAAGTAGTTCTGCAGAGGTACAACCAGCAGGGTCAGCAACCCAAGGCCAACAAACATAAGCGACCAGAATCGGGCATCGTGATGCAGTTGTTGTGGGGGATAATACAATATCCGAATTGACTTTGAGAGTAACAATCCAAACATAGGGAAAACCACACCATGTGCAATCGCTGCTATTGATCCAAGAATCAATTGAGGTATCTCAGGTTTGTTTATGGCTGCAAGTCGTTTAAAGTTGACCTTCTTTTGATTCACTATATGCCACCTGTTATCACCTTCTGTCTCTTCCTCCTCCTCAGTTGCATAGATTCCAACAGTACCAGGAACACCATAGCTACTAAGACTGAAAGAATGTCTAGAGGATCCTTTGCTTGTGGATCTCCTCATTGACACTCTCTGGCTTGAACTCCGACTCAGTATCTCATCCACATCAACAGCAGAATCTAGTTTCTTTGCATCCACCTCTCCAGAGTTTTCAGTTTCCATCTGAGACCCTTCTTGCATATGGATCAACCGGCAATATGCACCATTGGGATCTTTGATCAGTTCAGCATGAGTACCTAGCAGAAGTTTTGTTTTCAAAGAACATGTTCTCAAATCACAAATAAATCTTTCAAATAAAATTCTCTTTTCTTTTCTTTTTTGACTTTTTGGTACCTTGCTCCACGAGTTTGCCACTTTGTACCACTGCTATAAGGTGAGCATTTCTGATCGTGGTCAAACGATGTGCAACAACCACAGTAGTTCGGTTTGACATGGCATTGTCAAGGGCATTTTGTACTATCCGTTCAGATTCAATATCCAAAGCACTTGTTGCTTCATCAAGTAGAAGGATTCTTGGATTCTTGAGAATGGCCCTAGCAATTGCTATTCTCTGCTTCTGCCCACCGGAAAGTTGAGTTCCATGTTCACCTACCATTGTGTCCAGGCCCTAGAAAACGTATTAATTGATTTTCTCAACATCAAAAATGTTGGACTTATTTAACAAAATAAAATATGTGAAGTTAGGAAAAATTTTACCCCAGGAAGTTTGTCAATAAATTTGGCAGCATTGGCAAGCTCAATTGCTCTTCTAACCTCGGAATCAGTGGCATTTGCTTTGCCATAGAGTATGTTCTCTTTAATAGTAGTTGTAAATAAGATTGGCTCTTGACTTACTAGCCCCAGTTGCTCTCTCAACCAACCTAGCTTCATTTTCTTCAAATCCACGCCATCTATAAGAACTTCCCCTGCTTCAGGATCATAAAATCGTTCCAGGAGACTGATTACTGTTGACTTCCCGCTTCCACTTTGCCCAACTAAAGCTGCAGTGATACCACTTGGAATACACAATGAGAATCCAGCAAAAATCTGAACCTGTGGTCTGGCTGGATATCTGAAGTATACATCTTTTAGCTCTATTTCACCCTCGATATCTTCCAAGACAATCCCACTGTTGTCATTAGCATCAATTTTTGGTTTAAGTTTGATGGTCTCAAACATCTTGAAAGCTGCTGCTTGTCCTGCTGCAAATGCAGACACACATGGAGATGTCTGACCCATCGCCCTAATTCAAAAGCAAGCACCACAAAATGAAATCCATCAAATTTAATCTTCATATCGTTTGAGAAAATTCAGTAACTTCAAAATTTAAGCTAACAAGAACAACATTCTGTCAAATGATCTTTATGGAAAGGATATAAATGAATACCATACTCACATTCCTCCCATCATTATGGACATCATTACATTGATGACGGTACCGCCATTGTATCCTTTCTCTATTACTAGCCTGGAGCCATAATATATTGCAAGTCCATATATACAGAAAATAGTTAGCAAAAGTGTGCCCACTCCTAATCCCGTAGCCAATCCCTGCTTAACAGTGGCTCTGCATGCAACTTCCAGCTTCTTGTTGTAATTTTGAATAGCATTTTTTTCTCCAGTGAATGAAGCCACCTACAGCATGCAATAACACAAAAAATTTATAAAGGATACATTACATATTTTCTTGATGATTTTTAGATAACAATCCAAATGTTAAAATAGTTTACAGTTCTAATTCCTCCAACTGTCTGTTCTAATACATTTCCTGCTTCCGCATATGCAATTTGTCCTTTACTTGACATGGTGGACACAATCATAGCCATCGCTCCGCCAGCAGCAGCAAGAAGAGGAACGCAAGCAGTCAAAACAAGTGCCAACAACCACCCCTTTATGAATGCGATCGCAAAGCCTCCCAAAAATGTGGATGCAAATTGAAGGAATTTCCCGACCTATCAAATTAAGTCCATACATTGATCATGAATGCTCAAATACTGTTAACATTGTAGTGAAAACAATCTCATATTAAAAAGCACCTTTTCACCCATGGCTTCTTGAATGAGAATAGTGTCTCCTGACATTCTTCCAATGACTTCCCCGGTTGTTGTTTCGGTATCAAAGAATCCAATATCCTGCCTTAGGATTGTTTTCAAGTACAAACCTCTTATGCGTGCTGCTTGTCTTTCTCCGGTTACCATCCAACATGACATCTCTGTAAATGAAAACAATGCCTTCTTAAAATAGCTGGAAAATGTTAAAAGTTGCCCAAAAAAAAATACAAATGTTTCGTTCAGAAACATGTCCTTAATATATATATATATATATATATATATATGTGTGTGTGTGTGTGTGTGTGTGTGTGTGACAGATCTCCATCAAAATGATTGATCTGAATGCTAGCTAGTTTAGTAGTTCTTTTTAATTTATTATTGGAAATCAATGCTTCTATATAGAACAAGCCAAAAATTGATGAGAACCTAAGCTGGTTTAATTTGTAAAAACTTATGTGACAATTATACTCAGATGTTCACCGGTGATAATTAAGGCCTTCCCAATGCTGAACCCAACAAACATTCTCCCACCAGAAGAGAAGGGAAATGTAGATTAAGTAACTGTGGGCAGCTAGCAGTAATAAGGCCACCTCCCCCAACTTTAGCTATGGCTTAAAACTAACATCTTATAATATATGGTAGAATCTCATGGTTTATCATTACTCCTTGCCTTCATTTCTAATTCCTACCCTAAAGCAATTCAATACTTGGGATAATGGCATATTCTTCGTGCAAAAGATAAATATGCCAAATGGTTCGAGGTAGCAGTCGCTTAATAATCCTATAAAGAAAATTTGACTTCCAATCCAGCACTTATTTTTCAATGGTTCTTTTCTTTGCATATTGTGATGTGTAATATATTCCCCAAGAACAAAAAATGAAGAAAGAAAAAACAGAACAAGTACTTACGCAAAAAAGAGGCAATTGTAGCTCCAATGCCCAAGAACACAAGCTTAAGTGAAACCTGAAATTGAAACAAAAAATAAAATGTATACACATGATATAGTAAGCTGAATGCTTCAAAACTATATACTAGTTTGAACTCAAACTCATCATTGCCAAGAAGTCATTCATCTTCAAATGTATTTTTACAAAACATTTTACATGCGGATCATCAAAATCAAAACTTGTGTACAGGTTGTGAGGAGAACAAGATTCTGATTTTTCATTCTTTATTTCACTGGAATAAATTTAATCCAATAAATTGAGAACAAAATGTAAGTGATTTTTTTACAGACAAATTTGATCAAAGTAATTATTAAAAAAGAGGTCATTATGTGCAATTATTATGGCTTTTTTTATTTTTTTTTAAAAAAAAACCCTTGATAAAAAGTTTTAATCCCCATCAAATTAACAGGGTGGTACTTTTTAGAATATCGGTTACATGGAATCTAAAAAACTTTAAGGAAAAAATACATAAGAGAGTAGTATAATTGATGAAATTAACTGGCAGTTCTTTGGCCATTGCCACCGATGTTATTTTCTCAGGAAACCTTTAAGATTGTTAAATTGGTTATGAGTCCAGTAATCAGACCTGCGGAAAAGACAGCACGACGAAACAAGTGTAAAAATGACGAAAATTGAAAAGCAAGCAAGTCTTTGATTTGTATGTAAAAGATCTCATTTTTCCCTTTTTGGCATTTTGTCTGTTGAACAATTGAGTAATTTAGAAGAAAGCCCGCCATATAAGCAAAATCAAACTGGGAAAGTTCCATGCATGTGAACACTCGAAAACAAATTTAGATGAAGAACACGAAATTAATCACGGGAAAAGGGATCCAGTTCTATACCTTTCCAACTTGATGCAAAATCTGAGAGTTATCAAATATATTTGCACCAAAAACATTGACTAGTTCACCCATCATCACTGCCATGATCGGCTGTGCCAATCCATTCATAACAGCCCCCACAGTCCCGGCTATCATCAAAGGAACGTCGAGACCATCGGCAAAAGAAAAGAGCTTAATGAATGGCACCTTCTGATTATCTCCATTGGCCATGTCCCGCTGATCTTTCGGCATAGCTCTGCCTCAATAGAGATCTGAAGAGAAAAGCAGAATATGAATGATGGAGTCCCGCGCGAGCGGAGTGATGGGCCAAGTATGCATGTATATATATAGTAATATAAATATATATATATATATATATATATATATATATATAGTAATAATAATAATTATAATTAAGGGTTTTTGTAGGTTATTACTTGGCGAGGAAGAGAAGAGCTGAGGGAGCAAATTTCATTCAAAGTGCAGGACAGCTAACGGTTTGTAGCGAATTTATAGGCTAAGACTTTGATGAATGCGTTAACTCAATAATAAATCTTGGCATTGTTTTTTATTTTTTAATTTTCTCTCTGTTTTTGGCACTTTTACATCATTTATTACCATTTTGTTTGCTAACCGTGCATTGACCCCTTTTTTAACATGAAATATTTATGGAAATAATCGTATGGTATTTAGGGATTATATTCTAATAATTACTTAATCATAATGTATATATCATAAAATTTTACATTTTACACTCCTTTTTATATACAAAAGGAAAATTGAAATAGTATTCTGTTGCGAGATCTTATGATAATTAAACATTACTATTTGTTGTCTTTCACGAGAATAGGCTAAATGAGAATCTTTTACTTTTAATATTTATGTTACAACTACTTTTTATTTAAAGTATCATAAAATATTAAATATCGTCTATAGTCCATAAACTATTTTAGTTTTTTAAGTTTGATCTATTATATTTTTTTTATCGTCTTTAATTATCCACAAATTTCAGTATGGTAATTTTGGTCCATCTTATCTTTTTTTGGTCCTCAAACCTAATTCTTTTTTGCAAATTTGATTATTTTTGCCAAAAGCACCTTTTACATTATTTTTTAGAGGAAATGATAAGGATATTTTTGGCACTTCAATTCTTTTTTTTTTTTCCCTATACACTAACGGGGCATATCCAAACCCTCTTTACTGTGTAAGAAAAAAAAATTAAAGTGCTAAAAATACCCTTGTCATTCTTCCTAAAAATAATTTAAAACATGCTTTTGGTGAAAATGACCAAACTTGCAAAACAAATTTTAAAAAAAAAAAAATTGATGACCGAAAAAGACAAAATAAATAATATGGACCAAAGTTATTATGTTGAAATTTGTGAATGACCAAAGACAATAAAATAAAATATTATGGAATAAAGTTAGAAAAATAAAATAGTTTATGGATTAAAAGTGCCAATTATTCTATCATAAAACCATAAAAAAAAGGGGAAGTTGAAAAAAGGGAATGCCTTTGCTGTTAGAAGAGATTTGATAAACACAGTTTCCAGAACATCAATTTTATTTTTCTTCTTTTACTTATTTAAGTTTCGTAGTTATTAAGTATCTTTCTTTTGGACCATTGTTTAAGTCTCAACGAACTCAAAACCTTTCTTTTGGAGAAAGTAGAAAAAGATTTGGTTTTATTTTTAAGGAAACAAAAATTAACGTTAGAGCATTATATACAAAAATGTTAACAGTCAATTTTTTAAATTAAAATATAATAATAAATTTGATCTATTACTCTTACGATTGAGTTTATCTTTTTAGGATATAATATATAAAATGTATTTTTAAAAAATAATTTTTTTATTGAAAAAATAAAATCAAATATTAATCATTAACTTTGATATCTAGAGATTTAACTATGTACTCCATAGCATTACCATAAATATATAAATATATATATATATATATATATATATTTATAT
>JAOXNR010000022.1:4258752-4269465 GCA_028571225.1 Parsonsia alboflavescens
CCCAAAGTGCACCGATGCACTCCAGTTAAGTCTTTAACTATCAATATTAACAGTTTTTTTTATCTAAAAAAAATAGTAAATTCAATCCAATATCCCTATAGTTTAGTTTATCATTTTAGGATATAATATATAAAATATATTTTAAAAAATAATTTTTTTATTGAAGATTTTATTTTTTAAAATAAAATTAGACATTGACGGTTAGAAACTTAATGGTGCACTCTATAGTATTATTCTATATATATATATGTGTATATATATTTATATAGTAATGTTATGGAGTGTTGAGAAATACACCTTATAGAGCATGGCATTACCATAAATATATATATATATATTAATACTTTGTTGTGCGGCGTCGCACAAAAATCCTTGTACGCCAAGATAGAATCTTTAACGGTAGTGAACAAACATTGTTTTTATCCATGGATTCAAAATAAAATAAAATAACCCTCCTTTTGAATCAAATTCATTCTCTTCTCCGACATCGCCGAAGACCAGATTTGTTCCCTTTCCAAGTACAACCAGCAAAGAGTCACAAGTCTTTCAAAAACATTGATTCAGAACTCAAAAGAAAACCAGAGATAGAGGGGATCGTTAAATCAAAAGCTTCATTTTTCAACCTTGAACAAGCACTCGATCCAGTTGAAATCCACAAAAGGAAATACATACGTACAAAAAGAGAGAGAGAGAGCAAGAATTTGGGCACAAAATCAAAGTCCTCTCTTGAGGAAAATTGGCAAACCCCAAAAAGGAATACTAAAACCAACAACGATTTTAGACTCATAAGCCAAAAAAACACCGAAAAAGCTTAGTTGGAGCCAAAACAAATCCATACTCAGTTCGGAGAAATCAACAAAAATTCCTCCCAGATACAAACCTTCTTCCTAGGAAGCTCTTCCCGGAATGCCCTATCCTTTCGAGCAAACTGTCTCTTTGAAGCTTGCAGTATAAAAGAATAAGCTTAACCAAAATCGATCTCACAAAGCAACTCTTTCGCCAAAGGTATCGAAGTGCTTTTACAGCAGTCATAGGGTAAACGCATTCTGTTGCAAAGCAAGTTGGACTAAAGTAGGAAGAAAACAATGAGAAGAGAGAGAGAAAGTGAAAGAGAAAGAGAGAGAGAAAGAAAAAGGTAAGGTTGCTAAGCAAAAAAAAAAAAAGAGAGAGAAAGAAAGAGAAAGCTGGTAGAGAAAAGTAGGAACCAAAAAGAAGATAGAAACAAATAAAGTAACGAAGATGTCCATTTGGGGCATATGGAGTGTTGAGGAGTACACCTTATGAGGTGCTCCAATTAAATTTCTAACAATCAAAGTTAACAGTAAGTTATTAAGAAAAAATAAATTCTTTTATAAAAAATTATTTTTGCATAAATAATTTTTTATAAACTAAATCATAGGGGTATTTGATTAAATTTTATTTTATTTTTTGTTCAATAAAGACAGTTGACCGTTAACTTTGATCGTTAGATTCTTAACTGAAACATTCCATAAGATGTGCTCTATAGCCCTCTATAGCATTTCCACACAAGCACATAAATATATATATTTATTTATTTATTTATTTATATATATATTTATATATATTTTTATTTATATATATAAATATATATATATAAATAAATATATATATATTTTTATATATATATATAATATTGAATCTAATCTATCTAATAATATATACTCCCCCATCACTAAATATAAGTTATTTTAACTGACTTTTCTTGTTACTAATTATAAGTCATTGTTGTTGGTTAATTAGGTATTTTTCTCATATTACCTCTCATGATATTTTGAATTGGTGTTTAGATTTTTTTTGTTTTTTTTAGAGGATGATTAGAGGGCATTTTAAAGAGGGGGGAAAATTACATTAATTTTTGTAAATTGATGACTGATGACTTATATTTAATGACAGAAAGAGTATAAAAAAAGGACACTCCCCTCATCTAATAGTACCTATAGATAATAATTATTTAATCTAAAAATTAAAATCTTTTATTTGAATAATAACTATCTATACTTACTCTAATAATAATAAGATTAACTTGATATGTCAAGAGTCAACATTCAAGTTTTCTTTATAAAATATTAAATTAATAAAATGTAAAAAAGTAATAATTGAATAGATATAAATAGTCATCATTAAATATTTTAATGTAGCCTATGAATATTTTAATCCATTTTCTACACCATCCAACAAAATAATATATATTACCTGATTTAAATAAAGTACTCTTAGAGTTTAGTATATCTTTTTAGGATTTTATTAATAAAATATATCTACTCATTATTGACGGTGCATAAGATGGTGTAGAAGGACTAGAACTTCATGTATGCATTAATTGAAATATACTTTATAACCTTTTATTATTATTTAATATATCATTTAAATTCTAACACTAATATTTCTCAATCATGATATACCACAATTAATAAAATTCAAGATCAATAGTTTTCTTATATTGATACTTTTTTAGGGAAAATGTGACTAGATATGAAAGTTATGTAAGTCAAAAAACTATAAATCTTATGTATCAATTCTTCTTTTTTTTCAAATTTTGTAATTCCATATAATAAAATATAAAATAATCTAGTCATAATTTATATACAAATAGAACACAAAAAGTTATTATAAATGTGCATTCATTGAAATAAATGTTATAATTATTTATTATTATTTATTACAACAGTTGATTAACATGTCCCAGTGACAATATATGATAATAAATAAAAGTAAAGTCAATTGTTGTCTAATCTCGATATTTTTTAAAGGGATTTTGATTGTGAAGGATATTTTGAGTCAAAAAAATAAGAAATAATACAAAAAAGAATTATAAAATTTGTAGTTACACATTTATACATTTTTATGTTAATAAAAATTTCTAATATTCTTTAATCATTTTGATAATAATTTAAATAAATATTTTTCGTAGTATAATAATATTTAATGTTTATATTCAATAGTCCTGAATTACTTTTGGACCATGACCCACATCAGTAACGGATTTAGGGGATATCTTTCTAATGCAGTAACCTATATTAATATATAAAAGTAATGCCCATACCATGATTATTTTCTTCCACATTGGAAGCCTATGAAATAAAAGGAGATTGAAAATTGTATAAAAGGAGAAGGTCAACACAAGAGATCTCATACATTTGTCGACCTTTTGGGTAAGATCAAGTGTAATATATGTTTTTATCAGTTTAATATCTGATACATCGGTCATCAGCCCACATGATATTTAAGTTATTTTTAGTACTTTCTATATACATAATATATTATAATAAATTTAATTAATTTAAGAGATAGAATAAAAAAATAATATATTATAATAAATTTACAAAAATCAAAAAAAGAAATAGTCAACTTTGATTTTTAGCACAATAATGAAGTTTTGAAATTTAAAAAAATTTATATAGGAATATATTATAATAAATTTACAAAAAAAAAAATGGTTTGTTAAAGAGATTCTAGAAAAAAAAAACCTCTTTTATCTTCCCAAATATTATTAAATCAAAATATAAATAGTTACAAAAACCATTATTATCTGAATGATTTATTTCAAAAATAATTTTTTTATATTTTTTTTGTATGAATTCTAAGGTTTGAGATTTCCTAATTCGGGAATATTGCATGATAGAAGCGTTATTGTATTTGATAAAAAAATATTATAAGAATATTACTTTTAATTAAATAATATTAAATATTCAATAAATTCAAACCATAGGATTTACATATAATATAATTTATAAATTAATTTAAAAAATCAATAATAAACCACAGGTTAAAACTATACTCTATTTGTCCAATTTTTTGCTTTTCCAAGATATATTTTTCAAATTTGAAACACCTTTTGATTAATCTATTTCTAAAGACATTGATTAATACATTTATTTGAAAAAAAAATAGTATCAAATCAAGTTATAAAAAAAGATTATAACAATAAAAAATATTCAATAAATTCAAAACATAGAATTTACATACAATATTATTTATAAATTAATTTAAAAAATCAATAATAAAAGTTACAACAAATTTTGAAACAAAACACAAAGTAATAAAACCAGGTTCATAGTGGCAGTCAGTTTTGTTTTCATACTAAACTATTGTCCCACATCGCTAGAGTAAGAACTTGAATTGAGAGAAACTTGTATAAAATTGACGAACCATAAATTTAAATACTCAAACCTTTCTCAGCCTTTTGGCTAAAATCAAGTGTAGTATATATTTTTGTCAATTTAATATTTGATAAGTGGGTCATTGGCCCACATGATAATAAAGCTATTTTTATTAAAAAGAATGATATCTTAAGGGGATTCTAGAAAAGGGGAAAAAATTCTTTTATCTTTCCAAATATTATTAAATCCCACCAACACTCAGGTGCGTACAAACTGGTTCGGATACTGCTACAAAAAAAAAGTATATATATATAAAAAAAAAACGAAGTATACTTAATGTTTTTTTTTTTGTATCGTCAAATATTAAAATTTTCATTGCATTGAATAATTAAAAATTAAATTTTAATAATTTTTATATAGATTATTAATTATTAAATAAATTATTTACAAAATACAAACCGTGAACATTGATTTTTAATACACTTATGAAGTTTTGAAATTTAAATAAATTTACAAGAGTACCAATATATTATAATAAATTTACAAACAATCAAAAAAATCGTATGTACGAGGATTCAAGAAAAGAAAAAAAATATATTTTATCTTCCAAAATATTATTAAATCAACTAAGTATACTTAGAGTTTTTGTTTTTTATGCAATAAATATTAAAATTTTCATTCTATTGAATAATTAAAAATTAATTTTTCCCAATTGCCACATAGAATATTAATTATTTAATAAATAAATTATATATAAAATACAAACCGTGAACTTTTATTTCTAGGACACTAATAAAGTTTTGAAATTTAAACAAATTTATATAAGGGTAGTGTGTTTCTAAAGACATCCAATCAACTTTAATTTGTAATTTTTAGATAGGAGTAATGGGCTTCTAAAGGGTTATGGACCTCCCGTTACACATTATGTCCAAATTTTTTAGTTTCTCTCTTTCTCTAAATAGATATTAAAATCAGTTAAAGAGTTAATTAGGAAGAGATGGGTCAAATTAGGCCTTTAAAGAGATAAAGAAAAAAAATATTAAGCTATACTTATTATCTATAAAAGTCAATTTAAAAGATTTTCAAGAATCAAATATTATACATACATATAAAAATTTTTATATTTATATATATATATATATTTATATTGAAAATTAATTGATTTAACTCCCTAGAAAATAAATTGTAATCATGTGGTTAATTAAATTACTTAAAAAGAAAATGACATCACATAAATTAAAAAAATTAAATTATTTTAAAAGAAAATAATCTTCACATAAATTAAGAAATATCAAATTTTCATATATGAACTTAAAAAATATAAGAATCCTAATAGAATTAAATAATTTGTTAAATTTAACTTAAATCTAGCTTTTGGAAAATATTTGTAGTAAATAAATTAAGAACAAATCATTTATCTTTTAGAAGATCTTCCTTTTTTCCATTAATGTATATATAAAATTTTTTTGAATCTATCTAAATCAAAGAATCACATAATGTAGAAAATGGTGTAGACAAGGAGCTATAAAATCCGATGCCTAATATTTATTTACAACCAAGTGTATATTAAAAAATTGAAACAATTTCATTATGTTACCTTCCAATTAAGATCATATAAAACTCTATTTTATTCCTTATTTTAAAATAATAAGGATACAACATACTAGTTTAGACATCATTAAAAAAAATATAAAATATTACACTTAACATACAATATAATTTAAAAATATTTATTATAAAACATAATGATATATATGTATACATTTTAATTAATACTTCCTTAGTCATTATTTATAAGTCACCAAAAGTTATTTTGTAAAATTAAGAAAATCTTTTTTTTTTTAAATGCCCTTTATACAAGATTTGAAGGGAGGGGAGAGTTTTGGATAGAGATCGAGATGCATAGCTCAGACATGGGTAATAAGGTAAAAACTCAATCAACTACCTAATAAATTAACAATAATAACTTATAATTAGTTATAATAAATGTTAGCTCTAATGACCTATAAATAGTGATGGAGAAAGTATGAATTTAATTAATTGAGTTTTTCTAAAAAAGTAATTGAAAATTATACATGGGTATTTCTCAATTTTTAATTTTAAACAAATTTTATTTTGACCGGGTGGTGGATGACAAGTTAAATTACTTTTCTTAAATATATTTTTATTTTTACTTTTATTTTTTCATACTATATACAACTATTATTAATGACTTTCCATGCAATGCAAGCGTTTCTATATTGATTTTCAATTTCAATTAAAAGATGATGGAGCATCATTATACAATGTATTATGTATATTACAATTGAAGATAAAAATTAAAAAGTGTCTATGTAGTATGTACTAATTAATGTGGTCTAAATTTTAAGAATGTAAATTGCTTGATTTTGAGAAGAATATTGTTAATGGAACTTTGGAGTAAAAATATATAAAGCTTAACTAAATAGTGATCATTAAACTTACAAAAATCTATAAAAATTATAAACATGTCATTATAATTATGTATACAGATATAAGATGAATATATTAAAGGTGAAGGACCATTTATTCTACTTAATATATACTCTATCCATTTAACAGAAAAAGAAAGAAGGGGGTCGTGGGGTTGATTCTCTTTCTTATACTTAATATAAAGTCTACCCATTTATTCTTAATGCTTCAAATCTCCTATTACATATTTATGTAAAAATGTAACATGTGTCGCTAAAAAATCAAGTGTCCCTTTGGTTTAACTTATCTTTTTAGCATTTAGTAAATAAAATATACTCCCTTTGTCTGAAAAATGAATACCTCATATTCCATTTTGGGATGTCCAGAATTGAATGTCTTATTTCTTTCACTAATAAAAATTTTATTAACAAAAATTGATAATGCAATGTGTTAATGAACTAAATCAAACTTTTTTATTAAAATGTGTGTAAGTCAAATTGGAACATTCAATTTGAACGGAGTGAGTAATAAAAAGTTTGTTAATTTTAAGAATAAAATAAAATATTACTCAATCCATCCAAAATTGAATGTTCGAGTTTAACTTACGCAAATTTTAAGAAAATTAGTTACTCCCTCCATTTCTTTTTAGAAATCGTTTTAGCTAGACAGTTTTATTTCAAAATAAAAGTCACTTTACACTTTTCGATGAGCATTTTTATTTCCCAACAAACATTTAATGAAAATTTTCTAGTCATACCCTCTAATCATATTAAATATTAAGATTGAATTCATGTGAGCATTATTTATTTTAAGGAGTATTTTAATCTAAGAAAAATATTTATTACTGAAACAATCATAGCTTTGATTTGTGTTCCAAAACTTTAAACAACTTTTAAAAAGAAACTTTGGGAGTAGCTAATTTTAAAGTTAACGATATCAATTTCTTAACAAAATTTTAACTAATTTAGGAAATAAAACATTTACGTCTAAATAATTCAAAATAGAAATATAAATATTAAATTTTGAATGAAAAGAATAATATTTTATTAATGTAACTAAGATCAGCACTTTGAGCAAATTGGGAGCCTAGTCTTAGTGCTGCTGTTGGTAACCCAGAAGGAATTAAGGGTGTCCCTCTTTCCACTGTTTTCCTCTTGCTAGATGCATGCGTAATGTTGCTTCCCATCCTTTTTGGTGCATGCAAGATGCACGTCCCAGATCACCATTTTGTTTTGTGCAATAAATGAAAAAATATACTATATAATTTCTTAGTCAACTTTTAACATATGAGTTATTATACAATTTACTCCTCAAATTTTATCCTTTTGAAAGTTTTGATCCTTAAATTTTTTTTTTTATCTTTATCATCCCTAAATAATTTATGATTGGATATTTTGATCCTTTTGATCGGATTCTTTAAAAAAATCACCCAATTTTGAAGTTAACTTTAAAAATAATAAAGGCCAAAAAAAAACTTTTAAGGATGATAAAGGTCAAAAAAAAAATTTAAGAATCAAAACTTCCAAAAAGATAAAATTTGAGGATTGCATTATATAATAACTCTTCAATATATAAAAATATATATATCTTTGCGTGTGTATATATATATATATATATTTATCTCAATTATAATGTGATAATGTCATATATTAGAAAAAAAAGAAGAAGAAAGAAAAAATAATGATAATCATCATCTTTATCGTCTCAACACTTTGTCGGTGTCTCCATCACCAGAAAACCAAAACAAATTCAAACATCAAAACTGGAAAGGAAAAAAAGACACTTCGGTAAACAGATTACATCACAAAAAAGAAAAAAGATGATTTGTAAATTTTCATCATTCCCGTTCCTTTAGTTTTCTGCATGAGGAATAAAGTACCCTTCCATTAGCTTCAGATGTCATACAATTACAAGGGCTCATAAAATCAATCACATAATTGCGCTTAATGCCAAGAATACGAGTTCTAGCTTCTTCGGAATCATTCCAGACCTTCTCCAAGATTTTCATAGCCTCTCCTAGCCAACCGACCTTGCATTACTAGCCGTCAAGGAGATTCGGGCATTTCAAGGACCCACAATCTCCAGGGAGAGAGAATGAATTCCGGCAGCTACTCCCGCTCCCGCAGCGACTTCCAACTGTGATTCTTGATTACGAATTCTTCTTTCATGGCTCCACTCATTACACCAGCAGCTGCAAATAATAATTAATTAAATTTTTTTAAAAAATTTGAATTAAGAAAGTACACCAATTCTGGGTTGTCTTTTGCGATAATTAAGAAATTAGACAAATTGTTAGAAAATTTCAGCAAGGAACGAGAGTTTTGACTGGTTTGGGTTGAAAACATTTTTCTAGATCTATTTTGATGTTTTCTTTTTCTTTTTTATCTTTCATATTTAATGATGTATAATGCAATGAGTTGTGATGAAAATTTTCATAAAAGATCCAGATGCAATGAGTTGTGAGATAATTTATGTTCAGAGGATTTTTCCGATGATAGAGCTGCCGGCAAAGTGGTGAGAAGATGAAGATAAGCATCACATAGATGTCATGCAGCAAATGCATGAAAGAGCTTACTTTTACCTCCATATACTCTCTACTCTTTTTGTCCATAATTAAATATATTATTTTAATTTGATAAAAAATTATTTTTAACTTTCACAAAATTATTAATTTATTTTACTCACTAAAATAATTGATGATCAAAATATTAAATATTATACTATGTAGATGTAAATACTTAAATATAAAAGGTTATTAATACGAATTTATATTTACAAGTTTTTCTTTTATTTAAAAAAAAAAACATTCATTTTCAAACAAACTAAAATAAAAATGAAAACATTAATTATGGATCGAAGGAATATTTGGTTGAGAAATTTCTCAACTTTCTAAACAAATCTTGCATTGAACAATATTAATAACGGAATCTCCGTTCTCTTCTTAGAGCAAATAGGATAACCATGAAATTACACGAATAGGCAGAGGAATAAAAGAGTGTCACTATGAAGCCCAGAAACAGCAGACACTATTATTTTTTTTTTTTACACATGCCCCTCCCGTAACCCTTCCAATACCCTCATCCTATATAAAAAATGATCCTTCACGTATTCTCGTCATATCTCAAAATCGAGACCTATAAGTCCCAAGCAAAAGCAAAATCACATATTCAAGAACAGGCATCGACTAAGTCAAGCAGCTGAACATAACAAAGTGCATACACAGACAGACATCTGTGGTGTCATAAAAAAATGGATGAAAGCATGCACTACAAGTATGAAATTCTTTTCAAAGCAGAAGTTACCGCAAACAGAAACACTGATACAATCAAACACTATTTACGCAAAGTTGTTTTTGAGTTTGAACTAATAATTCTTTTAAGCAGACAAAGAATGAGAACTTGAACTACCAATCAAACACGCAGTTAGTAAACTTCAGCTTCCCCATTGCTGGTGGGAATTCGCTGACGTTTCTCCACATATGCAGAAGGAAACCAACCAGCTCTGCCTTTGCATTCCCCTTCTGACCAGCCTGATAGGCTTACCTGATGAAACAAAAAAGGTTTCAGAACCAGTGTCAACAGAACCACTTAAATATCTTAATTGCAGCAAGCACTAGTCTAGCCTAAAAGTAATATGCTTCACAACAGGACTGCCATCTTGAAAATACTACTATGTTCTATCCAGAATAATATGAATAATTAAAACAGGGAAAATCCCAACAATAAATATAAACAATGTGATCAGAGCAAATGAATAGATCCACGAAGCAGAGTGTATTAGTCATCCACTACACTCTCACCATTTCAGTTCCTTAATCCCATGTTGATGTTTGAACACATATTCACAAGTCAAATCACTTCTTCTCTGGAAGAACCCAATTCAAGTTCCCTTTTCTATTTCTTTTGTGTTTCCGGAGGTTATTCAAAGTACTTTTCCATTCGAGGCAGAAAATTATTTGTGATTTGTTAATGCTACCACTAGGTCTAAGAAGAGGATGCATAGCCCAAATTCTGTTTACATGAATGTAAGGCTAACTGTTGACAGAGGTTATAAGGTAAATCCCAAGATTTTAAAGGGGAATAAGGGTAGGTTCCTTTAGATGAACTTTCCCTCCCTCCGATAATGACAACTATTAGACGATATATAAGTTAATCCAAATCTA
>JAOXNR010000022.1:4275729-4347324 GCA_028571225.1 Parsonsia alboflavescens
CATTAACCCGCGCGGTCTCTAACCGCCTCCGCCACCCACTCCACTTCCGACTTTTACCGTGCTTTTCTTTTTCTCTTCCTATCTTCATTTTCTTTTTAATTTTTTATGTATCTTTACATTATTTTGAAATTTTATTTTTTTCAATTTGTGCATATATCATTATACTCCATAGAAAAGAAAAAAATGTCAAAAATACAAACAATTTTATTACTAATTTTTATGATCGTTCAAGATTAAATTAAACATTTTTTACCCCCTATCGATATACAACTTGTTTTTATAGTGAAATTTGAATAATAAATATATTTTTTTCTTTGCAGTTAGATGAACATCCCCAAATCAGCCAGCAATGCCCTTTAATCATATAATAATATCATTATTGAAATAAGTTTATTTTATCTTTAGTATTAATATATATATATATATATAAAATTTTAGATATAAATAGTTTAAATTTCATTTAATTTTATTTAATTATCCATATTGCCACCTTGGTATCTTGCAATTCGATTTGTCTTTTCGGTCCTTCAATATGAATGTGACCTTAGGAGCCTGTGTGCGCTTAATTCACCATGCTGATGAATAAAGACAGAACCATTTATATAATATATAATTGTTAAAAGAAATAATTTAAAATTAAACCGGGTGGGGCTCGGCATGGAACCACTTGCCTCACTACGAACCACTTATTTGCTCTGCAAGAACTCTCTTGACTCTTTTTTTCTCTCCTGCTTCTTGACCATTCCAGGTTAGTCACCTAAACACTTGTCCATCGAAAATCTGAGTTCTTTAATAAATTTGTTTATCCTTTCTTGTCATGCCTCATCCAAAAAGTTTTCCCAATTTTGATTGTATAATTTGCACTCCTTTATTCCCCAAACGTGCCCTCATTTTATTAATATTAAAGTCACGTTTATTTTCCCTAATGTATTTTTTTGAAAAATATATAAAGATTGTGAAGAATGACATGTAATTCGGAATGGAATGATGTATTTAATAATTTTTTAATTGTAAAATTATGAATTACTTATTTTTTGTTTGTGATTGAATATTCTATTTTAAATTATAATAATATTTTTAATTTTATAATAATTTCTTAATGAAATTTTATTTAATTCAAAAAATAAATAATTAGCTCTGGATAACTAGAAACGAAACAAAGATAAATCGAGGGAAGCTTTGTTTATTTCCATAATTTTCATTTTTCAAAAAGCTGCATCATATTACCAAATCATAAATAAAAAGGTCCCTCTTTCTAAAGTGTGAATTCAAACTTGCCGTGGGAAAGCATGACCTTTATGAAACAAAGTATTTGAACATCTTTTGTCGTTATTATCTTATCTTTTTGAGCATAATTTTTTGAACTAAATTGATTAGATTTGATGAGTAATTTCTAATTTGTTAAGTTAATTAATTACACTTAAATACTTTCTTAAAAAAATTGATGATTAAGTATAACTTTTTTATTTTTTGGTTTAAATTATGAATGTGTTTGAAGGTTTTTTTTTTCCCTTCTAATTTATGTAATTTTTTTTTTTTTGACTGCTCACCCTCTTTTGACCTTCCCCTTATCCTTGTAATATCTTTTCAATTTTAATGGTTATCGCCAACCACCATTCTAACATTAAAATAACTTTATTTTTTTCTCTCGAAAAAAGGACCTCCTTGTTACCAAAACAATATCCATATAAAAATTAAGCTTACTCAAATGGGGTTTGGATGAAAAATAACAAAACTTAGCTGCTCTAGACAAAATGAAAGGAACACATAGACATTGAAAATAATAAAGTTTCTTTATAGACTTTGAATCTTCCAATACACTTTTGTTTTTTTTTTTTTTTGTTACATAATTAAAATTTTTTCTCATGCATAAAAAACGAAGTATTCTTACAGATTAATTTATCCTTTTTAAAATTTAGTATATAAAATATAAAAAATTAAAAGCCACGTAAAAGAATTTTATTAATTTTTTTTATCAGAATAAGTGTAACATGAATGTATATAGAGAAAACGGCCTCTCCAAAAACAAAATTCCAAGATCACTATGAGGGACCTCCAGAGTCCCAAAACAAGATTAAACTAAATAAAATCTGTGGAGTAGTTTTCAGAAGTCACTAATACAAACAAATTCAAACATTGCCATTTGTGGTCTCAATTGAAATAGCAGTATGAATCATCATCATTTGTCATTATCCATAAACGGTTCTCAACTGGATAATTGAAGTTGACAACATAAGTGGTAGAGCTAAAAAATAAGTTGAAAACAATTATTTTTTAATTCATAAAATATTAATAATTTCTATTTTGTTCGTTATTATGATATGATATTATAAATAACATTTATATTATATGTATTGTCTATAGACCTAAAATTATCCAAGTAAAGATTTTGTGAGAGGAAAAAAAAATGATGTTTTTGACCTTTGTCTGCAAAAGAGTTGGTCGTTTCATAATTGATTTGTAGTAAATCAATTTAAAAGATTTGATTCTCTTTCAAATTAAAAATTATATTATGTGATATTTTAAATTAAAATTTTATATTAATATTTAGTTTCTATGTCCTAAATTTATATATTGGAGATATTAAAAAGCAAAAAATAACTTGTTATAGTGGGAAAAACTCAAAGCATTGATTGAAAAGTGTTTTTTTTTTATGACTAAAGTACTTATCTTTAGGAATTTGAAGAGTTAAGAAAGTTAAGTAAATGAACGGAAAGCAACTGGAAATCTCAAAAGGCAATTTTTTTCTTAAAAATATTAAATTGTAATCTATCTAATAACTTCAATATATAAATAATCTCAATAAGATATAGCATAATTTTTTTTTCTTATAATATTAATCTCAAACATTTTAATTTTGGATTTCGTGGAGCTCACAATTTTTACAAAATTAATAATAAAATTAGATATAAAAATCAAATATTAATAGTACGTAAACTTTTTTCTTAGGTTTTTTAAGTGAATAAAGTGTACAACAAAAATAAAGTTGATAAAAATTTTCTTTTCGTATTATTTATAGCGGTGTTATGGAACACAACAATCAAATTTGTACTCCCATAAATTAAAAAGAATGAGAAAATTACTAAAAGGCAAAAAAAGAAAAAGAAATTGAGATACCCAAGAGAGGGGAAACGGAGGGGTCGTAGGTAAATAAATATACAACAGAGGCCCAACCTCAAAAAAAACCCAACCATCGCCACAGAATCTACCCCACATAATCTGCCAGTTCTTTGCCCTGTTCTACTGTATGGTGCTGCTACCATTTTCAATTTTCAAATCTATATTCGCAGTGCAGACAATTCATTGCTCCCAAAGGTTGCAGCCAAGAGAGAGAGAGAGAGAGGGAGAGGAAAACCCACATTCACACACACTCATAGGTTGAGGGGAAGAGAAAAAAACAAAAGAATCAAGAAACAGGAATCATTAGACGGCCTCGCTATAGTTGTTCAAGATACTCTAAAACATCATGCCACCAGGTGCTAAGAAACGAAAAGCTGCCAGGAAAAAGAAGGAAAAGGAAGCGGCCCATCATCATCATCATCAACAACAACCTCTCTCCGTTGGTGTTCACTCTCATGGTAGAACTACTTCTGTTCCCGCTTGTGTGGGTATTTGTGGGATTTTTGCTTTAAAGTTCGTTACTTTTTAGGTGTGTTCATTTGGTGGGATGTCCTTCTCTTATCTGTATGACCTTTACAGTTAATCTGTGTCCCTATTTGGCTTTGTGCGTATGGATTAATTCTTTTGTTTGGCATGATTTTAGCATCTCTCATTTGTTGAATGATGAAACCTTTAGGTGTTCTTGTATTTTTATGGGTGTGTATTTGTGTTATGTGGGGTTGTTTTTGGTGATAATTTTTTAGTGGACATGTGTTTATGCCTCTTGCTTTTTTGGTTAGATTTGGTCAGGAAGTTCCTAGCCTGATGACCTTTTTCTTGTGTTTGATATGGACGTGAATCAATCAGTTCGGCTACTGTGTCTTTTTGGTTAGATTTGGTCAGGAAGTTCTTAGCCTGATGACTTTTTTCTTGCGTTTGATATGGACGTGAATCAATCAGTTTGGCTACTGTGTCTTCTGTAATGTGGAATCAAGAATTATCGATTTAATTTCTAGTATATTTTTCTATTTGCTTGGTTATTAACTTGTTTGCTGCGGTTGGTTTTGTACTGAACTGAATTATTGTGAATGGATCTCGCTGTGGTAGGGGATGATGATCTGAAACACCATGAAGACGATAAAGATAGTGATACCAACGAAGTTAGTTCTCCGGCTTCACTACAGCATCCTCATAATCATCCTGTAGAAGAGGTGGAGAAAACAGAAGATAGAACAAATGTTCGATCTTCAAGTGAGGCGAACAAATCTTCTGGACTGAAAGTGGATAATGAAACAACACAAACAGAAATTGAGGAGGAAATTGAGATTGAACAGGAACCAGAACCCATCGATGCTGACTTAATAAGCAAGAACACTTCTTTGGAGGATTTTGAGCCTCAAAAGGAAGCCAATGGTGGAGCATTGCTGCAGACCCTGGACAAGGTGAGTGCTAATCAGAATGAAACAGATTCACAACCTGCCAGTGATGAAGTAAGCAACAGACATCAAATTGTGGATAAGGTTGAGCCTAGGGAGGGGGATAATGATGGTGGTGTTTTGTTGCGGAGCCTGGATGAAGCGAATGTTTTACAGAGTAAAACTGAATCAAACTCAGTTAATGATGAATTAAACAGGATTACTTCAATTCTCGGGAATGTTGAACCTCAAAAAGATCGCAATGATGATTTGTGGCAGAGCATGAAGAAGACGAGTTTTGTTCAGAATGAAACTTATGCAAAACCTGCCAATGATGAAGTTAACAACAAGAATGCAATCATGGAGAATGTTGAGACCCAAAAGGAAGCCAACGATGGAGCTGTATTGCATAGTCTAGATCAGGGGGGTATTGCTCAGATTGAAGCTGATTTGAAGACTGTGGATGGACCACTGAACAAGAACCTAACAGTTGAGCCTGCAGTGTTCCTGAAGGAATCCTCTGATGGGGACTTGTTATCTAGCCAAAGTGAGGACCCTCATGTAATTGATGAGAAAATTGTTCTGATAGGTAATTCCCTATTTGTTAATTCAATTCAGGGAGTCAATGCCATCTCTGTGGATGAAATAGAGAAGTCCAAATTGTCAGATGGGACAATTTATGGAAATGCAGGTGTTTCAACTGATAATAATTTGGAAATGAAGGGAAATGGGGAAAAAGAATCAGTTTTACTGGAGAAGAATGGTAGGATGCAAACTACTGATGCGGATTTAGGGCCAAATAACAGGGGGAATGAAGCTATTGTTAAGAGAGACAAAATTGTGGCTACTTCAGATACAAAAATCTCAGCATCACGTGAAATTGGAGAAAAATTAACAGTTGCAGGCAATGTTCCTTTTCCAGAATCTGCAAATGGTGCAGATTCCAGTAAATCTACAAATAAAGTGGAACATCTAAAAGATCCTGAAGTTCCAAAATCCTCCAATTTTCAGGTGGCAATATCTTTCATCTACTGTTCTCTTTATATGTTTTTCATTTTCTATTTTTACATAGAAATATGTTTTTTGGCTTAATAACTTCAAATTCTCTATTTGCTTCTGGAATGTGCAGAATTCGGTGCCTTCAGCTCAACGAGCTGTGCAAAGAACTTCCTGGATGAATTGTTGTGGACTCTTTGAGGTGTTCGCTAGATCCAATTGACAATTCAGGTAAGTAACTTGCTCTAAATTTGAGATATTCTGTTTGATTTTTACAGATCTAAATGACGATGCATGTAAGTTTTGTTGATTTAGCTAAATCATGTACTTCATTTCTGTTTGATTTCGTAAAATGTGATGAATTCTTGTCCTTTCTTATGTTCCGTAACTTAATGCTGTTGTAGATCTAATCTATTCATTTGGTCGAATCTCATGATTTCATGTTTTATCATTGTCAGCAGTTCCTTGCTTTCCTCTTCCCCCTTCCCCATGAAAAAACTAATCACAAAGACAATTTGAACTTTTCTTTGAATAAAAGAAAAATAGCAATGTATATGGATGTTTATAAACATCTGAAGTATCTTTAAAGTGCATTTTCGTAATTAAGCTGTACTAGTATAGATCTTCGCATTCTATACAACTTTTGGTATGGGGACAATTTTGCTAATCTACTGCACCAACTCAGCTATCTGATTCTTGGCATGACTATTGTAGATCTTTTTCACTTATTATATCGAGACTCTTGAGTCTGATAGTGCTTCATTGCGTGGGATTGTGTTTGTTGAAAGTTGAAACTAAATCGGATGCAAAAGGTAATATGGTGAGTGAACAACTTTTATCTAGATTTGTGATGCATTCCCCTTGACCAACAAACACTGCTTTCATCTTAGTATTAGCGTGCTATTTTTCACCTTAAAGTTGCAGTTCACAGATGATGCTTTTATTTTTTTCCTGAAATATTTAGATTCTAAGTTTTGGTCTGTCGATAGTGTCGGAGTGTTGTTGACAAGTTTCTGAATCTACTTGAGCTGGGCTTAGCTGAAACATCTACAATGTCATTACTGGAAGTAAACTCTACCTGGAACTAAACTAACATGGAAAACACATGTTCTTCACTTTATTTGATAAGTGAAACACAATGAGGTGGAGTGTTTGATTTTGACAATATTGTATTGCAACGTTATCTGCTTGTGTAAACTTTGAATAATTTCTCATCAGTTTGAGAAATAGAGTTGGTTCCCCATTTTAAAGTATCAATTTGGGTTATTTTAAAAAAATACCATACTGGAAATCTTGTATGGAGCTCCATGTACAATGAGTTCTGGGAACGTTTCTGGGATTTGACCATCAAATATTTGGTTAAACTCTGCATTGAAGTTGGCAAATTCAAATGCTGAAGTCTCTGGAATTATTTATTTCAACCACAATGACTTCATCAGTATTCACTGGTTGACATGGAACTGAACTAATCTTATTTTTCCTTTTGAATTTGGCTCCATAATAGTGCGTAAAATGTTTATGTCTTTTGCAGAAACTCAGCACACAGCAACTTTTATTAGACGAGAAATGATGTTTCAGAATCCTGGAGGCACTTGCTCCAGTAGAAGTTGTTTATGAAACAGATCTGCAATCTCCTTATCCCTCAGAAGAAGAACAACATATAGAACGACAAATCTGTACTATGCTTTCGGTATGTTAATATTTATAGCAGACCATAGTTTTATACGGTTGATGTTGCTTAAATTAGTTGATGTCCTCCTACTTTCCATGCCGGTGTGAATTTTTTTTTTCTTCTCTTTTTTCCATTTTCTGCTTGAGATTTTAGAATTTCCTTTTTTTTTAATCAGCAATTTTTAAACGCTACATAGTTGAGAGGAATTGCAAATTTTGCAGATTTTATGGTGTTGTTATATATAGATACCTCTTGCTTCATTAATTTTTTTACTGTTTCCTTCTGGTTGGAACTTTAAGTTCCTCTTTATGATACCATTTGCATTTCCGTCGTCTTTAATTGTAAGTCGTTTCTAATTATATTGTTAGCATCAAAGTAAAAATTATGGAGAGAGTAAAAGTCCATTGAATTACTAAAAAATAAAAAAATATATATATATTAAATAGACACAGATGGAGTAGCACTATCAGAATAAGTGGTCTTTTGGCAAGTGCGGGGTCCTAGTATTTCAAACTGTTCATCTGTATCAATGTGGTATTGCCCAAAATTCAGTGGAACATGTGAATTAGAACCCTTTTTGAAGATCATGTGGAGATCGGATCCAGGCATGCGAAGATAACACCTGTGTTTTCTTGTTTGTATTTTTATGATTAAAGTATGCCTTAATTAAGAACGAATTGTTCAGTTAATTTTTCAACCGTTGTCTGTTGATTTTGGGGGAAGAAAACTAAAAAGATAAGCACATGGTAAGGAAAAGGTGATGTGGTTCTAGAATTTAGTTCATTAGAGGAAATTGTAAAAGATACAAAGTTCTAAATTCTAATCCAGTATACCTACGAATCGTATTGGAACAAATATGAGGGCAAAATTGATAAATTATATATTTTTTTTTGAAAAAAATGTTTTAAACATTTTTATTATTAATATCTGGTATTATTTTATTATTAAAAAAAAAAAAAAAAAACTTTCTTTTAGAAAGGTTTGGAATCGACATTTGACATTCATTTCCCACTTGAAATGACCCATAATTTAGAACTTTTTATAAGATATTAAATGAAGAAAAAAATTATCATTCGCATCTGAAAATGACTATTACCTTAGGACTTTTGGATAAGAAATTAATAAATTAGGTGGAAGAATAGATGTAAGGTCTAGAGGTTATATTCATTAGGTTCGTTCAAACCTTTCAAATTGTGCTCCTATTGATTTTATTTATTTCATTTTTTTAAAATGATTGGAAATCGATATATCTAGTCTTGTTGTTGTAGTAATTTTTTAATTTAATCTTCTTATATCTCAGATGTGAACGCAAAAATAAAAGGAAATCGACTAATAATTTAGAATTTTTTATTTAGTATGGGAATGTGACTATACTTCTTAATAATAAACTTGTCAAGATGGGTATCATCAATAATAAAACACAAAAAATAAAATAAATTGGTATACAATCAATTATCGCTTGTAATAATCGGATTACGTATTTGACATTTCAATTTAGTACCCAAAACAATATAAATACAAAATTAAATAGGAAATACCTTTTTATATGTTACATTATACTAATTTTTAAAAAATTACTATGTAAAGAAACTCATAAATTTAAATAATTAAATCAGTAACAAATTATTTAAAAAGAAATTGAAAAACTGTTAAAGAGTCATTTAAAATATAAAAATAAAAGGAGACCTATGGGCGAACCTGGTAAATCTCCAGTAAAGCCTGGCCCAATGTGAGCCAGCCCACAGGAGACTGATTATAATGAGGCATTATTATTTTTTAACTCGGCCAACCCCTTTTGTGTGATGGTTCAAATCTATTTTTCCTGGTTTACTTAATACCTTTTTGGAAGTTTCTTAGAAACAATGCACTTTCTAATTTTTTTTTGTAATAAAATTTAAATATTAAATATTTTTTATTTTTAATATATATATATATAGAGTGCATCATATTTACTGCACTGTTAATTATTTAACAATTAAAGTTAACGATTAACTTTTTTTTATTTTTTTTAAAAATAAATTTAATTCACTATCTCTAATATTTAGTTTATCCTTTTAGGATATAATATATAAAATATATTGAAAAAAGAATAATTTGTTTATTGAATATTTTATTTTTTAAAAATAAAAATAGATATTGATTGTTAGAAATTAACTGTACACTTTATAATATGTATTCTCTTACGAAAAGTTAAACCTAATAATAGAGTAAAATTATACTCCTTCCGTCTTTGAAAATAAGTCATCAGTTACCACTTTACAAAAATTAAGGTAATTTTTTTTTTTTAAAATGCCCTCTCAACAACCTTTCAAAAATTTAAACACTACTTCACTATATATCATTGAAGGATAATATAGAAAAAAGATCATCAAATACTTAATTAACTAATAATAATAACTTATAATTAGTAATTAGTAATTAAAAAAATTAGTTAAAATGACTTATATTAGTAATGGAGCGAGTACATTCCGGGAGAATTTTTATTTTTCTAAAAATTGAAATAGACTGTGGCAATAAAAAAAAAAAAAAGGTATTAATGAAAATTTTATCATTTTGCTAGTATTCGAACATCGCTAGAAGTAGGATCAGATTGATAAGGAGAGATATCAAGAAAAATAATCTTAATGAGGTAAAAAATTATGCGATTTAATTATATAATTACACCAATCATCGACCCACGTTTATTGCACGAGAAAATTTAAGGCACATATCCTAATACATATGTAAGGGATCATTCCTTTATTTTATAAATTAATTTTCCCATCACCTCTTAGCAATTTCCACTAACTTAGTCATTAGAGTATTCTTGACAAATGGGAGGAACACATATATTGATACTGTGTGGGCTGCTCAAAACGATATTGTTCTATTTTTTTTTTTTGAAATCTCATCATTTCATTAGTTTAAATTTTTTTTTTAAAAAAAAAAGAAGAAAAAGACCAAAAACGGTGAAGGCATAGAGTGCAAACCAAAGCGTCGTGGCCACCGATGAAGGTGCACAGCACCCCCAGCACCACAGGGACCACCGGACCACCACCCATGCTCTCACTGCTGCTCTCGCAGCCCCTCAAAACCCCCTTGCATTTTCCAAGTTCTGCTAATTTTTTTTTTTCAAAACAAAAGCTATCAATGGCCATTGCAGCTATGGTGCAATGCATCGGTTTAGTGCTGTGCTACTCTCCATTGCCTCCATGCCCGGTGTTTCCTTCTTCCTCCTCATCCCGTCCGTAATAGATCTATATCTGGAAGGTTTTTTTTTTTAAATTTTTTTTACACCAGTGAAATAACATTGTTTTAAAAAATAGAATGACGTCGTTTTGGACAGGCGTACACAGTATCAATTCTCTCTCTATAAATATGTATATATATATATATATATATATATATATATATATTAACCTAACGATGTTTGAATCTTTTACACGTATCTCGACTGTTTCGCTAGAACTTATAACTTATTAATGATAGAGTATGCAGGAAAACCAAATAGAATTCACAATTTACAATATACAAACTATATCTGCAAAACATTCAATCAAGGGAGGAACTCGTATTGTTCATTGGTATTCCTTTTCGTTAAAGTAATACGAAACTAACCATACTTTTTGTCATTAATAAGCTTTGTTGTTGGGTAAGTAATAATCGGTGATTCACATTTCAAGACTATTTTATTTGTTTTACTACTAAGTTGTTTAATGACTTTTTTTTTATCCCACAACATAAAGCTATTTTACAATTTATAATACACACTTATTATATTTTTTTTACTTTCCATTTAATATTCTCTTCCATTTATTGTAAAGAAATATAATTAAATTATAAATACAAGATATAAAAGATATTTTAGATATAATAAATAAATATTTATTATTTTTAAATTTACGTGAAATGATGTTTAATGCCTTATATTATATTATGGTACGGAGCACAAATTTTCTTCATATATAAATTTCTAATGGTTGAAAACTTCAATGAGAGAAATAGTAATGAAGGGTGTAATAAAATCCGCGACCTTGTTCAGAAGGCTTTTGTGACCATAAAACCCTAAACCCTCAGAATCCCTACTCTTCTCCATCGCCTCATCATTCTAGAGAGCGAAATTAGGCGTTGAGAAGGGAGGTTGAGCTTTGTTCTGAAGATTGACAATGACACTCTATTTACTCTATGAGTCGGCGTCAGGGTACGCTCTGTTCTTGGCTCATGGCTTGGATGAAATCGGGCAGACTACCGAGGCTGTTCGAAACTCGATTTATGATCTCAATCGATTCGGGAAAGTTGTGAAACTTGCAGCTTTTAGCCCCTTTGAGTCTGCACTTGATGCTCTTAAGCAATGCAATTCCATTTCTGAAGGTATCGATAGAAGTTTGTAAAATAATGTCAATGTATGTATTTTTCTAAATTTATTTGTAGGATATGGGTGTATTTGTGTACTTGGCACTATATCTGCCATTGTTCTTATGCTTGGTACGTAATATACCCCTGAAATAATAATCTCGCATTTTATGCGTTAATATTTCCAGAAGACTGAGAAAGAATTGCATCATAACCAAGAAGTATGTCTAGCATTTGAAGAAAATAGTAATGATCACGGAGGAGAGGGTGTTTTGAGATGGTGATCTGTATTTTAAGATGGAAAAGAGTTATTCAATGTTTCATGCAATTGGAACTAAAGGACATCGATAGATAGTTATACCAAGGATGTATTTTGCTAGGATACTTTATTCACATCTATCTATCTTTAATTCTTGAAGTTTTCAGTATTTGGTTCCCAGTATAGGTGAACAGACTGAACCAATTAACCTGGTTACCAAGGCTACTAGTCTTTTTGGGACTTACATTTAGGGGGGAAATTGAGCAGCTTGGCTAAGATGGTTTTACTTTGTCCTCATTGCACAAAAGTTTGAAGTACTAACATAATTTTTAAAATTTTCAGTGTTTCATGGTTTAAGGTGACTGTGTTAGTCTTCAGTTTAATGATTATTTTTTATTGATTGCTTCAACATTCTTCAATCTCCATTTTTCTTAGAGCATTCAGTTTCATTCTTCAAGTTTGTCAGAGCTTGCAAGCGTATCATTTCCATCATAACAGTTTATTATTTCAGGGCAAATGACTGATGAACTCAGGAATTTCTTGGAGCTTACTCTCCCAAAGGTTAAGGAAGGTAAGAAGCTTAAGTTCAGTTTGGGTGTAGCAGAGCCTAAGCTTGGGTCACACATCCACGAGGAAACTAAGATCCCTTGCCAAAGTAATGAGTTTGTTCTTGAACTTCTTCGTGGTGTGCGTTTGCATTTTGATAGGTTCATTGAGAACCTCAAGGTCTGCTTCTAATTTTTCTATTCTCTTTATTTTATTTTTTAACTAAAACAACCAATCGAAGTTTTTTTCTTCTTGCATTTTGCCTATTTACTAAAATTCTTCTTCTTCTTCTTCTTCTCAGACTGGTGACGTGGAGAAAGCCCAACTTGGCTTGGGACACAGTTACAGCAGAGCAAAGGTCAAGTTTAATGTCAACAGGGTTGATAATATGGTTATTCAGGCAATCTTCCTTCTTGATACTCTTGACAAAGACATTAATTCATTCTCCATGAGAGTCAGGTTTGTAACTGTCTCACTATCTGCTACTATTTGTTTCACCATGTCAAGCTCAGAACCTATAACTTCAGGACTCAATGTGAATCAACATATACTGTGAAACTGCATACTTTCAAAATTTGGTCTGCTTGTATGAAATTTTCCTGTGTGTATCCTGCTCTTATAAATTTCTGTAAATGGCACGCATACTTATGTCCTATCTTTTGCTGCTGCACTCTTTTTCAAATGGTTTATGATGCTTTTTTAGCCATTTCATCAAGTTTTTGTATGCTTTTTTTATACTTCTTTAATTGCAGAGAGTGGTACTCTTGGCATTTCCCTGAATTAGTAAAGATTGTTAATGACAATTATCTATATGCCAAAGTTGCAAAACTTGTGGATGACAAATCACAGCTATCAGAAGACAAGATACCAGGTTTAACAGAGATTGTTGGTGATGAAGATAAAGCAAAAGAAATAGTTGAAGCTTCTAAAGCATCAATGGGTATAATATTCTATTTAGGTGTTTTCTTAAAAAAAATTTGATGCGGTGATATGATTTATCTGTCTGCCTTCATTTCAGGTCAGGATTTATCACCAATTGACTTGATTAATGTCAAGCAATTTGCGCAGAGAGTGATTGACCTTGCTGAGTATAGGAAAAATCTATATGACTATCTGGTAACTAAAATGAATGACATAGCACCAAACTTGGCAGCAGTCATTGGTGAAATTGTGGGAGCTCGTTTGATTTCTCATGCTGGTAGCCTCACAAACTTGGCTAAGTGCCCCTCGTCTACACTTCAGATCCTTGGTGCAGAAAAGGCTCTTTTCAGGTATAATAGAATCAGTGGTTATGTACAATATTGTGGTAAACCTGCCATTCTTTGGCTTCGAACTTCTGCTAGATGAATTTTCAATACTTGTTTTAGATATTAGAGCTTAGTTTTTATGGCTTTCTATTGCACTAGATGACAAAAATGATAAATCTCAATTTAATGTGACAACTAACTAGGGCATTAAAAACCCGTGGAAACACTCCCAAGTATGGTCTTATCTTTCATTCATCATTCATTGGTCGTGCATCTGCTCGAAACAAGGGTCGAATGGCTCGTTACCTGGCGAACAAATGTTCAATTGCTTCCCGGATTGATTGCTTCTTGGGTGAGAATGAATTATGCGTGAAAATGTTTATAGATCATATTCTTAATTTTATTTAATATCCATTAGTTCACTTCATTTTATTTTTGAATCACAGAGAAAAACACCAATGTCTTTGGGGAGAAACTCCGTGAACAAGTTGAAGAGCGACTTGACTTCTATGACAAGGGGGTTGCGCCTCGTAAAAACATAGATGTTATGAAGTCTGCTGCTGTCGAGAATGCTCAAATAAAAGGTGTTTTGGCTTTAAGATTATGATGTAGTTCCTTCACTTTATTAGATGAACATTCTTGACTATATATATATATATATATTTATATACGGATTTGCTAAGGTGCGCTCCAACCGTTACCGTAATGGAATTCTTGCTCCGCTTGGTTGGCTATATGAGCGCTATAGCAAGAATTCTGTTAGGTAACGGTTGGAGCGCGCCTTAGCAAAATCGTATATATATATATTAATATATAAGTCATTGAGTGGATAGATGAGTGAGAAGTGCACAATTTTGACTCTTTTGCTTTTGGCACTGCTATCTTTCTTTGTTCTATCTTGTTCTTTGATTCCCTTGCTCCTAAATATGTGTTCTGGGAATTCTGTGCTGCATGCTGTACTGTGCATTTTGATCAACTTTCTGGTGATTTCTGATTTGTGCTTTGTACTCGAGTAATATCTACTTCTTCCAAACATGAAAATGAAGTAATGCCTCACTGCTTTTGCATACACAGAGATGGATGTTGATGAAGATGAACCTTCCATACAGAAAAGCAAGAAAAAGAAATCCAAAGACAAAGTGGCAGGAGATGGTGATCGAATGGCAGAGAATACACATGGAGCTGCTGCTAACGGTGATGGAACTGAAGAACCTAAAACTGAAAAGAAGAAGAAAAAAGAGAAGCGAAAATCAGAAGAGGAGCCTGATCCTGATGAGGCTCAAGATAAGGCAAATGGTGTGAATGGCTTCAATGCAGAGAATGGAACAGCAAAGAAGAAGAAGAAGAAGAAGAAGAGTCAGGTGGATGATGGCGAGAACATTGCAGCTGCTAGCGAAGGTAAAAAGAAGAAGAAAAAGACAAAGACTGAATCTGATGAATAGTTTTAGAAGGTTGAGTGGATTTACTGACTGCCTCTGCTTGTTTGAAGTTGTATTTAGTAGAAGAAGATTAGTGCTTCCATCGCCAAGTTTCATCTTCTACTTCTCTATGCTTGTACCATTGGTTACATGTAAAGTTCATCCATCTAGTTCTTTCCTGCAGGATCAGAATATTTATTAGAATGCAACTAAATTTTTAATTGGCTTAGCACAAGTGCATTTGCTGAAAATGTCTGCTTCAAGTTTTCCAGCATTAATGCTTTAACAGTGCTCCTTCATATAGATCGCCAGCAGAGTTACCACAGGGTTTATGCCTAACATTCCTAGCCTTGCGTATCCGCGTATGAGTTATAATGGATTGTCTATGTTAATAGCAAACTAAATTTCCAGAATGCGAACAAAAGTAAAACTCTAAACTTTTGTTGGTATTGTATATTTGGATAATATACTAGTGTGACATTTTGTAGGCAAGCAATGCATAAAACGAAATTTATTTATTGTAAACGTATGTAGGATGATGAATTAGACCCTAAAAAAAGCCAGTAAAATCCACCCTGAAACAGTCCTTATAGAAGGAAAATCATTTTGTATGAAGCACAAGTATTCATTAGTCCTATAATTTTATCAGTTTCAGTGTCTGACTGCTGGATTCAGCCAAGGAATGATGATATGAATTTTTTTTTTATATAGTTGGCGGGATGGGAGGGGGGGGCACTATCCCTATTGTCAGGGGAACTTGAACTCGAACCGAGACTGGGAATACTGTCCCTACTGTTAGGGGATTCAAACTTGAGACTTCTGACAGCAGATACCAAACAGGTTTGCCACTAGGGCAAGCCCCACTCACCTGATATGAATTGAAGGTGCTCCGCTATATGACGCCAGAGACACGAGGGGATGTGGCTCTCCAAAAATATGATTATTTTCATTCCATTTAACTTCGTTGTACAGGAGTATAATATCCATCTCCAATTTGAACCCCCAAGTTCATGCCTCACCAAAGTTCTTATATACTCTTTTCTTTTTGGGTACATTCCAAGTTAAAACGTATTACCTGTATGGAACCACTCCTATATAATGCTTGCATAGATAGATCTTTCTTTTTCCTCCAATATAGAAACCCAGACCCTAAGTAAGGTTCCTGAACTGTAGCTTGATGACAAAAATGATCTTCTGTGTATTCCTGATTCACATATGTAAAGATAGTCCTGCTTCTAGTGCTCAGAGTAGATTGCATTGGCAGTTTCCTGAATGGTCAGAAAACTAAAACACTAAACACAGCCATCCCCAAGTGCAGTACGAGCAGAAAAACAGTATCTGCAAATGCTACCAGTAGTCTCCACACGAACAAAATCCATCCTGAAAGTGATGAAAGCGGCTAGAATCTCTTAAGACAATTTTACGCTCAACAATCTTTGCTATGATCTTGATGGCAGAATGACAATCTCCACATACTCTTAGATTCTTCATAACTGTTATTGTACTGCCTTCCACACTAGTAACTAGAGCAAAACAAATGGCAAGCCGCTCACTATGACATGACAAGACTGTTTCCTTCTGTTCATCTTCCACATCATGTAAAGCAAATCTTTGATCAGGGACATGACCAAATTCCTTCAATTTTTCTCCTAACCACTCTAACTTTTCATATATTTCCTTAGTTAGGGGATGAGATCTATCACCAGAAACGAATGCATGCTTTACTCCCTTCTGAGTAACCCAACTGTATCCTGGCTGTTTTATAGTTCCTCTCCTTTTCATCTGTCCTCTAACTCTGGCAACATCACTCCATCTACCAGCAAAAGCATACATGTTCGACAGCAATACATGAGCAGAGCTACAATATGGATCGAGGTCAAAAATGCATTTCGCTACTCTTTCAGCAACATCTATATTAGTTTTTTTCCTACAGCCATTGAGGAGAGCGAGCCACATTGACAGATTTGCTCTCATGGGCATGTTTTTCACTAAGTCCTCTGCGTCATCCAATTCTCCACTTCGGCACAACACATCTAACATGCAAGCATAATGCTCAAGCTTTGCCTCCAAAGGTTTACCTCTGTGTAGATATTCAAATATCTTTCGTCCTTTTTGCAACATACCAGAATGGCTACAAGCAGAAAGCAAACCCATAAATGTGATATCATCTGGGTTGGCTCCTGCACGTAGCATTTGGCTGAAAAAGGTCAATGCCCACTTGCCATGTCCATGTTGTGCACATCCAACAATAATTGAGTTCCAAGATACAATATTCTTGTCATAAATTTCCTTGAATATGACTATCGCATCACCTATGCTTCCACATCTAGAATACAAGACAACAAGAGAATTCCCCACAAAAGTATCAGTATCTAATCCAAGTTTAATTGCTGCACCATGAATTTCTTTCCCTTGATCAACAACCTCCATGCCACAACAAGAATTCAAAGCACTTGTAAAAGAAGATTGATTAGGAGGAATTCCAACTCTAAGCATATTTCCAAAAACATTCAATGCTTCGTGGTGCTTACCATTTGAACCATAACCTGTCAGAAGAGATGTCCATACAACCACATTCATATGGAATTTCTCATTAAAAACTTTACATGAATTCTCTATTTGCTTGCAACTTGCATAGAAAGTGATAAGTGAAGCAATAACATATGCATCAGAAAGAAATCCGAGCTTTGCAATAAGTCCATGAATTTGTACACCAACTGATAGTTCCAATGCATTTGCACACGCTATTATCACACTTGTAATAGTACTTGAAGTAGGCTTAACCTCAAAACTCATCATCTTATGAAATATCAATAGAGCCTCATCACTCCTCCCATGCTGCTCAAGCCCAGTAATCATAGAAGTCCATGATATCACATTCCTCTCCGGCATCATCTCAAACAACTTGACAGCCTCCTCTGCCCGAAAGTTCTCAAAATACCCAAATATCAACGCATTCCATGCAGCAATATCCCTCATTGGCATTTCCCAGAAGAGCTTTTCAGCCTCCTCGACCCTCCCGAATTTTAACAATCCATTCATCGTCGTAGTCCAAGAAATCACATTCCTTACAGGCATCTCAGAGAAAATTCTCAGACCCATCTCCAAGTTCCCACAATATGTACAGCCTTTGATCATCAAATTCCATGTAACTATATCTTTAACAGGCATTTTAGCAAACAGTTCCAGAGCTTCATTTATTCTACAATTTTCCGCGTACCCAGCAATCATTTTAGTGCATAAAATTACATCTGGAGTTTGGATTCTCTCGAAAATTTTCCGAGCATCGTCAATTTTTCGGTTCTTAAGAAGATCAGTAAGGATCCTATTGTCAGTGGCAGAGCATAAAATTGATAATTTTGCTGTACTCCTCGAAGATTTTATAGGGTCGGCGTTAATTGAAGGAGAAAAAATTTGAGGGATTGTGAATAATTTTGGTGAAGATTCAATCTTTTGAAATGTTGTTCGAAGCATTTCCATGCATTGGAGAGATTAATAGTTGGTCGGTAAGACTTCCACATGTAGAGGAAAAGCGAAAGACCGTTATTTAACGGTTTTAACAGTCTAAGGGGGAAAGTGGCCGGCCTGGTTTTTTTCACTTTTATTATTTGTAACCTAATTATTTAATTAAACCATTTATTTTAAAATTCCCAATTATATCCTTTTATTAGTGGAAAAAAAATCCAAGACTTTCAATCTAACGATTAATGGGAAGATTTAAAGGAGAGTTCTGGCTAAACAAAGATACATTATTGCTAATTTAAAAAATTTGATTGATTTTTTTTCGTGGATTAAATTAAAACTTTAAATGAAAAAAATGAAACCTTTTGAGGATGTAATTAATTATTAATGGAAGTATTTTTTCCACTAATTTTTTAAAAGAAAATAACACTGGATTATTTTTTAAAGAAATCCTAAGAAATTATTTTAATATTTCTTATATTTTATTTTATCTACAAAATTATTAATTAAAATTTCATTCATTTTTCCATTAAAAATAAAAAACTTGAAGTTTAATTTTATATGTTTTATAAACTCTTTGAATTTGGAGAGGGGAAGGGTTTTACACCTTTTTTTTCTGCACACTCACCATTTCACAAATTAGGATGCCTCCGAAGAGACAAAGGCTTTACTTATTGTTAAACCCAAAACTTCAACAATTTTCTTATAAGAAACACTTGAATAGATTGTTTTCAACACTTCAAATTTCGACACCTGAGTTTGATCACCCAAGAAATTAAAAAGAAAAGAAAAAATCAATTCTTTTTGAAGTAAGAAATGTTACCCCTTCTGTCCAAAATTAAATGTTCATATTTTCATTTTGAGTTGTTTGGAAATTAATGTCTCATTTTTTAAATTAAGAAATTGATATTGTTAAGTGTAAAATTAACTAAGTCAACTCATTTTCTCAAAATTTATACAAGTCAAAATGAAAGATTTAATTTTGGACATAGGGAGTAATCTGAACACTTCAAATTCAAATTTTCTAATAGAATCACTATGTGACAATTATTTTGCATCGTTATAAAGTAAGCTTGCCATCCTACATAATAATTAGGTAAAATTTAGGGTCATTTAACTCTTAATAACAAAAATCAAAGGAAAATTCAGCTCAAGTAATTTACAGTGGGATAATATCCGTACATATTATACTGAAAAATTCTGACACACATTTATGGTTTTAATTCAATCTCGAAGGATGTGCATATAATATTTCCTCCCTCCCTCTGTCACTATTTATTATTAATTATAGTCACTAATTGTTATTTTTTTCAATTTTAATCAAATTAACAACATTAATTAGTAAAAAAAAAAAGAAACAAGGGTAATATAGTAAAAAAAAATTAATAAAATATCTAATAAATTAATAATAATAACTTATATTTAATGATAAAGAAAATTAATCTAAATAACTTAAATAGTGACAGAGGGAGTATTATTATATTAGATCATTATTATTTTATATTGTAAAGGGAAAATCATTTTTTTTTATTCCAATTGATTTAGTCAAGTCCCTTCTATATCTTACAACATTTATGAACCGAGTCCTTAATTATTATATTAATACTATGGAATAAACTTTGAGTGGGCACTTTAATTAGCATCGATCTTGCATTTCCATTGCATCAATAATTAAAGTATAAAATAACGAGTCAAAAAATTAAAGAAGGTAAATCATTACAATATGAGACATATATATATATAGTAATGTTATAGAGTGTTCTAGTTAAGTTTTTAATGGTTAACTGTTACAAAAAAATAAATTCTTCTATAAAAAAAATTAATTTTACAAATATTTTTTATATTCTAAAAAAATAAACTATACCATAGAAATATTTGATTAAATTTTATTATTATTAGTTTCTTTAAAAAAAAGATAACAGATCGTTGACTTTAACTATTAAATATTTAAATGGAACACTAGTACTCTATAGCATTTTCATATAAGATCCTTTCATTTGCTTTCAAAGAATATTTATCTTAATAAATCATTTTTATATTTATTTCTTATTTGAATGAATGCTTTCTTTCGACAATTGACAGCTTGGAGCTGGATCCCAGAAGAGATGCCCAAAAATATAAATTATCTGCTTCAGAATTGACTGTAGGCATATTCTTTGTTTGTTAGCCTTTCTTAACTGTCTTTTTCTTACAAAAAATAAGGACATAAAACATGCACTTTTACTTTTCTCTTTCCCTATACTTACCCAATATAAGCTTTAATATATATATACATACATATATATATATATATATATATATATATTCATTCGGGGTTATCTTGTAAGCAATCAAGAAGTCTTAAAAATCAAAATTTGAAAATGAATATTATAGCAAATTGGGAGAAATATTCCTCAATTTCTTTGGACCAAGAATTTTCCTTTTCCCCACTTTCAAAGATGTAATAATGATTAAACGAAGAAAAAGGCCTCGATCATCAAAGAATGTACTACACAAACAAAAGATTATTAATGTTAGCAAAGTAAGAATCTCATCTTTCGTTAGCTTGCCTCGAGTATGAAGCATCAGCTTTACACCCCCACAAAGCCCACATATCAGAATGCAGCTTTACAAGAAAGGAATAAAACCTTCCCAAATCGACAGATATAAGACGACCCCAAATTAAGGACGTGCATGCAACACATGCATAGGATTCTTCAATAGCAGTATATTTCAGATAATTAATTAAGATTTTCTGAATTACTAATTAATTTTCTCCTTATCAAGAAGAAGAATGGCTGGTGAGCAGATGAAGCCGATAGCTGGACTGCTTCTGGTTCTCAACTTCTGCATGTATGTCATAATTCTCGGCATCGGTGGTTGGGCGATGAATAGAGCCATTGATCATGGTTTCTTAATTGGTTAGTATTTATGTAATTTTTATTTTTCAGTACAAATTTTAAGTTAATTATGAGAGATTTGGTTGTCTAGAAATACAAATTAGTTTCAGGAGGTGAAATATTATTATAAATTATTTTTTACCAACTTTTTACCAACTGCAACATCTTATCTACCCTTCACAAGGTGGAATATTTAATTAAATGTTGGGATCGAGATAATTTAATTAATGGTGTGGGAGATTGTTAATGTGCATGACAGGTCCAGGACTTGAATTACCGGCACATTTTTCGCCGATTTCTTTCCCAATGGGGAATGCAGCGACCGGATTCTTTGTGGTGTTTGCGATGATCGCCGGAGTTGTAGGAGTGGCATCTTGCATAACTGGATTAAACCATCTTCGTTACTGGGACATTGATAGCTTACCTGCTGCAGCTTCTGCTGCTGCAATTTCTTGGTCTCTTACAGCACTTTCCATGGGGTACGTACCCATTATAATTAACTTTTAAATTAATTAATTAATTCTTCAAATTTTAATTAATTTCTCATCTTGGTAAATTTGGCTGATAAATTCTTCTTTCTGCAGCTTTGCTTGCAAAGAAATTGAGCTTCGTTTCAGGAATGCCCGTTTGGTAAGACCAATTAAATTATAGTATTTTTAATTAATTTATTTATTTAACTAAGAATTTTCAAATCTGATAAATTAATTAAACTTTTTTGCAGAGAACCATGGAAGCTTTCTTTATCATACTTACGGCCACGCAATTGCTGTACATAGCTGCAATTCATGGTGCTTCCTCAAAGAGACGAGTCTAATTAAAGTGGAATCAATGCTGATTAATTTAATTTGTGTGCTTGTTTGATTCGGTTGTCTGAATTTTATTTTAATTATTGCTTTGCTTTTTTTAATATTCAGCTTTATTATTTTCATTGATTTTGTACGTGTCGTACACATATTGTTTAGAGCCACAATACCGGAAAATTCTTGTACTAATGGTTTTTGTGATATGATTGAATTTGTAAAACCCATTGTGTATATATATATATAAACAAAATAAATTGATAATTTGCAATCTTAAGCAATTAATCCATTCGGGGAAAAGAAATTTAAATGCGGGCAGCCTGGGCGATAATGAGATAATATATATATATATATATATATATATATATATATAAAATAACACCCCTTCCCTCAAGGATCGATAATGGCACCCCACTTATTCTCGTCATGTCTCGAACCTGAGACCTCTCAATTCCAAGTATTACTCCTTAAGACTGAGTTAGCAAGGTTTGATGAGATATTTTATTTATTTATTAATACTTAATAATGACATATATTTTTAGTAAAGTTTTTTCATTTTAAAATAAATAAAAGATTAAAAATTGGACTAATTTGACCTTAATTTGTGTTGTTTGAAAAATCGACCGATTCACCAATCCAACAATCGATCCATTCCAATTTTTTATTTAAAGAATAATTTTGATAAAAAAAAGGGTCCAATACCTTCTTACATATTGGCATGGAAAACAATGTTCCACAACTCCTCGAGTTGAGATCCACTTACTCATAGAGCATCAAGAATACATGGAGAAATTCTTTGTTTTCAAACTATATATGAAGAATTTTTGCGATATCAGGAAATTGTTTTGATATCTAAATCTGTGTAGTAGAAAAAATTAAAATTAAGAATCAAATTGAGTACTAGATGTTATTTTAATGTACATTTTGCAGGTTGTTTTTATCCAAAAGAAACTATAATTCATTAATTATGAATTATCTTCTAAATATTCCTTTCTTTATAAATTGAATATCTCTTTTTTTATATTCATTAAATGTCTTGTTTCTATAATTAGTAAAAATTTTATAAAAGAATTGATATTATTATATTCAAAATGAATTAAGTCAAACTCTTTTAATAAAATTTGTCATAGGTAAGATGTCACAAACAAAGAGAGTATAAAGTCAATATAAACCCTAATTTTCTTTTCTTATTTTAGGATTGTGTGATATTCGAACCCATTAGTTTAATGAATAGAAATTTTGAAAAAATATAACTATAAAAAACTTACTTTATTAACGTAAAATCAAGTTGAAATTTCACACTTTCTTCATCTTTGGAATCTATTTGGATTTCAGTTTTCGTTGATGATTTTGAAATCCAGCATTCTACTCAATCTTGGTGTTGTCAGGGTTCTTTTTCTAGTGATCCCAATTCCGGAGTCGGTTTGAGACTTGGAATCTTCCCCCCAACCACCCACCACCCACACACAGAGGGAGGTAATTATAAATTACTATACTTATAAAGTAAGGCAAATGTTATAAAGTGTGATAATGCATTGGTGGAGCTATGCCCCGGAAGTCAAGAGGGGCATCCATATATGTTTTCTCATTTTTTTTAAAAAAACTACTATTTTATTATGATTTTAAAATAAAATGTGTTATATCTAGCATTATTTAGAGTTATTTTGTATATAATCAGATAATTATTTTTAAGAGACTTATTTTCTTCTAAAAAAATTTATTCATGTCCTATAAAATAAAAGAGAATTCTTTGTTTCAATGTGAAAAAATAAACAAAAAATTTAATAAATTAAAATAAAAAACAAAAATTTTAAATCATAATAATTTCTAATTGGGTAATTTTAAAGTATAAATTTATCAAATAAATAATATATATAATGAGATAGTAAAAAAATTATTAATCTTGAGTCAAGGAATGCTCTTGATTCTTGAACTTGATAGAATAAAAAAAAAATGGCTTCATGAATATAGTTTTTTAAGTCGGGATATGAATAAATATAATTATATAAAATTTCTTGCTTATTAAATAGAAGAAGTTTTAAGTGAAAATTTAGAAATTAAAATTAGTAAAGAAAATTTCCCTTTATTCAATATTTTTTTAAAAAAAGAATGAAGTATTTTTGTATTATTTCTAAAAAAAATAAACAAATTAAGCATTGCAATTTTGTTTAGAGAGGGTACAAAATACTAAATAAAATTTCATATCTAAAAATATATTAATATTATTTTTTTCTTTTTTTAGTACATACGTCCTACCTTGCTTATGTCTATTAGAAAGATTAAATTTTTATTGACTAGGTGAATATGAGTAGATGTACTTCTAATGCACTCTATGACATTATCTCATTACCCTACAAAGTTCATTAAAATGAGATATTCTTTTAGTTGATTTAGTAAATTTTAATAAAAAGAATTTGATTTAGTTAATTGTGAACACGATAATGTTATTTTTTTAATGAAATTTTATCTAATTTAGGATATGAGACCTTCAAATCGAAACAGAAATAAAAACGTCGAGTTTCAAAATTCGAAGAATTTAATTTTAGTTTTAAATTTTTTAAAAATATTTTTCCTATACTTAATTATATAAAAAGGAGATATTTTAATTTAGTTTTATTTTCTTAGTATAGAAATACTGAACTTTTTTTACCCTAGCAGTGAAGGACAAAATTATTGAAAACTTTGCCTGGCGAAGGAAGCGAGCGAGAAGGCCCAAGCACAAATCAGTAGCCGCTCCATGCCTTCTCAAGTTTAAAACCTCAAAACTGAGAGGAAGGCAAGGAAAGTACGAAGTCATTTGATGTTTGGTTTTCGCATGTACACCTTTGACACAAATTTGAACCTCAGAGTCAATCCTGTGTTCATCTTGGTCTATCCAATCGATCTAAAGAACCAGTCCATGCCTACACACCTTTATACCCATGACCTGAATCCTTCAACCAATTCTAATGACCCTATTTAGTGTTTCAGCTACGAATCCTTTCTTGTGTGACGCGACGTAGAAGGAAATGCCAGCCCTGAGGAATAATCACGCTTGGAATCTTACCCTCCGCGAAGAAACCAACATAGATAAGACAAGATTGACATTATACCAATACTTTATGGAGATTTGGATGAGGAGGCCTATATGGAGTTGTCCCAATCTAGTGTAAAGATTAAGGAAATCTCCATTTAGTTTATGAATAAAGAAAGGAAAAAAATGAAATTCAATTTATGTTTTTAGATCTTAATATTAAAAGATAATAGCTAAAGACTATAAATAAAAATTTAATTAGACTGTGTGACAAAAAAATCCAAATCCAAAACTAATCACATTTCTCCTTTTATTAAGCTTTTAAAAACAAATTTGACATCTATGCTGTCCCTTCTGAAAAGGAATTTGGATGTTTTTAATCAAAAAACATAACCTAGATAATGGACCTTGGGTAACGTTACTAACGTAATTTGAGCTAAGGAAACTGAGTCAATAGAACCGGCACTGTATTTATTGCAAGGCCTATAAGAATTCTGGAAATTTTTCTCTCACTAGGTCCAGATCATTCCTCAAAGATCGATCTGCAGCATAAATACGGGTTGCTTTTGCGATTCAAAAATGAAGCAATGTGCATACCAAACATTATTCTGAAGAACAACTTGATCAAATGAATACATTACTATCACTAACAATTTTATCAACACCTGAGAACAGACCAGACTGATCATGAGATCAAAGCAAAGGTTACGTCATCCGTATGTCATTTGGCTACAGCGATGATGTGAAATATAATCTAACTCAGCAACCAAAATTATACTGTTAATTTCAAAATAGTATCCGAGAAAACAAAATTGGATCATAATCAACCGAAGATTACTTTTTGAACCTAGAGTTCTCATTCATCCTCCTGGCTGCGCAACCTGGCAAGCTTGTTAGTAACAACAACATCTAACTGTGCAGCTCGCTCCACAATCTCTTTCCTCTTTTTGGTGGATACATCATGCGCAATCTCTGCACAGTAAATCCTGTAAGACCAAAAAACAATTAATTCAATGAAAAACTAAAGTCAAATTACGAAATTTTTAAAAAAGAGATAGATTGAAAAGGAAAATGAAACTTCAGTGATTGTCTCACCTGTTGTGCATCATCAACAATTCGAGATCCTGGACATTGTGTACTAAAAACTTCTTGAAGCCATTGGGGAGATAGTGCCGTGTCTTCTTGTCAGAACCGTAGCCAATATTTGGCATCAAAGTGCATCCCTTAAACTTTCTTCTGACCCTGGAGTCAATACCCTTTGGTCTACGCCAATTGGTCTGAGAAAAGAGGTAAAAAGGAAATCCAACTATAAATCAAATGGGAGATAAACTGTACCTAAACAAGCAAACACTAGGGCACTGCATGAAACTATCCAACGTTTGTTCTAATGTAACCCAAAGCATGTAATCAGGGAAATAGTAACAGAGAGCTGATAATGAGTAAAGCTAACTGTGTCGCAAGGCCTGTTAAGCACTGTTAATATCTGCCCTAAAATCGGAACACCCAGCAACTGAAATAATCTGGACATTAGATACCACGGGCAAGATCTAACAATACCCATATAATATTACTTTGGAACATCAATACTCAAAAAATGTAAACAGGGATTTAGTAACAGAAAGCTTTTCAATAAAAAGCTAACTGTGTCGCAAGACCTGTGTTCTTCAGTTAGTTTATGCCCTCAAAACGAAACGCCCAGGCACAGTAGTAGTCTGGTCATTAGATACCACGGGCAAAGATTACAATGGGAAAATCCAAAGCACGCAAAATACTTCAAAAAGAAAATTTATTTACACGCAATCTCAGCCGAAAGATGGTGAATTTTTTGTGCTAATCACAGAACAATCAGCCAAAAAAAAATTAACTTCATCATGGATTGCGTACAGAAAATCAGAATGTGCTTTAATAAAAGCAAAGAAAAAACTTTTACCGAATCAAGTATTAAAATGTTTCCATAACAGAAACTCAATAGCGTGAGATATACAATGAGATCAGATGGTAGTGCATGTTTAACATTCATCACTCCTATGATACAGAAAAGGTGGATAAACATCATCACACCTCTTTGTACATCTCGAACGCTGAATAAAATTCCAATTTCAAGAGCAACATCTAAAACGTTAAAAAAAACACATCACATATTACTCAATCGAGGAATCAGATACCAAATGTCAATCACCACCTTGCATCTATAGATGCAACTAAGACTGGGGCGACAAAATTTAATCATCACATTCCTGAAACTCAAAAAAGATTTTTAATTTTAAAAGAATCCTTAACGACTCTTTACATTTTCTCGAAAGAAGAACTCAAATTAACAGCGAACGTACTTCGCCCCAGATAAGAAACTGTACCTTGACGGAGATTTTTCGATCACTTTGAGGCCTCTTGAATTTCTTGACCCTCTTCTTCACGATCTTCTTGGAAAGTAGAGGCACCACCATGGCTGCTACTTACCTCAGCTTTTCCTACACATTTGCATACGGAGAATCATAAGCGAATATATAGAGATTGGAATGTGAGCAGATGTGAAGTGTGAGAGGCTTACTCTGAATTAGGGTTTTGGGGAGCCGCCGACTTGGTTTCATAGCAGGGGCTCTCGGTTTATATAAAGGAGGTTTGACCGGCTAGGGTTTTTAGGCAAACGTTTTTTATTTTTCATTTTTTTATGTGCTTTGGTTAGTTATCACTCACTGTAGTATTCAGGAATTAAATTATTTCATAAAATTAAATAATTATTCTTGCTTCAATTAATTCATGATGCGAGGAACTTCGAAGGCATGTGACTTGGGCTTCCTCTGGGCCCTTGCACTCCATCCATATAGCCCAAACCATCAAATTCTAAAGAAGATCCAAAGCAATGTTTCTCACTTCTGTCAAATCTCATCACCATATTGAATTTTATTTACTCTCAAATTGATCAGATTACCAGTATATAACTTGAGCAGGATTGCTATAAAATGTAATTGTTGGTGCGTAACTGAAGAGCAACTGTTAAAAAGATATCGTTTTGGTAGTGAAATAAATAAATGTATCCTTTAGATCCACTTATTTCGCTGTCAAAACGACGTTGTTTTGACAGTTACACTCCAACAGTTACGTTTTATAGCAATTCTAAAAACTTGATATATATATATATATTTGAAAATTCAACTCTTTGCAAGACTAATTTAAACTAGATTAAATTACATCTTCATAAATATATAAAAAATCTTGATCGACCTTATATTAAAGATACGATTCATCAAAAGAATGTTTTTTCTTTATCATTTTTCGAGCGACTGTTTTGTGGGAAAAACTTTTAAATTCGAATTAATTTTTTTGTTGCCTGACATGGATTGACCTTAGCTTGGTTAAAGGTTGTACAGGCTTCCATATCCCATGGAATCTTTTGTTTAGAGAAAGTATCTCTATTATTCGGTATTGGCAAAATACAAGCATCCGTGATGCTAATTTTGTTTTCCACCTATTCATTTGATTCGAGTTAGAGCTTTGAGCTAAACTCATGACGTCCTTTTTTTTCCTTACTCTCATTGTTTCTTGTTTTTATTCATTAATAAAGTGACACATTTTCTTTGGAAAAAAAAAAGGTGCAAAGAGAGTCTTGAACAGACGTGCCAACAGAACACATCATCTTATATATTAAATCAAACGTTGGCTAAGCATCATCTGAAATACAGGAACCGATAGTGATAGTGATTTTGTAGATCATCGATAGTGATTTTCGTTGCCAGCGATAGTGATTTTGTATATCATCAAACGTTGCAATACAAGAACCGACCCCACAATTGTCAAGCCATAATTCTGATAGCCAGGTCTTATTACTTCTTGGCTAAGCATCATCTGAAACAGAGCCAAAGAAAAGGGAGCAAAATGCCTACAGACAACAGCCAACATCCCCAGGAGAAAGTAAAGGTATTCTTTCTGACAACTGAGTATCGATCAAAAAATACACGAATTTTATTAATTAATTCTACAAGTACTTTCAAATGATGCTTTGTATCTCCGGTACATCCGGGAAAAATTTAACAAACGAATAAACCACCATATCACAACCACTATTGGAAGAAGAAAACAAAAGAAAATTAGTTTTAACAAGAATCTGGTATCCAGTAGCCAAATCACAAAAAGCTCATTAAGTAAACGTTGACCAAAAAAACAATTCATTGAGAGACCAGGTCAATACTTCACAATTCACATAATTATCAATGGAGATATTTAACCCAAAAGATAAAAGATAAAAGAGGATTACGTTCAAGATGTTGATAACAGTGTCAAATTTCCAAGTAAACAGACAACTGCATACCTAATGTTATGGGAATTGTTGGCCATAAAATAAGTACATCTTCTCATGACCTGCAGATAAGGTTTGCAAATATGTAAAAGGAAATAAATAGAAAGCTAGTACAGGATATTTCTCACAATATTTTTTATGCCCTTCTCTCCTGGTCCATTAGACTCGACATGCCAACATATCATCCAGGTTGAATCTGATGAAAGGAAAGTAGGGTGTAGTGTTCTAATTGATAATGTTTTTATCAACAGCCATTCCCTCAAGCAGATGCCAGTTCGAAGTTTTTAAAGATATTGTTGTTCTGCTTCAAATTATTTCTTGCCCAGTTCAATAGCTCACCCAGAAGGCTAACATCTTGAATCCCAGATTGAATTTCATATCAGTAAAATATGTATCCCCTCACTTAACCATTAATTTGCCAACCACTGTTCCCTGTATTAACAGTTTATGTTGGAGAATTTTTTATGAGTATGCTAAGTTAGTAGATCAGCAACACAGACATGTAGTGCTTGTCAATGCAAATCCGTTATGCAGCCCCATAAATCTAAGATCTTCTAACTAAACATTTGAGTACAGTCAAAAGCTGATCTACAGATTTTCCTCAACATGGGGAGTGTTAATAGAATCAGAACTTGTATCGTGCCTAAATTAAAAGAGTACAAAGAAACTACCCACTTTACAGGAAATGCTAGGTGCCTTAAGAGCAGCACTTCACATGAAAATAAATAAATAAGAAAGGAGGGAACAGTTTCAATGGCAAGAAACCAGAATTCTTTACAAGGAACAGAAAAAAAATGTAGCTCCTTGCTTATATACCAGAACACTCTAAACAGATTTACCATTTTTCTTTTTCAACTAGGCAAACAGTTCTTCATTTTTTGCTTTTTCGATCTCATTCTTACTTGATTTAGGCAAAACTTCACAAGATCACTTCATAATATGTAGAAGATGATGTTAGGAGGCAAACTATTTTTATAAATTGACACTCTATACACCAAAAACCTAGGGTATAATCATAATGGGAATAGAAACAATCAAAGAACTTGCATCAAGGGATGAAGATGAAACGTCATTTGTCTCTAAAAAATCCTACAAAACAGCCAACCTAACATGGACCACTGGAAGCAATATTCAAACCAACTCAATCAAAGAAGTATGAAATTCTAGTATATTTTGAACTCTGCACATTTTGGATTTAAGACCCACGATTCATGATTTTACAATCCCTGCCGTTGACCCCTAGCAAGGACAACTTACAAACAACCATCTGCCTGGTGAAGCACCATGGTTAACAGCAAGAGTTTAAGAAGGAAATCTAGATGATATTGCAGTTATCAGGTTGCAGTTTTGAACAGGTGACATCTGTTAGATCCTTATCTAACCATAATTGCTCTATATCAATTTATTAACTATCATATCAATCATGTAACAGAAACATTTAATTTCGCTTTCCAATTTTTATTCTGCCCAAAGAGCAAATCTCCAATGTTTCCTTAGACAGTATTTTACATCTGTCTCATAAAAAGCTATATATGGGACAATAAAGCATTAATCAAGCATATGCAAGCTTCTTCTGATTTACATATAAAACTGCAAATCAAAATATCCCTAGTTTTATTCCACAAGAAGTGAATAATCATATACATTAACTCTTTGGGCATTTTAACTGTACACTGTGAACAAGTTGAAACTTTTGAACTACCATCTCCCCACACAACATTTCAGGTAACTAACAAGATAACCAGGGAGCTAGAGCGAAGAAAAAGCTATAACTCAATAAGATGGAAATATTCCTTTTGTATAAAAATTATATCCAGGCTGAAGCAGAATTTAGTGGTGAGCATCTAAAATGGAGAATGATTTTTTTGTTAAAATGAGATGAAAAGAGGCAAGGAAGCTGATAAAGAAACTACTAAGAAGAGCAAGGGGCTCTCAATCCTTGTTACCGAATCTCTGGGCAATGATTGGTCGGACATCATCAGAATCAGCCAGGGTCTCCAAGAAAGGAAGTAATGATATTAGTGCAGAGTCAGATGGGTCATCAAACCAACTCTTGATAGGAATCCCATTATTCACTTGCCACCGGAATACCTGAAATCATGACAGGTGATCATTCAACACTCAAGAATCTTTTGATATAGAAGAACTTTACTTCAATTGAGTAGTTATTGCACCATCATTTACACAGCCATGTGAATAATTGTAAAACACTAAACAGAAATAAATAAAGCAAAAGAAGATAAAACAATATCCACCATTATTGACAAACAAAGCCATCAAAGAATCAATTTGTGAGGTTAAAGCATGTCAGATGGAAGTTGGGATACATGCTTCACAAAGAAATAGGACAAAGCTTACCAAGTAATACCACTGAAAACAACAAAATAAAAAACAGAAGAATGAACAGTATTATAAGACACAACATTACCTGGGGAGAATTATCAATAATTACAACTTTTGCCAGATCAACTCCTAAAACTGTCAAGTCTTTAGTATAACTGCCATCAGTAAATATGCACGATTCCCGGTAAGCTCGTCGTGAGATAATTTTGCCATCAGGATCCAATATATCTAAAAGTTGTTTTGCATATATGCTCTGACTAGCAGTGAAAACCACAATCTCAAATATCTGAGCAACCCTATCCAAGAATGTCCGAAGGTGAGGCCTTTGTTTTACAAACACAACATGCTCTTTCATGTTGAAAAATACTGGAAAGCTGAAATCAGCATCATCACAGAGTTCCAACGTAGAATGGACAAGGGTTTCTGAGCACATATGAAAAGATTTAGCAGGCTTATTACAGAATGTACATGAATAGTTCTTAATCACATGTTCAGTATAAAACAAAGCTCTAGAGATTCCTCCCCCCCCCCCCCCCCCCAATCTCAGACAAAACTCCAATGAAAAATTGTCTTACCATCCAGGTCAAGTACAAGCGTAACTGACTTTTTATTTGTGCTTCCCTTGGGAATTGTGGCGGGCCGAAAATCTGAAGCCAAATCTGGCATATCTGGCAGATTTCTTATAAATATGTGTGGATCAAAACACTCTGTTTGATCCATATCCGGGTAGCTATTAAGTTCAGATTCCTGGTTACAAGATCTTAATTGATGGATAGCCATATATAAACCTGAGTCACAGGAATTTGCAACAGTTTCTTCACCTGCTCTGTTATCACAAACATATTCATTTTCCACATCATCATTCAGATAGGGCATTAACATGTCTTCCTCAGCTGCACTGAAAGATGCAATGGGCTCTTCACATTTGTAATCAGGAAAGAACTTGATATCTGTACCATCATCATATGCTGAGCTACCTTCAACTGGTATCCCAGAAAAAATCATGTCAGAAATGAAGAAATCTGATATACTGCAGGTTCCATATTCACATGAACCTTTGCTACTGTCATCACTATCTTCTGTCTCCAACTGTGGCACATAAAGATTATTGCTCCCTAGAGAAGAGATGACAAAGCAAGAATTAGAATTCACATCATAACCATAAATTCAACTTTTTTTGTAGTCTCCTTTTGTCTTGACAAAATACATAAATTGCGTGTAAAAGAAACTATTTTATCAATTAGCACTGTTATATCACACAGTAGGTCTAGACAAAGTATCTTGTGAGAGTTCCATTTCCCCCAAGAATTCAGCCTATTTTGTCTTTATTTAGAATCTCCTGGCTCAAAAAAAGGTGTTGGGGGGATTGGGGGGTAGAAAAAATTTACAGTCCAGTGAACATTCTCTAACATGAAGTACAAATTCAAACAGAAAAAGTTTGTATCTGAAAATGCTTATATGTTCACAAATATCATTAGGAGCTGATAAGATTTTAGCACAATACAGGGGAAGTCTGGTAACCTCAGAGGGATGTGAATCTTTTTTATCTAGTCCTTCTCCTTGTGGGCTCCCACTCCAAGAACCAGATGTGTTGAAGCAAAAGCAAACCAAGATCTGTTTTGACCTTAATAATATTAGTTTTAAATGCCCACCTACTTTAACAGTTACTCTCCACTTTCAAACCCCAAGAGCCAACACTATTCTTACACTGGAATCATATCATTCTAAAGGACAAGCAGCTTCAAGGAACAAATAACTGGATAAAAAGAAAACAATGAAACAAAAAAGAGCATACCTCCATAATAATCTACATATGATTCACTGTGGATGTCAATGGACTCCAGGATGGGAGAGAAAATTGTCTCCGAGTTTGCGGCACAAGAGGCTGGAGTAGGTTCCTACAAACAGTTGAACAGAATTGCAGTTTAGCTTTGGTACAGATAAGACAAAAAATTCTCATTTTTAGCATGAGTTACTTAAAACAACAATCTGAGAATATCTATCTATATAGATGGATAGCAGGACACAGCAACATTATTACCCCATGTACATTTTATCATCTACAAGATGAACCTTAAATGCAAATGAGAACACAACTCATCCATATAGATGAAATAACTCTGAAAAGAGTTCAAAATCTGGGATCATAAGAAGATAGACTACCAAGATATAAACAGTAAACTTTTTAAACATCTCTGAACGAAAAAAAAATTATCAGCCAAATGGGTCATAAGATATGAAAAGTAACCGGAAGATAAGTCAGAAGGGTATTGAAATAAAACCATCAAGTACTAGTCCTAATTGACTCTGGCCTGGCACAAATATCAGGTCTCTCTGGCCATCTCAATTTGCCACATTCCCATGTGTTATAATTTTCTTACATCCTATCTTCTGACTCAAGCAGTTACGTTGAAAACATTTTTACTTTACAAATGTCAACATTTAATATGGGACAACCACAAATAAAATGTAGACTATTAAATTGGGACGAAATACATCAAAATAAAGCAATCCCAGACAGGAAGTTAACAAGCAAAAACATTCATTGCGGAACATAATCTGTTACTGCTGCAAATATATGCAGACACTAAAGTTGAAGCATACAGCCATTTATGTGATTATCACATCAAAGGAACAATTAATCTCAATGTAAAACTCCAGCCAAATTTTACAAAGTCTTCCCGGAACACTGCATGAGAATCCAAGATTTGGCATAGTTTCAAAATCTCTTTTTGGACTTTACATGCATGAAATTTAGTACTGTGTAAGTTAACTATTAACAGGGTAGAAAAGGCCCCATTTGTAAGAAGATAGGAAGCAAGCTCTTTGTTTTTACCATTCTGCTAGCAACTTTAGAATCAGTTGAAGGTGCCATCGGCCTTTCTTTGTGCAGACATCCATCGTGACAAGCCTCATTTCCCCCACTATCATGAGAATCCTTCTTGTCGCACAACAAAACAGCTAGAACAAGGGAAAAAAAATCAAGAGATGAAGCAATTTAATCTTCAGGAGTCCTGAAGGACCAGGTAATGATGAAAAATGTTTTTTAGATCTCAATGATTGTTAATGTTCAAAAGAAAAGAAAATGATAATAAATCAGGTCATCTTAGCCAAGCTTGAACATCCACACTCAGCCTTAGATTTCAACTTGATTATAAACTTATCCTGTCCTTTTGCCTCCACAGAGATGGTGTACAAAGACACTCAAATACCAGTGAATGCAACGGTGAATTTCTTAGTTAACAAGGAAAAAATACGTCATAACATGTTATTACAACAAATAAGTACCTTCCAGGCCTACTCTGAGAAGAAGGGGGAAAAAAATTTGCAATTGACAACTTAAACTGAAAGGACTCCAGAAGTAATGTAATCAGCAAGAGGGGAAAAGATTGAGGATTATCAACATACCATCCTGAGGGTTTTGAATGATCTTTCCAATATCTTCCACATTCTGAAGAACTTTTGAATGAGAGAGAGAACACTTGGATATCATGTTTGACTTTTGGCATACGTGTAGACCATTTTTTTCTTTTAAACAATCTGCGGCTGACTTGGTTTTCATTTTTATTGATGGCATTTGATCTACACGTATATTTTCTACTGCAATCCTGATGTGAGAACATAAGCTGGGGAAAGAAACCCCTTTCAATTGGCGGATCAGCTACAAAACACTGCCACTAAAAGGTCAAGGATGAGAGAGAAATCCAAAAACAGGGGATAAATTTGAGAAGCTGCAACTAAAGACACAGAAAAATGCAATTACATAAGCAAGCAAAACTAAAGACACACAACATGAATAATAAAGCAGAAGCAGATTGTTAAAAAGTGTTACATAACATATACAAAGACCCTTATAAAGAACAATTCCCACAAGCAAACTGATCTGGAATTTCATATACAAAAACCTTGATAAAGAAGAATTCCCATGAATGTATTCAACTAGCTCACATAGCAATAATGCACTTCAATTCACAAGAAGATAAAATGTCTAAAAGATCAGACAGATTATTTTCCATCAAAGGCAGAAATGGTGAAACCACCTAATTCCAACCATGCAAATCCATACTTCTTCATTATTGCTATCTGTAACCCCATCATCAATTGAACTAATGTGTAAGAGATTAAGCCTATTCTCAAAGGGTCAAAAATAATTTTATTATGTCATAAAATTGCAACCATAAACTTTTTCCCAACAGCGATTGGCATTTTTCCCATTCTGCATTCTTTGGTGAACCTCTTGTGACAACACAATATTATCACCAGCTCACCAACCTTGATAAAGCTACTCCAAGTAGGGGCAATAAGCTGTGAAATTAAGGACTCAAAGCAAATTTGCAATATCCTAGTAACAGCTCTAACAAATACATATGCAGGCCAACACCAATTTATGTTTCACTTGAGAAGCGATCATCGTTGAGATATTTCATTACAGATTGCTACAAATTTTGGAATACTATAGCATGCTATAGGTTAAAACCACCAAAGCAAACTATACCTTTTCTTGGCCTTCTTCATACAGAACAACAGAGTTGCTTAACCCTCTATGAACTACTGGTATTTTTCAGTTGTTGAAGGAAAGGACCTAATAAAGGCTGCTTTAGAAACATTTTCAAAAGAAATTTTGAAAAGCCCCTCTAAGATTGCTTTTCAGGCTTTTCTAATCCAAAATCATGTGTAAAAATAGAAACTGAGAATACCTTTATTTTAGGTGGAGGAGAAAAAAAAAGATTTAAGAAAAACTTTTTGAGCATCTGAAAACAAAACTCAGGTTGGGAGACCAAACTGCTGTTTTAAATTCATCTGAATAACCCATTCCTATTGTCAAATGGTTTCCAAGGCAAAAGGACTACTTATGAATCTTAACACTGACAAAATGCAGAAAGGTCTGAAACACAATGAACTCTTCTCTTTATTCCTCAGATTATTTATGGAGGCTGCAAACATAGAAATCACAAATGAAGAATGAAGGCAATATCCGTCAGAAATATTAATCGAAGGTCAATGTATAATTTCCTTTATGGAGAAAAAAAAAAAGCAACTAAATAAAGAGTGGTAACCTAGCTCAGTTTCCAAGTTTGATGCTATTACAAAAAATAAATTAACAGTGGCCATGTAGTCAGTACCATGCAAATCAAGAAATCCTGTGCTGCCAATTGAAAGGATAACACCTCTAGTGCAAAAGCTGACTATGATGCATAATTTTTTTTACAAAAATAAAATTTGAATGGAAATCAAACTATTGGTCCCTGAATTGGTGTTGTCAAAAAGGGCCATACAAAAGAAAGAATAAGAAAGATTAGTTTCTTTTACTTTACCAAATTCTCTTCAATTGATTCTGCGAGAAGAACCTCGCAGAGTTAAAAACAAATCCGGGCAGAGTTCGTGACCAGATTTTACTTTTAAGTAGAAATAAACTAAGAAGAAGACATCATTCGCATGTCAAATCCATTCCATGTACTCCCTCAAACTTCGGTGGAAATTCTTCTCACATAATATGAAGTTCCATACAAACTACTTTAACTATTAAAACCCTAGAAATATTATCAACAAAAACAGTACAGCACTGCTTGAAAACATAAAACAGGCCGAATTGTCAGCAATTATAGAAAGCAAATGTCAAAACGAAGGCGAGAAATCAAGTCAAGAAACGAAAACGGGATTTCAGGAGGAAAAATGAAGGAAAAAAAACCCTACTTTGAACCCAAAATCAAAAACACATTGAACAAAATTCAAAGTCAACTCAACTAAAAACATTTCGAAAGCACATACCAACACATATCTACAGAATTGTAACATCCAACACCCCCAAGAACTAAAATATACACAAATTCTTTACCTCTAATTCAACTTCAAGAAATCCAACTTCAACCCAAAAACCCCTTACAGCTAAAACTCATTTCTCAGGAAGAAACTCTTGAACTTTCAGCTTTCTAACCATCAAGTAACAAAAAATTCCATAACAACATAACCCATGTTGCATACAGCTAATTATTTCTTCATATACATAAATTTTATAGTCAAAATTCTACTTAATTAATGCACATGGATACATTTTTACCTGTAGAGAAATCAAGTCCCCTCTCTGCCCCCCCACGCGCTTTCTTTCTCTCTAGATTTTCGCTGTGTGATCGTTTTTTATAGAGAGATCCCTGTGGGAACGGGGGCCGCAGTCTCACCATGGCTTTTGGAAGTCTACGGGGAGAAGAATCTGGTGTTCCCTATTGTCTAGAAACCGGTTCCTCGAAGCCGTTTATTTGCTGATGGATGGCATATTTGTTATATTTTTAAAGTTGAGGGGCTAAGTCAAATAAAACAACGAATGGAATTAAAGGAGGTGTAGGAGAGTGGGAATACTAATTGTAGCAGATCACAGCAGGTGCCTATTTATGATTGTCTGGTTAAGTGGACGGCTTGGATTGATGGTTGAGAAAGAAGATTGGACCTCTTGAGATCTGCCACGTGGACAAGTCAGCTAGATCATAGTGACTTGTTGACACGTGCAGGTTCGCTGAAAGAGAGGAGCCGTGAAAGAAATGGCTGCTGCGCGTCTGCATCACGCTCTCAGGGAGCTGAGCTGAGGGTGGGACTGCCCAATTTACTCTTAATTTTGTTTTTGTTTTACTTTTTCCAAAATTAAATCATATATTTCAACTATATTCCATTTCTTAAATAATTTCAATAATATAAAATTGGATAAAATAATTTTCATTGATTATCCAAATGAATGTGAATGTCAAATTTGAATCTTCGAAAAGATTGATCAAATACAAAAGACATCCAAATCCTTAAAAAATCAACTCTTTAAACTTATTGTGGAAAGCCAAATGAACATATTTTTCTTTCACCCCATAGTCTCAACCCGATACTCCCCTTCTCATCTCCCATTTATGCTAGCTTGTTGGTACTTGACACTCAACAAAAAATATCTCTATAAATCCTTACCTTCAAACAAACCAACAGTCACATCAACAATTGTGACTTTTACCGGAGAACAATATCTTTTTGATAACTTGTCATCGTCGAAAAATAAGGTAGTGAATCACCTTTTTCAACTCCACAGTCACCTATGTAGTCCGACATCGACAATAGGTAAGTTTTCTTCTATAACATCATTTAATTTCTTTATTTTTTTTCCCCTTCACCACTCATTTACTCTTTTGAAATATTTAGACATTTATGAAATTATTATAAATTGTGCATTGAATTGGGTTATTTCATTCCTTTTGAACTCAAATTGTAATAGACATGCTTCGTTTATTTTTTTTTTTATTTTAAGCTTTTTTTATTTATTTTGTTTATGATTGATGGAATATTGAGACTATTTGGATGTAAGATGGTTAATAAATAGTTGGGAAGGTTTGGAATGGATTAAAAATTAGGAAAGTACTTTTTATGGATTGAATTGATTTGAGGTCGGGATAATTTGACCTCAAATTGAAATAAAATTACTCACGATCGATTGTTCTATTGAAAGTCGTAACAGCCTTCACTAGAAAACTTCATCAAAATTCATTTTAACCGATACACTGTTTGATTACTTAGTTCAAATTGAAGATTGCATTTTAAGAATTGTTCATCAAAATTCATGGGTGCATCTGGGCATTCAGTTTTCAATTTTTAAAAGCTGAAAATAAGTTGATTTGGCCAGAAGGTTTTAAGGTTTAATTCCTAAAAAAATGAGTGAGCTCTTTTGAGGATTTAAACCATCCCTCAATCTTGCCATCAAAACCTGACAGACGCACTTGACATTTTTTTTTTCACAAAATCTTACCCCAGCCTCCTTCTCACGTATGGATATCATCTTAGCAGAACGTCATCCTGTCCATCTCTACTTCTCTTCTCTCCGCATCTTTGTCCTCATCTCTTCTCACCTTTCTTTTATTTTTCAATTCAACAATATAACTAATACAAATTACAGAATCAAAGAAATAATCTGTGGAAAAAAATTCAAAACCCTAACTGAAAGTTTGCTTGAATATGATGTTTTCGACCTCTCATGTCAGAACGGTGTATCTAATCTGTATTGCTTTCCTTCTGCTAACTCCATAGATAACATTTTTTTCTTCTCTTATAGTCTTTTTTTCTATTTTTCCTTCTCTTAGCTTTGCTCCTATCAATTTTCTTTTTTTTTTAACCTCTTTGTCGGTTGATGGAGCTGCGATGGCTATTGTTCATCTTCTTCTCCGACAACAGCAGGAACGGTGTTTTCCTTCTTTTTTCTTTGATTTTATAAATTTTTGCCCCCTCTTCTTCTATTCATAAATTTTTTTTCTTTGGTTCTGTCAATCTTTTTCCCTCTTCACCGATTCATAAAGCGCCGCAGTTAAACTGTAGCCGCAATCTCAGAGCAAAAATTAGGGTTGAATTGGGTATTGTGAAATTTTTTTTAAGAATAAAGGACAATAATGTAATTACACATATGATGAGAATGTTTTTGGAAATTTTGTTTAGTTTTAAGAACTTAAACAATAAAGTTGGAAATTGAAACCCTTGTCCCAATGCACCCCATTTCTTTTAAAATTTATGAATGTCTTTAATTTTATATATATGTATATTTTTTACTAGCAATGTTCGGGTTAGTTTATATATATTTTGATTGTATGAATCATTTAATCATACCTTTATGTGCAAATGTCTTAAATTTAATGAAGGTAACTCTTTTTGATAAATATCAGAACAAGTTATTTTCATTTTAAATTTGATTCAATGAAAAAGTGGTTAAATTTATCAAATCTAAAATTCATAGTCTTCCTTTCTTACAATAAATTTGAATTTTTCATTCATATTTCCTTTAATATATTATATCGGAAGACATAGGAAGTAAAACTTTTTTATATCATGGACTTAAATTTTGCATTTTTTTATTTAAAATTAATTGACAAGTTTGTAATTTTTTAAATGCAACGTGCTAAAATGTAATACTTTGAGATTACAATATAAAGGATAAAAAGTGTTGGTAGTCCCTCAATTATTCAAGATTTTGATTTTTGCGCTTTAACTTTCGAAAGTACTTCAAAATAGCCCTTTCGTCTACTTTAGATATTAAATCATGATGAAATGGCTTCTTCGGGTGCAACGAAAATGACAATTTTTAATGCCATGTTGGTCCATTAACTTTTATTAACTTTCTTCTTCATCCATTATAACAAAACTCTATAGTTAAAACCCAAATTTGATAAGAAAAACTCTCTAATTGATGGATTCTTTGCGGCCCATCTCCAAATTGTTTACCCATGACACCAGATCTTATTTAACCAGCAAAGATTCATCACATATAACTATTAAGTTTGGGAAAAAGGAAACTTAAAATATTTTGACATGCGAAAAAATCTATTTCTTTCTTTTGTTGTTGTACTACTAAAACCTTTGGATATGTTCTTTTTCTTTTTCTTTGGTGATAATGGTCCTGATAGTGGAGAAGAAGAGGAGGATTATATTTGTGCTATAAAATTAGGGTTCATTTTTCATTTGCAATTGCTTGGTTTGCAGCCATGGTATTCATTCCTTTTTCAACTCTACTAAATCTAAGTTTCTTATGTTTTTCTTTCCACATCTAAGTCTCAAATGATTTCTTGTTTTCGAATATGTTAATTTAAATGTCTTTTTTTTTTTTTTCCAGATATAAGCATCAACTCATTTCTTTTAGGGTAAAAAGCGTCAATCAACCCTGAACTTTTGCTAATTTTGATTTTTGCCCTCTAAATATTTTGCTATCGAAAGTTGCCCTCGAAATAACACAATTTATCGAAAGTTATAATTCTATCTATTTTAATAGTTAAACCCTAACGGAATCTACCCATCTGATCAGCACACCCAAAGGACATTTTCATCCTTCTACTTTCCCACCAAACGAGAATGAAAATCTTTTCTCCTTCAAACCTTTTCGACGAATTCAATTGCAAAATATCCAAGGAAACAGGCTTGAAATTTTTAGAGGTAGACAATCTTAGACTTTCTCCTAGTCTGAAAGTAATTAAACTTTAATTAAGAAATCTCTTGAGGATGTTTTTAATGAGAATGAATTTTAAAAGAGACTCCTTGCTGATGTTATTAAACCATTTGATATCGAGATTACTTTTGAAGATATTGGTAACGTTGAAAATAGGCCAAGCCTGTGGCCTGTTATAGGTTGAATTTTTAGGCCTGAGCCTAGCCTGTTTGAAAGCTTGGCCTGACTTAAAATCTGTTTATAAAGCATGCATTTTTAAAAAAAATTAATTTATTTTAATCTCAATATATTATACTCCTTCCTTCCGAAATTGAATGTCCCTATCCCTATTTTTAATTGTTCCGAATTGAATGTTTGATTTTTTAAAATAGATAAATTTTTAATATAATGTCCAATAACAACCTCATTAATTTAAAATTTACCTCCACTTGACCAAGAGCTCCATAACTAATTACATAAGTTATTAATTTACATGAAAGTCAAATACACCTCTAATTTTCAATGAAATCAAAATATGAATTTAAATTCCGAACTGAGGGAGTAACATAACATAATAGAATATCCTATCATTTTATGTAAGAAACAAAATAACAAATTATAAAACTAATATAATTATAATAACTGAATATAACAAATACAAAATTTGTTATTCAATATGATATAATTTAACTAATATCACCATATACCGTGACAAACACACTAATTTAACTTATGATTCATAGATAATTTAGATCAAATATTAAGTATTGTTACTAACTACGAACAACTTCAACAAGAAAATCAAATAAGTTATTAAATCATAGTACAATTTAACGAGTAATTAGATAAACATTATTTTAACAATACAAAATTTCTTTTTAGTTTATTATTTAATCATGCTAACTCTCAAGTGTGTAAAATATATATATGTCAAGTAATAAAAATAATAATAACTTGGAAAATGTTATCACAACACAATTATATGTCATCTATTCAAATTGCAAATATATAATTTTATAGATTTTAAAACTATTTACAGGAAAAAAAAATGAAATAGGCACAAAACGTCCTAATAGGCTTAGCAAGCCTTACACAAGGCATAAGCCTGGCCTCTTGTACTAAGCAGGCATAAAGAAAAGTTCAAGCCTTGGTCTCTATCTGAACAAGCCAGGCTGCACGCCCCTAATAGGTAGTCTGACCTATTTCCATCCCTAGACATTGGGCAAAGATTCCAAGAGTTGTATTGTCCAAGGAAGAGTTAGATCTGAGTAATATCGATCCACATGTGATTGCAAATATGACGACAGAAAAGGTATTAAAAAATCGACTTGAGAAATCTTAATTTGTGTGAGAATTGCTAACTACTCCCATAAGAGAAGTTATGGAGAAAGAAAAAAGGAGAAATCCCAACTGACTGTAGCAAATAATAGGATAGCATTTACCTACAAGATTCATAGTTGTGTCGATTTGTAGCTAGGAAATTGAATTAGCAGCTCCTTCTTCATCGTGGCTACCAATTCAATATATAAATATAAATATATGTATATAAATATATACGGATTTGCTAAGGCTCCGTTACCGTAACAGAATTCTTGCTCCGCTTGGTTGGCTGCATGAGCACTGTAGCAATAATTCCGTTACGGTAACGGTTGGAGCGCGCATTAAGGTGCGCTACGGAGCCCGCCTTAGCAAATCCGTATATATTTATATTTATATATATATATATATTTATAACTCTAAACATTTTGAAAATTAAAGTTTTGCCCTTAAACTTTAAAATTAGCCTGTCATAATCTCAAATTCTCAAAACGTATAAAATTTTCCATTTTATCCAACTCGTCGGTTAAAATTAATGGAATTCATTTAAGATACATTTGTTTGTCCAACTTTTGCCTTTATACCTTATGATTTTTCAACTTTCACAACTATACTTTGTTATTGTCTAACTTTTATCATTTACTAAATGTCTTGTCATACCATACATTGTTTATGTATAATACATAGAGGTGTCAATTGGGGTTGGGCTCTAATGGCCGGCTCAGCCCTACCCCACAATTTTGAAGGGTTGGGTTTAAAAAATCTAGCCTCATTACCAACGAGGGTTGAGAGAAAGCCGACACTTGGAGCTAGAGATATTTTTTAAAAAATTATTTTATTTTATAATTTTTTTATTACCTACTTTTATTGAAAATTACAGAGATATTATTTTTAAAAAATTATTGAAAATTGTTGTTTTTTTAGTACTTACAAACTTAATGTTAATTGATTGTTTTTTTTCCTTATTCTTTTGATTTAGATGAAGATGAAGAAATTAAGCAAATAATGTCCAAAGCTGATCCAAACATTCTTGAAATTGAAAATATTCCATTTGAGAGTGTAGAAGAATCAGTTACTCCCATGTGTATTGAATATGATTAATCTTTATTCCATTTGGGAGTGTCCAAAATTGTTTGTTTAGTTATTTTATTTTCATTTTGGACTGTAATGAATATTAATACTGAGTTTTTCATTTGTATGTTGGTTTGTATATAATTTTCTACATTTTTCTCTAATTTTCTATTCATTTTTTTTTACTATCTTCAACAATTTTTTAAAGTGATGTGAAAATTGAATTGTTTTACTTTCAACTTTTTATATATATAAAAAAAGGGTTTGTCTGGTCCGACCCTTGGCCCTTGTGGGGTTGGATTGGGTTAGGGTTTTCATGGCCTTTCAGAAAATAGGGTCAGCCCGTCCCGATTCTTCAAATTCTCTAACCCTTGGGATTGGGGAGTAACCAATCCCAATTGACACCTCTAATAATACATGATATGTGTAATTTTATAGATTTTAATAAATTAGTGATATGCAATTTAACATTACTCCTCAATAATTAATTTATTGTCATTTCATTTTTCTTCCAGAAATAAAACTCTTCTTAACCAATAAAAATTCATAATTCAATTCACAGTGAAGATGGGTTTCCATTGGTGGCAATATGTGTATCCAATTAACTTTTTAATTAAATATATGTATAATAATAAATAGTTTTTACAAATAAGGATATGATAACACTATAATAGTAATGAGTTTTAATGGTAATTAGAAACCACTTTAATGACAATGACAATTGCCGGTAAAACATTTACCGGTATATTACTCAATGGTCGTTATCCATTTAAGGGAAATAATTTAAAAGCCAATTTAATTGCCATTAAAAATCAAAACCTTTAACGGCAATTCCCTATGGCCAGCATATATTTTTTTTCACATAAGATAGATACTAGATAGTGTGTTGGACTAATAAAAAAAACAAATCTAAAATTAACACAAGAATTTTTTATGAATAAATGTATATTTTGAACAGGGATTTTAACTTATTTGGTCCTCCATGTTTAGGTCAAATTATATTTTGATCCAAAAAGTTTTTTTCCCAAACATTATGATCCTTTATCATATTAGTGTCATTTGTTTTGATCTAAATTGTCATTCTTTGAGGGAGTCACAAAGTGGAACTGGTCATATGACCAATTTTAAGAAACAAAAATGTCGTTGGATTTTGGGTGCAAGAGTTAGAATTGACATTTTTATCCTTTTAAAATGGTCACGTGTGGATCACTTGATCACATCTACACTGTGATTTATCGGAGATTTTGGATCAAAACAGTTGATAATAATATAATGAGAGATTATAATGGCTAAAAAATTCATAATTATTTTTAATTAAGTTTCTAAAAACTATTTAGATGTATGATGATGAAATTATTTTTAGGATGCCATGGAGAATGCAAGTGGATTAAAGTTTATGTGCCGTTGTTGAAGTCAATCCCAAATGCAAATCCCTGCCAAATTACTGTTGAGTCCACATAACTCATAACAAACTTAAATAAATAAATAAAAATATTTTAAAAAAAGAAAAGAAAAGAAAGAAGTTGGTTGGTTGGTTGGTTTAAAATATACACGGGCCATTGAATTTGCATGTGTATTTTCTTTTTTCGCCCAATAAGACGAAATTTACAAACCAATCAATTTAATAATTAAACTTGATCAATTTTAACCTTTCAATTTAAAATTGAATGTTCCATTTTAAACATAACAACATCAATTCCCTTATAAAATTTTGGGTAAAAAGCACCAAATACCCTCTAACTTTCCAGAAATATGAGTTTTGCCCTCGAACTTTATTTGTTTCGATTTTTTCCCTCCAACTATCAAAATATAGTAAAGCATGCCCTTCTGTCCATTTTGAGAGTTAAGTCCTGACAAGAAGCCATCATGTGCCTTCCACATGCAATACTTAAAAGGGCATTTTCATCCTTCCCCAATCTCGTACATTGGTTTTGTTTAAGTATATTGTTTTAGTGATTAAATTATCCCATTTATCCCTACATTTCCTTCATTCTTCTCCTATTTGGTCACACCTTGTCGGATCTGTGCTTCTCTCCATCAACTAACCCAGATATATTTACACATCGTCGATCTACCCTCTCACAATCACCGCAAAGACACTAACATCCCATTTTTTTCAACCTAGAACACCATTAGCCTCTTCACCAGTTCTCCATAGCTAGATTTGTGCATCCATCCCTCATCGTGTTTCAGATTTGGTCCATAGATTTCATTATCTCCGAGAGTGTAGAGAAGGCTCCCATGTTGTATATAAAGCTCGATTAAAAATTGTCATCGATAAGAAGTTTATTAAATTGGCTTGGAATGACCCCAGATAGCTGGGGGTCTTTTCCTCCCAATTCTGTCTTTCTCTATTTTGTTTCTTAGGTTTCCCATAATTGTACTGTTGAAGAACAAAAACAAGTTATAGAAGTGGTTTTGTGAAGTTGGAAGAAATTTGATCACCATATTGCTTTATATGGAGTTGGAAGCCACTAAGGCATGGCATTTGTGGAAGAAATTCTTTTCCACTTGTTGAAAGCTTGAATGGGGTTTGAGAAATCTGATTTCATACGATCTTATTCGAGAGAAGCATGATATAGAAAATTTCTTGGTATAGTTGTTGAAATCCGACGAGGATCTTATGGTCGGGGTACTTGTTATGGTTTCAAGGAAGGTAAAGATTGCGCAAGGGACGAAAATGCCTATTAAAGATTGCATGTAGATGGGTTCTGTTTCTGCTTAAGGTCTAAAACAGAAGGAAAGATAGGTTTTACTATATTTTGATGGTTGAAAGGCAAAAATTGGAATGAATAAACTTCAAGGGCAACATCAAATTTTTGAAAAGTTTGAGGGTATCTGATGCTTTTCACTCGAAAATGTAATTATCTATTATATTATATAAAAGCAAAAGCAAACTCACTAGAATGCTCAAAATTAGATTTTTTAATAAGTTGATAATGTCTTAGTTCAAAACCTTTATAATATAATACATATAAAAATGGCACATCATCTCATGTAATTAACTTTTGAATTTTCTAAAAAATATCTTCATTTTTATGCACTCAAAAACATTTCTTTTAACTCTATATTTTCTATAAAATTTTTATTTTTCTCATAGTTAATTTGTCTATTAAAAACTTATTTTAAACTCAAAAATGTATTTATTTTATAAACTTATTTAAATAATTCATAAAAAATATAAACTATTAAAAATAATTTTTGGTTTAAAATTTTTATTAAATAAATAAATAAGACTCACGTACTATTATTTTAATTTAATAAGAAAACTTAAATTTTATAAAAAAAGGTTTTTAATATAAAAATTCCTTGAAAAATAGAGAGATTCATATAAAAAAAAACTATGTTATTTTAGTTTAGGACAACATATTAATATCAATATATAATTTTTAAATATGAATATTAAAATATACCTTATTAATTGAAATTTACAAGATAAAGCTTTTAGATTGAAATTTCGAATAATCATGTTATCCTATATATATTTTTTTTAAAAAAACTTAATAATGGTCATTAATAATAAAAAAATTTAATTACCAAGTATTTCTTTCAAGCAAGAATGAATTTTATGAGAATCAATTTTAGATTCTAACTAATGTAGTCAATTACTAACTATATTCTCCAAGGAATCGATGCTTAGTGGAAATTTTTTTTAAAAAAAAAAAAGAGAAAAGAAGCAAAGACTGTTTGTATGTATTAAATTCAAAAGATCAGATATGACCCGCAGCGGTGTCACCGAGATCGTATATACGCAGGTAGGGTTGGAAAAATTATTAGGGCCCATGAAGGAGAGTTCTGTTTAAAGTACCTCGTCAGAAAGGCATATTGGTGGGCCTACGGGACTTGTTTGTTTCCCGATACAACAGGCCACCCACCTTTCACTTTCTTTTCCGTTTTCCGGCGGTCATTTTATGTCTCCAGTACCACGGGACAACCTTTTTGGTGTGTGGTGTGAGATTATCGATCTTTTTTTTTTATTTTTATTTTTATTTTTTTTCTCGAGGAAAAAAAAGTTCTTTTTTATTTATTTTAAATCTAACCTTTAATTTAGTACAAAAGTGATTAATTTTGAGTTAGCTAAGGAAATTATTTATGAAAAATTCATTTATCTTTAAAATATATATATATATATATATATATATATATATATAGAGGAGAGTGAGTTCTCTAACCCTAATTTCTTAATAAAATTTTTTATTTTTTATGAATTTTGGATCTTTTAATACATTAATAAAAATTCTATATGTGAAATTTTTTTATTGCTCCATAATAGAGTAAAATAATAGTGAGTCATCAAGCTTAAAAGTATATAAATAGACTAAATCGAACTTATAATTTATCATATAAGGTTATCTTTTTTGAATTATTTGATAATATCCTTGAATGCATATCATATATATTGCGTTTTAGTTTATTTTATTGCAAAATAAACAAAACAATGTCTTTACATAGGAAAAAAAAGAAAAGAAAAGGTAATTACAAAAAGTAACTGAGAAGTTGGCAGCTGCTTCGACTTGCACAAACAGTACTACTCCAACACACCGTCGCCGTAACCGAACGTGGCATAGATATCGAAATTGTTGAAATTCATACCCCAATGAAAATATGCCGTCAAACTCAACGAATAAAGTGAAACATCTTAATTGCTAAGCTATCCCATAGAAATCAAACACATCATCTCCGGTGGGAAAAAAAAAAAAAACATATAATTTGAGCCACACAAACTTTATTTAACACACAGCAAATTAAAAAATATTCTTTTTTTTTTTGAATATTTCAATAGATAGAGTGATAAGCAGGTAAATTATATGTCTCAAATTTGAATCTCATCAACATCCTCTTATATAAATAAAATATCAAGTTTACTTGCGAACTGATCCTTTCACCTCTAAAAATTTTTTTTAAAAAAAATCAGTTATTACACTTATGATAACCAATGAACCGGGGAGAGGGGTGTAGCTGGAGGTCTACGTTTGTCTGTTAATTGTATTTTAAAATAAATAATTTCAAGTATGTGCTTATTTTGAGTGGAATTAAATTGGACAGTGGATTGATTGAGTCCTGATAGTGACAGGGCAGAAAAGTGATTTGAGGCCAATAATATTGTAACTAGATGAATGTTCGTGCATGTAATGTTATTTATAGATTACACTCATTAAATTTTAATTATTATTTAATAATAATAATAATAATAAGAATATTTTTTTAGTAACATTTTAATTATTTTCTAATTTATTTTTGAAGTAATATTACAAAAAAATAAAAAGAATTATACATTTAAATAAAGATTTACGATATAATTCTTTAATTATATGAGTTATGAATAATAAAGACGTATTTATTTATTTTACTAAAGTTGCTCTGAATAGGATATTTTTAATTATAAATAATTTGATCATGTCAAATTATGATTTTATTTTTAAATTTTTTTAACCAAAAATTCAAAAAAAAAAAAAAGGAATTGAAGAGTATTTGAGTAAGTATTATCTCTCTTAATTATGAATTTTTTTACACGAAATTTAATAATTTTATAAAAACAAAATAGTCAAAGAAAAATTTTAAAAATAATAGATATTAAGAAAAATGTGGGAAATTGCAAATGAAACAAATGTTAAAAAGTGAGAATTGTTGTATGAAAAAAATTCAATAATTTATTTAAAGTAAATTAAAATGATCATATTTTCACGGTAGCTATGATTTTTTCTCCAATGATATAGTAATATTATATATGTGTATATCTTATATATTTTAAGAGGAATAATTTTTTTTTAAAAGTTTTTTATTTTTGAGAATTCGAAAAGTTTTAAAATAAGCATTATTTTTATTAGTTATAAATATTTATTGTTTTTATATAGAATTTAATTTTTTTTTATAAAAAATGAAAATAGTCAAAGAAAATTTAAAAGTAACAGATAAATTTGAAAATTAAAAAATATGAAAAATTTTGATGTCTACAAATCAACGTATAAGCCAATGCTGCTACATTGCTACGGTATATATCAATTAGGAGGGGAGAAATATGAGTAGTTGCTAATGAAAGATATGGTTGTTCAAGCTGGAGAGACAAAGTACAGTCATGATAAAAATCTTCCAGCTCCCGCTATTTCTGTTACCTATCCCACCGCTTCATCAGCAAAACCCTCCACCTGAAATCTTCACTAGAATCCTTGAGGAATTTCAAGATTCTGCTAAACCCAAATGGAGCTGCAGACCCAGGAAAAGAAAAACACAGGAGGAGGAGGAGGAAGTGAAAGAACTGCTGTTTCATCTTCTCTTGCTAGCAACGTGAACAGTAGCAAGGCTGTCACGGCTCATTATAATGCTGATGCAAGACTCATGGCTGAGTTTGAGAAGTCTAGTGACTCCGGTAAGTCGTTTAATTATACAAAATCAGTGGTTTCTGCCGCTCCGCAATCTGTTACTGAAGTCGAAATGACTGCTTATTTGGGGAGGATTCAGAGGGGTGGTTTTATACAATCCTTTGGTTGTATGCTTGCAATAGAAGAACCTACGTTTAAAATCATAGGGTATAGTGAGAATTGCTTTGATTTGTTAGGTTTGGGAAGTCTTGTTGAGTCTGAGCAATCAGAGGGACTGCTTGGAACTGATGCGAGAACCCTTTTCAGCCTTTCTTCAAGGGCTTCACTGGCTAAGGCTGTGGCATCACGGGAACTTTCTATGTTGAACCCAATTTGGGTTCATTCTAGAAGTAACAACAAGGCATTCTATGCTATACTTCACAGGATTGATGTTGGAATTGTGATTGATTTGGAGCCTGCTCGTTCTGTTGATCCTGCATTACAGCTTGCTGGTGCAGTGCAAGCCCAGAAACTCGCTGTCCGGGCTATTTCACGGCTGCAATCTCTTCCTCGAGGAGATATTGGGGTTTTATGTGACGCCATAGTGGAAGAGGTCCAGAAACTAACTGGGTACGAGAGGGTAATGGCCTATAAGTTCCATGATGATGAACATGGTGAAGTCTTGTCAGAAATTAGAAGGTCTGATTTAGAACCTTATCTAGGTTTACACTATCCTGCAACAGATATCCCTCAAGCTGCCCGTTTCTTGTTCAAGCAGAATCGTGTTAGGATGATCTGCAATTGTGCTGCACAGCCAGTGAAGATAATTCAGAGCGAGGAGCTAAAGCAGCCTCTTTGCTTGGTTACTTCAACCCTTAGATCACCTCATGGTTGTCACCGTCAATATATGTCCAATATGGGGTCTATTGCCTCGTTGGTTTTGGCTGTTGTTATTAATTTAAATGATTCAATGAAGCTATGGGGTTTGGTGGTATGTCACCACACATCGCCACGCTATGTTCCTTTTCCTCTTCGCTGTGCATGTGAATTCTTGATGCAGCAATTTAACTTGCAGCTTTATATGGAGCTTCAGTTGGCATCAGAATTTACTGAAAAGAAAATTCTTCGGATGCAAACCCTACTATGTGACATGCTTCTTAGGGATGCCCCATTCGGCATTGTCACACGGTCCCCCAGCATTATGGATCTTGTGAAATGTGATGGTGCAGCAATGTATTATGGTGGCAAATGCTGGTTGCTTGGTGTGACTCCGACAGAAGCTCAAGTTAAAGATGTAGCAGAGTGGCTGCTAACGAACCATGGGGACTCTTCGGGTTTGAGTACTGACAGTCTTGCTGATGCTGGCTATCCTGGTGCAGTCCTACTTGGTGATGCAGTTTGTGGCATGACCACCGTTAGAATTACTTCCAGAGATTTCTTGTTCTGGTTTAGGTCACATACAGCAAAAGAAATCAGATGGGGAGGTTCTAAACATCATCCAAGGGACAGAGATGATGGTGAGAGATTGCATCCCAGAACTTCCTTTAATGCCTTCCTTGAAGTTGTCAAAAGCAAAAGTTTGCCTTGGGAGAGCTCAGAGATTAATGCAATTCACTCTTTGCAGCTTATAATGAGGGATTCATTTCGGAAGATTGAAGAGAATGTCCCCAAAGAAGTTACACATCCTCACCAGAGTATTTCTAATGTTCCAAGTTTATATGAACTTTGTTCTGTAGCTAATGAGATGGTCAGACTGATTGAGACAGCCGCTGCTCCAATTTTTGGGGTCGATTTATCTGGTTTGGTAAATGGATGGAATGCAAAAATGGCCGAGTTAACAGGAATGCCCGTTAGTGAAGCTCTTGGAAAATCTATTATAACTGAAATAGTTCACCAAGATTCGCATCTAGTTTTTCAAAGTCTTCTTTGCAGAGCTTTGCTAGGTATTCTTATCTTTCACTCAGAATGGCTCTAGTCCCTAAAGAATCTTCTTGTTTTCAAAGTACCCTCTCACAGACACACAATTATGTTTCTTTCTATGCACTGGAATATCTCTTTGAAGTACATATCTTTTAATTATGTAACTTCTGGCTACAAGTAGATATATTTAATTGATTGAATTGAAATTATCATAGAAAATTGACATCCAAGAAGGTGTTTTGAAATCTTTTCCCCTTTCTGTGAAGTATTCTCTGTACAAGTTTCTTCAAATTGAATAATGAATGGACGTCTTGCATTTTGACTTTAAGAAGCCTTTAGTCCTACCAAAGTTCAACATAATCTGCCACATTCAAGTGTCTTTGTTTGATACCATAGTAAATTCTCCTTGCTGACTTTAATTTTGTAAACTCTTAGATTCTGCTAGTTCTGCTGTGGTCTGCTCATATTTAGCCCCATGGAGCCATTATTAGTCTTTTCCACATAGATCATTGTTTCATGTAACCATACATTACCCATTGATTAAGTTTCTTTGGGATCTTACATGAGTTAATCACACATTTTGTTATGCAGTAATTTAATTCTCTAGCTATAGCAATCACATAAGCATCTTATTCTTACATTTCATAAACTATCTACAATAATATGAATAACATTTATATGGATCAAGTTGTGCTTTCTGACTTTTGTTGTCTGCGTAACTTTCATTTCCCTTTTGTGAAATACTCCAGGATCATCAGAACCATCTAACTATTAAGGATGAAAGTTTTATAAGCCTCTTATGAAAGTCTATGTTTGAGAAGCTAAGAGAACTCTAACATACTTGTTTACTCATAGCTCAGTCCAGCTCTTGATACTAATGGAATGTATGTCAAGACATGACTGGATATCATAGTTGAGATGTCATTTTCAGAATTTCACGTTGAATTCAAGATAAGTGTAATGAGAGAAATTCAAAGCTAGTGGAGTCAACATCTGGCACAACATGTAAACGAAAAGTCTAAAACTTATATTGCACCCTTGGTGAAAGCTTCTGATTATTAGAGATGATAGCATGGGATCCTTTTGAAAGCTCGGGTACGAGTCCCTAAGGGGAACCAAATCTCTCTGAGAGTCATCAATGATAAGAACTTTCTCTCTGTAGACATCCTGTGTAGATGCATTGACTAATAGGTGCATAGTCTAATATTTATTCTTCATGCACTTTATTTCAGGTGAGGAGGACAAAAATGTTGAAGTAAAATTACAGAAGCGTGGAATGCATTCTGAAAATTCAGCTGTGTACTTAATTGTTAATGCATGCACAAGTAGGGACTATACAGATAATGTCGTTGGTGTCTGTTTTGTGGGCCAAGATATCACTTCCGAGAAAGTTGTCCTTGATAAATTCATTCGTCTGCAGGGGGATTACAAGGCCATCATACAGAGTGTAAACCCATTTATTCCACCGATATTTGCTGCTGATGAGAATGCCCATTGTTCTGAATGGAATGCTGCAATGGAGAAGTTGACCGGTTGGATGAGGCATGATGTTATTGGGAAGATCCTTCCTGGGGAAATTTTTGGTGGTTTATGTGAACTTAAGGGTCAAGATACACTGACAAAATTCATGATTCTCTTGTACCGAGCAATGAGTGGACATGACACTGACAAGCTGCCTTTCACGTTTTTGGATAGGAAAGGAGAAATTGTCGAGGTTTTCTTGACAGCAAATAAGAGAGTTGATGAGTGTGGAGCTATAATTGGTTGCTTCTGCTTCTTGCAGACGGAATCACTTGATCTACAACCATCTTCAAGATATGATCAAGAGGATGCAGAGCCGCTTCTGAAACTTAAAGAGTTAGCTTATATTCAACAAGAGATGAAGAATCCCCTGAATGGAATCCGTTTCACCCACAAACTCTTGGAAGCTATGGATATTTCAGAGGATCAGAAGCAGCTTCTTCAGACAAGTGATGCTTGTGAAAGACAAATAATGTCTATTATTGAGAACATGAATTTTGAAGGAATAATGGATGGGTAAGCCCCTTTAATTTTTTCCTGAAATGTTCATTATGTCCCCACTTCACCTTCCCATACATTTCATGTTCACTGTCTCCTTCCGTTGATCCATGTATTTAGTGGCTTGCTCAATGTTGAATTTTAGGGTTTGGGAGGACAAATAAATCTCTCATCTTATTAACAAAGAACTACAAGTACATAAAGAAATCTAAGATACCAAAATGATAGTTATACCAAATAGACAACTACAAATCAATCTAAGAATAACCTAATCAACTATAATCCTATCTAGAATAAAGTAACTAACATAATAGTCAACACTCCCCCTCAAGTTGGTGCATAGATGTTTTACATGCCTAACTTGCAAACTCATGTATTAAAGATGTTGGTGGAGGACAGCAGCAGTGCCCAGCACATGGCCATAGCAAACGGTGGCTGGATGAAGATGTCCAATTTCTTCTGAAGTCAAGGAGCTAATTCAGCCCATAATATCTACCGTGTTATTAAAATCCTATTGTGGATAACCAGCACCTCCAGTTTCGTATCTCTAATTTTGGTATTAGAACCAAGCTCCATGGATTTAAACAAAGACTTTTTAGGCTGCTGAGGGAGTAACTCTACCTCAAAAAAAGCAGTAATGGTGATAACACAAGAGGAAAAACAAGTTCTTGTTGAGAGAGAAGACTCGATCTCAAAAGACAGTGAAACAAACCCAACGTTGTAGAGAGAATACTCGACCTTGGAGGCAATAAATTGAACCTTAGGTTGTAAAGAGAGAATACTCGACCTTAAAGGCAATCTGACTCTAATACCATGTTGAATTTTAGGGTTTGGGAGGATAAATCAATCTCTTATCTTATTAACAAAGAATTACAAGTATATAAAGAAATTTAAGATACCAAAACTATAGCTATATCAAATAGACATCTACTAATCAATCTAAGAATAACCTAATCAATTATCGTATCTAGAATAAAGTAACTAACATAATAGTCAGCACTCAAATTGCTCTGATATTATAATTTCTGTTCATTCTATTTCAGCTGCCGCCATTGGGTTTCTTCTTGATTGATTAAATAGAAAAATTTGTCGGAAATGGAAACTCCACATTAAGGATAGATTTTTTATATAATTCATGTTTTTTAACTGGATATCATCTTTATCTGAGGGGGAATCAACAATGGGCGAGTGGGGTCATATTCTATCTTCAGATGAGTCTTGTTTTTGTTGGTCTGGGTTTTTAATACACGAGTAAGAGTAAGACAACTTTCATTAGATCAGATAATTATCTCATCCACTAATCTGGTTTTCAACGTCTACATCTTACTTGTGCTTGATGAAAGCTTGGCAAGGTCTGCTTTTAATTATGTACATCAATGGGATAAAACCAACAGTAGTCCTGTTTCTCTTAGCTTCCAAACCGTTGTTGGTCTTCGGACATTAGCTATTTTTCCTGTCTGAAATGTTAACTTTCTATCCCACAGATTGTGAGATATGCTGTAAGTAATTAAATCATTAAATAGATGTCAAGGTGGTTTCTGAATTGCAAAAATCAAATCCATGGCCCATAAGCAGTCGTTAGCTTGTATGCATATATATGTATATATATATATATATATATATTCACCGCTTGATTTTCTTCCTTGTCTGGCCCGGGGGGGGGGGGGGGACAGAGAAGGAATGTTACTGTTCCTTTCACTTTTTTATCCTTGTTAGATATTATGTTGGTTACTATATTGTAGATAGGATTATAATTGTTAACTGATGTTAGATTGGATTAGTAGTTATTTAGTCTAATTATAGTTATCATTTAGTTATTCTTGATTTCTTTATATACATGTATCTTTATGATAATTTGATATGAAAAATTTATTATTCTCTTCAACCCTAAAATTCAACATAGTATCAAAGTTAGGTTGCCTTTGCAGTCGAGTATTCTCTGTACAACCTAAGGTTCGATTTGTTACCTTTGAGTTTGAGCATTTTCTCTCTACAACGTTGGGGTTGTTTTGCTGCCATCAGGTTGCCATCATGGTTAAGTATTCTCTCTCGACAACCTAAGGTTTGATTTGTTACCTATAAGGTTGAGTATTCTCTCTCTGTGACTTAGGGTTTGTTTCGCTACCTTTTGAGGTTGAGTATTCTCTCTCATGGTCCTAGTAGAGGGTGCATTTTCCCTCTCTTGTTATCTCCATTGCTGCCTTTTCGAGGTAGAGTGGTTACTCCCTCTACGGCTTGAAAGTTTCCCTCACCGCCTAAGGTTTTTGCCTTTGTTATTTCTTTGTCAAGTTTTCTCCCTCTCTCACAAGGATCACTCAACAATAGCTATAATACCAACACGCTAGCCAATTACCCCAAGGTAGGCTCACATATCGCTCTGCTCCGGGATTGTTTCAGTTATCTCCGTTTCAGTTTTCTGCTTGGGATTCTTGTTTTCTACAACCATGGGAGATAATAAACGTATGGAAATTGGTTCTACTACCAAAATTAGTAATGTGAAGTTCCCATTTGCTATGGGCATGCCCCTTCTCCGGCGACACCGTTCTTTCCCCACTGATGTTTCTAATACATTAGTTTGCAAGTTGGGCATTTGGGACATCGATGCACCAACTCGGGGGAAGTGTTGGATATTATGTTAGTTACTATATTCTAGATAGGATTATAATTGTTATTTGACGTTAGCTTGTTAATTGATTTTAGATTGGATTAGTAGTTACCTAGTCCTATAAGGATAAGATAAGATTAGTAGTTACTTAGTCTAATTCCAGTTATCGTTTAGTTATTCTTGATTTCTTTATATACATGCATCTTTATGATAATTTGATATGAGAAGTTTATTATTTTCTTCAATCCTAAGATACAACAATTCTTTCTTGTCGTTTTATTCCTGCTACCCCATCTTGATTATGATATTTGGAATGAGGCTAACAGATCTTTTGAATTCCAACGTCATCATTTCTCGTACTTTTTGTGGAAAACTGATCTCTGATGTGTAATTGGATATCTTGTAATTTTCATTCTCCTTTTGTTGTATCTTTCTGTTGTCAATCTTCAAATTCTTGTGTGTAATTGATGTTTTATCACATGAAGAGGGGTTGCAGCAGTAATTTTGTGTCACAAGATCATACATTGACTCTATGAACTTGTATTCTTTATACCAGCCTAATGAGTTGTCTTCTCTTCACCTTATTGCAGTTGCAGCAGCAGAGTGGAACTAAGCATGGAAGAGTTTGTTCTAGGGAATGTTGTAGATGCTATTGTTAGTCAAGTTATGATTCTGTTGAAGGAAAAGAACTTACAACTAATGCACAATATCCCTGAGCAAAGCAAGACACTTGTAATATGTGGTGATCGGATGAAACTTCAACTTGTCCTGTCTGATTTCTTGCTTAGCGTAGTGCATCACACACCTTCTGATGGTTGGGTGGAAATCAAGGTGTCCCTTGGGTTGAAGGTGATACAGGACAGAAGTGAACATATCCATATAAAGTTCAGGTAAAGGAAATATTTAATATGTTTTGTCTCGATAAATTCAACCAGTATGTGGTTTGCAGTGGTCAAATTTTTGTTCATTATAATTCTTCATGATGCAGGATACCTTGGATTAGACATTTTAGTTCGACTTCATATTCCCTCCATTCCGTTTTTACTTGTCATGATATACATTTTTGCAACTTCTAGAAAGAAAAGAAAGACCCTTAGTATGCTTTATAAATGGATTAAGGACATATATAAACAAATTAGAGTGTATCAAATTTGACCAATAACACATCTGATGTATTTTCCCACTAAGTCACTTTCTCCATTGGTTTAGCCTGTGTTAGTTGAAACATTTCTTTTGGCTTGATTGAGGTTCTATCTATTGAGCTGATAGTTGGATGTCTAATATGAGCATGCAGAACATGATGTAAATATTTGATCACAGCACTAAAATTATGGTCTTCCTCTCTTTAATGGTTAGGTTCAGAATCATGTTTAGATTGGTATGCCACACATATATGCACAAGTTTTGTTTCTTGTTGTACAAACATGCACTTGCATCCTAAAATGATTCTACTTATGTTATTATTCAAATTGATAATTTTTACTAGTCTTTTTTTCCCCCCTCAGCAAACAGGTATACATGACTGCTAATGAGTTTCAAACTGGTGTTGAAGCAATGTTTCCACCATACTAAAATTCACCTTCTGTCTGCTTTCTCAAAAGTTTATTTTGAATTGAAATCATCTTATTGTATCTTTCAAATCTTTTCAGTTTGGGTCACCCAGGCAAGGGCCTTCCTTCAGCTCTCGTAGAAGAGATGTCTGGCGGGAGAAATCATTGCACAACAGAAGAAGGTATTGCATTAAACTTATCTCAGAAGCTTGTTGACATGATGAATGGTCGCGTTTGCTATATCAGAGAGCAAGATAGATGTCATTTTCTCATTGAGCTTGAATTTAGAACATGCAAATCAAGAAAGTGGAGTTCAAATCTGGACCTCTAGCAGACAGATTGTCCTGATCTGGCTTTGGGAACTTTTAATCTCTGGTTGAGGGCCTTGGTTCTATCACGGTTTGAGTCCTACGGGGAGCAAAATTTTATCTGAGTAATGCTGCTTCTACCTCTTTTATCTATATACTTTTGTCCTCTGGTTGAAAGTAGGTAAGCAATAGGCGTTCAAGAGATAAGATTGCATGTATACGTAGATCTTTCTTTCCTGTTAAATATACATGGAGAGATTATTGCACAGCAGCCTGCTGGTTTTTACATGTATAATGAAAATTCTTTTGTTGTGCCATTATTCTGGTTATTAGCTCAATATCACGCCCTAACTCTATCTTTATAAAACTGGGACTATTCCAGAAATACAAACAGAAAAGAAATTGGGCTTCTTGGGCCTCAGAAAACAGGGTTGGGCAATTTGCACATAATTTTAAAAAAGTTTTACGACAACAATTAAATGACAAAATTTTATCAACTTTTTAAACCAGAAGAAAGGAAATAAATATTGGGGTTTGGAGGTTTTGATAGTTTTGAAAATTTTAAGCTTCTGAATTTTTCCATTTTTTAGTTTGACATTCAAATTAAAGTTCGGTAATTTTAAGCATTGGGACTTTTAAAAAGTATAAAAGGAAACACTTTCATCCCACTTAATTGAAGGTTAAGTTTTAACAAAATCAAGTGAAATCCCAATTGAATCCTACGAACTGAAACCCATCAGTCCACAGATTGAATCCCACAAACTGAAACAATCCAGAAATTGGGATTACAATTTCTTTTGCAGGTTGGCACTGGATTAGCCTTGGCTATGGCTTCTCTTCCCATTTGAAATCAAACGTACACCCGTACTGCTCCGGGTAGCGATGGACCCCCGAGAAGGTGGTACCACTCCTGCATCTGAATCCCGTCAATCCTACTTTCTTCCTGCAGATCGAACACCTGTTCGGCTGCGCCACCGCCTCCGGAATCAACACGGGCTCCACTTCTACGGTTACCGGCACAGGTTTCGCCGAGGAGGTGGCCGGAGGATGGAACGATGATGTTGCGGAGGAAGAAGATGGGAAAGAAAAGAGAAAATCCGCCGTGGGCTTGGCCTTTGACTCTTGTTTTAGACACAAATCCCGGTAACATTTGGAACAGAAATTTTGGGTGGCTGGGCTTCCGAAAAAGCCGCAGTTAGTTGCCCACAAACGATGACCTTTTGGAGCCTGAAATCCATGCTCTTCGGCCACGTCCAATCCTCTCTTCGGATCTCCTGCAACAACTTTGAAAATCGATATAACAAATCGAGAAAACAATCAATTTCAAAGGAGGGATGGTTTTTCTCCCTTTCTTTCGCGAAACAGAGAGAGAGAGAGCAGGAGGGATGAATGAATTGTTTGTTCTGAGTTGACGAAGGTGATGCGCTCGTATATATTTTTAATGGAGGTTCTGTGCGGCAGAAAGAATGGGAAGGGGAAGGATCACAGAAAGGAGACAAAAACGAAAAACGAAAGGGTTTTACTTGATTTGCGCTTTCATTTTATTTTTTTTTCAAATTTACCCCGTAAAAAGTTAAATGAAAAGTCAAATGAAAGGGGTTTGCTTAATAACGAGCAATTTGAACAGAATCGTCTCATTCGATATTTTTGCAAATTTGAATATTTAAAATTATCAAAATTTAGTTCAGTATTTCAATAAAAAAATCGAAAAGTTCACGTGATTTTGACATCTCTTATTCTTTTAAAGAGGAAATTGACAAATTTCACTTTTCCTCTTTTAATTTTTTCCTTTTGATCACAAAAGTTCTTTTTTTTTTTTTTTTTTTTCATTGGAAATTCTTTAACTTTTGACTGGCTGATGAAAAACATATCTTTATCTCTTTTTTTTTTCAGTCCAGGGAGGCAAAAACTGAATTTCACTGTTCACTCCTGATTTTAATTAAAAAAGCTTTCCCCAAATCTCCCTAAATTGCACGATTGAGCGCCAAAAACCCAACCCCGTCGAGTTTGCTGATGGAGGTGGTTGTAGGAAAAAGGGCTATGACCTATCTTCTGCGAGAAAGAAGAAGACGCTATTGAGGAAGATTGAGAAAAAGGGCGCAAGCCTCTTGTTCCCCATGGAGCCTATTGGCGAGAAGCTAGAAAACTACTTGTTCGAGGCATGATCAGTGAGAGTAACATTGATGCTGGCTATGATCTTCGACAGGTTGGAGTTCAAAGGTGCATCGGTCATGTTCTCCCAAAGGTTGGCAAACCCTTTAAACATTGGTGAACTAATTTTCCTAACGGAGACACGGGTCATCATGAGCATGCTCTGGGATGGTACGATTGAAGAAGATGAGCAAAGTAAAATCGGTGCTGAGTTCATGGCACTGTGCAAAAACTTCTAGCATTCCTTGCCAAGCCAAATGTTTCCAATTTCTTCAATGCAAATACCAAATTTGACATACAAGGAGTAGCAAAAGACATGGCGGCTGTTTTAGAATCATCTGAAACGATTCTTGATAAAGTCATTAATGTAAGTACCAAAAGAGTCTCGGCCAAAGCAGGGGATGAAACCAAAGAGGCAACCAAAACACAGGACTCCGAGGCGTTGGTTAATTTGGGAATCTTGGATGAGGTAAGAAAAAAGCTTATCGAGATGGGTGTGCTGCAGAGGTGCCAACAACAACCACGGGGCTGCCTTTTTGCACACGGTGAATGGAAGAAGAGCCCTCTTTTAGAGATGGTTACGCAGTATGGTATGAGTGCTCCATCCAGCTAGTAATCTAGTGTTGAAAGGAGATTTTGATTAAAAAACTTTTGAGGGCCAATACTCTGGAGACAATGACGAAGAGTGGAATTGGAGCACTCATTACAATGACAGTGGGTGCATTCTCATTTGACCAGAAGGAGTCCAACACGGAACATCCCATTGAGAATTTGAAAACGTGGCCACTTCCACGCCGATGCTGCTACCGTTGCGGTTGTCGAGTCCTTTGACGATAAGGAGGAGGAATAGAGAATGGTTTTTTTAGTGGGTGCCTCCATGGTTTGAATTTTGGATTTTGATCGAAGATTAAAAATTAGGGCTTGGGATTTTGATGCTCAATCGTGCAATTTAGAGTGATCGAGGGAGGGGAGATTGGGGAAAGAGAAGTGAACAGTGAAGTTCCCTTTTTGCCGCCTTTGATTCAAAAAAAGGAGATTAAAATATTTTTTTTCGTGGAAAGTGTGCTTTTTAAATAAAAAGTTTAAGGATTCTCAATTATAAGAAAATTATCAGATGAAAAAAGGACGAAAGTGAAATTTTACCTTAACAAATATATATATATATAAAATTCGAATAACAGAAAGCTCGTTGAATTTCGTATCCGTTTCAGTAAAGTGATTTGATCTTGACACAAAAGGTAATTCTACCACTACTACTAGTTTATTGTTAGGAAATGGTATATCTATCTACAACCACATTATTATTATATATAGTAGTGAATTTATAATCTTTAAAATAAAAATATTATTATAAAAAAAATTTTCATACTTTCAAATAATTGAATCTATGTAAAGTGTCAATCATTATTCGAAAAGCAATGAAATAGAACAATAATTATGAAGAGAATTTTGTTAAAAGGAATTAAATCTGGTCTAAAGCTATAACTGGCCACAGATTTGGTCCTTGTTTAGCCAATCCGCCGAGGTCCGATAGTAAAAGAACTTTACACATGAATGCAAAAGGTATTCATTACTCCATGAATTTGTCATTTTTCATTTTGAGTGTTCGTAAATAAATATTTTATCTTTTTTTTAACTAAATAAAATTTGATTGAGAAAATTGACATTGTAATTTAAAAATGAAATAAATCAAATACTTTCGTAAAATGCATAGAAGTTTAATTTCAAATGGAGGTATTATTATTATTATTATGCCTTCTGTTCAAAATTGAATGCTATCTTTTGTTTAGCAAATTTTATTAAAAGAGTTTTGCTTAATTCATTTAAACATAACAATATTAATTACTTTGTAAAATTTTAATGAAGAAATAAAATATTCATTTTTGAACTCTCCAAAATAATTACATGAATTTTTAAAACTCATCATTGCTTTAACAACTTGATTAATTTTTAAACCCACCTAAATTTTATTTTATTTTTACATATTATATAAAAATAAAGAAAAAAAATATAATAACATCCAATGTTCTTAAAGTCTAAATTTTGATTTTAAATTTTAAAAGATCTCTTTGTTGGGAACGTAAATGGATCAGACCGACTGTCAATCAATACTTACATTTGGCCTAGTTTGTCTTTACCTTTTCAGTCTTGCGAATAGATTTAGGCCTTTTTTTGGTCTCTTCGTATAAAAGGGTAGGCTCAAACTTGTGTAAGTCTATTAGGAAATTATATATATATATATATATATATATGTATTTGTCTTAAGAAAGTTTTGATAATATAAATAGCATTTTCTCTGCTAATAATAAAAAGTCTGAAACAATTGATAAGTGTCTTGCTAATAATATATTTCTTTCATGCGAAATTGAATAATTCTATTTTTATTTTAGATTGTCAATTGAATGTCCTATTTCTTAAAAAATGGATACAGTTTTAATATAAAATCTTTTTAACATCCTCCTTAATTTTAAAATTCAGATCCACTTTCATATAGAACTTACAACTAATTATATTAACGAAAATAGATAAAGAGGTAACTTTTATAAAAACCAAAGAAACTTTATAATAAATTAAAATAAAACATTCAATTTCAAACGAATATGATGTTTTAAATTAGTTTTAATGAGTTAAACCTATATTAGAGAGTGTGATTGAATCAATGAATGAACATTCAGGTTAAGAATCCAACTTCTTTATTCTTCACATCACAAAATGGAAGTAATTGTTTTTTTTTTTCTTCTAATCAGAAATACGAAAACATTGCGCATATAAAAAAGGAAATATACCACTCTAAATAAACTAAATAGATAAAACACAAGAATAGAAAAATAAAACAAACACATAAAAACTACTTCATTCTTCAAGATTCCTTTCTCTACTTTGGTCAATGGCCTTAATGTAAAACAATGCCTGCAATGCTTTGCTAGGCTTAGAATCTCTTCTATACCTGTATAAATCCTAACTTGCTTTGCTAGTCACCTGGACTTCAACTCTTTACTCGAGTTTTCGAGCAATGGTGAGGACACATAATACTTACTTTACACCAAAAAGAGAAAAACACCCCAAAAGAAAAGCTTCTGTGCAAGCTTATAAAACAAAGCTCAGTCAATACAATACACATGGAGGAAATGGCAAACACCATAAATCAAAAAGTTGCGAGTTTGCAACATACACATCTGCACTAAATGCTGAAATAAGATCACAAGAGACTTTGCTTAATGTACAATTCTGAGCAGCACAAAAAAAGTTTCAACCTTTTTTGACACACTAATCTACACCCACTTCTTTCATGAAACATGCAGGAGATTGGGTTGACAATCTCAACTTTCAAAAAGTCAGATATATCCCAAAATGCATTAACAAAATGAGGAGCATTATGTCCCTCTCCTCTCTCCTCCACGTTAATGGCTGTTTAGCAAAAACAACAGCAAAGGAGCCATCAAAAAACCCCTGCGTTTGCCTCCTACGTCAATGCACAAATGTACAGTACAGATGTCAATGCCACTGCTAACTCTGCTTTGACTCAGTACAGAAAGCATACTGTATTGTTCCATCCACAGATCCAGTTGGTGCTTCATCATTTAATCGGAGCACTTGGATGTTCGCACCATTGGATGGAAAATGTTCTGCAATTACCTGCATTAGAGAAGGCATGTCACCAGTCATTTTCATTTACCAGCACAAACCACACCTGAAAAGCCATTTTCAATGAAAAAGATGCCACTAAGGAATCACAGGGGAAAACGGTGAGATTTATTTTTCCACAAGTATTACATAAAGCAGTACTTAAACAAGTACAATTAAATTCCCCTTAATTTCTCTTCTAGAAGGAAGACATCTACTGGCCATATTACCTGGTTTCCAGACTCTGAGCCTTCTGAATGGAAGAGAATTGGCCTACAACGCTTATCTTCATTCATCAAACTAGAATTCTGGAAATGGGCTACAAGGGCTGCTTTTCCCTGAATTCGAGCATATGCTAAAGAAGCCACTTTTTCACTGTTGAACTTCTCCCATTTCTTTCCATTGAATGCCTAAATATTTGGAAACATCAGTATCTCATGCCAATGGTGTTATGAACTATTATTTTTGTTTGAAGGTAACAATCGAGACATGAATTTCACCATTTCTTGGATTTAAACAGACCTAGAAGATAACTATAGATGAAGAGGAAAGAAGCCAGTTAACTGACAAATCCTCTAGAGAACTTTTGCCTGGAACCGGAAAAAGTGACTGCACTATGATGTTTTTGGTGGGAAAAAAAAACCCAACAATTCATTTCAAGACATTAATTTTTCATAAAATTGCACCTCATAGAATGGGATGATGTGTGATGGAGACAACATGTTGATAAATGCATAGCCCACATTGCATCTATTCTGCACAGTCACAATACCGGTCCATCAGATACATGTATAATCAAGAAAATCAGCTCCCATCTGTACTCTAATAGATTACCTTAAAGTCAATTGGCAAATAAATGAAGTCATAGGTTCCCCTGTGATATTCATCAATAGCTGCAAGCAACATCTTTGAGGTATACCTAGAATTACAAAATAAGTAAATCACCAAACATGTTTCAACTCAAAACTGTAATTCAGAAATTTACAAGTGCACAAAGATCATGTTTTACTTGTTTGGAATGTTTTTAATCATCAGAGTCGTTCGAGTATCTTCACCATTCTTGATCTTGTGTAAATCAAGTTGAAATTGTTTCTTGCTGTCCATCTGATTCCCATTGCTCTCAACATGTCTGGCACGCCCACGGTCATTGAAACCCTCAAAACCAGTGGCTGCCATCGCAGGGAAATGGCCATTACCTAAAAACAAAGGACCAACTCCAGAAGAAATCATACCAAAACCAGGGGACCCATTTTCTGATATGTTTCCCGAAACAGAGACTCTGCTATGAACACCCAGATTCATCATAAAATTCCTGTCATTATGTCCAAAACCCACATTTAAATGATTAGGACTCGCAAATGACTCTGAAGGTTCCTGATAAAAGCTATACTGCCTCTCAAAAGGTACACCAGAAGGAGCAGATCCAACATGATGATGAAGAGGGTGGCGACCTTGAGACGAAGCAATAAAAGAACCATGATTGGAGAAAGGAAACCCTTGCTTTTGAGCATTGGATGTGAAAGGATGCACAATTGAATGTGGCCTCCAACTAGAGTTAGATGGTTCTGAGTATACCCTTGGACTTCCCCAAAGAAATTGAGGACCAGATAGTGTTTCAATACCAGAACCATTCGAACTTGAAGCCCCAAAAGAAGATGTACTTCCAGGATACTGGCTTGTTTTTGGCTCAGGAAATGAAAGAGACTGTTGAAAGGGACTTCTATGGTTGGGATTCCCATTGCTCAATATCTGTTCAACGTGGGGGCTCCTTGGAGAGTCTTTGCCAATTGGTGCAACCCTCAAACTGTTTGAGGTTTGTGGGTGCAAAATAGAAGCTAACCCTGGCAAATTGCCGTTCGCAGTAGGACTCGGAGATTTGAAACCAGGGGATTTACCGAGACTTGACAGTGGACTGTGCTCCAAAGGGCTGCTGAACTGTGGCCAGTTACCTATCAGAATTATGGGGAAAAAATCAGCTATCAAGACAAATGATATGGCAATTGAGAGGAACCCAAAGGGCAAAGATACCTCAAGCATAATATTAAAATAAAAGTATTCAAGGAAAGCATTACCTGGAGGAGGAGAATTTCCTATTGAAGAACCCATCTGATGAAGAAAACTTCGAGACTCTTCATTTTCAAGGTCTTGGTTGATTTGTAACATAAGACTGCCCAGAAAAGAAATCTGCTGAGTAAGAAAAAGCCAAAAGCAAAAAGAAAGTGCACCTTTAAAATAACCACATCTGTCATAGTAGATGAGACCAGAGTAAACATCCATGGTAAAACCAGAATGGGCAGTAACCCCAAAGAATAAATCCACTTCAAAGTCCAGCAAGTTCAAAGGGAAACATGAAAATCAAAAGACAGAACAGTTGGAAGACAAGTTCAAATTGATTCATCGTAGATTGAAGGACCATCCTTTTAGAAGTAGACCTAGAATATATGCTTCTAGTTTAGATGCAAGTAAATCTAAAATAATAGGGAAAGACAGCAGCAGATAGGGAATATATTGTTTCTGGTGTGCTTCCATTGTATAACTAGGATCGCATGAAAAAATCATCTCACCTTTTCAAGAAAAAGTAAAAAGAAAAGAATAACTTTGCAGAAATAAACAAAAATCAGACCACTCTTAAATAAAATTGTTTTTCCTCACATATAAAAGTTCATTAGACTCACCTATAAAAAGCAGAGCACCAGACAACTCAAATAATACTATTTGGAACAGACTGCAATTTTGTGATTGCCTACTTTAACTTTTGCAGATATACCATGATAGATTAATCTTTATATTTTCATCTTTCAAGAGAAAGACAACTCTTGCAGTAAATGGGGGACATAACACTAACAGAATCAATTTATTCTGTATCATTATTTAAAATGTAGAAATATAAGAAGCCAAATTAGCCACAATCGCAAGTCAAGTAAGCAATGAATATTTTATTAGTTTACCGACCTAATGAAAGCCGAAGATTGAGGAAAAAACAAGAAGCATGAGTATTGTTAGAACAAAAATTCTAATATAGGCATACGCACTTTCGCCGTGCTCCCCCAGGGCGGCTAGGTTCAAGTTTTATGCGCTTCCCAGCTATGTCACACCTATTCAAGGATCTTAGAGCAGCTTCAGCAGCTCTAACATCATAAAATTCAATGAATTTGTGGTGTCTCTTGTGCGGTGTTTCCCTAATCTGCTTTATTTCAAGATATCAAGTATGTTGATGAATCAACTGAAGATCAAAACTGCTCAAAGAAAATATGTGAAGAGTAAATATAAAATTAAGCATAAGAAGTAAACTGTCACCTCTTTGACCTCACCATAAGTCCCAAATATTTGACGAAGATCCTCATTTGCAACAGATGGATCCAAATTAAATACTACCAAGGTACCTTGATTGAGATCCTTGTCTGATGGGTTATCCTGTTGTGGGAGTACAAGTCAGGGAAGGAAAAAAAAACCGAAAATAGCAAGACTGTTAACATTTGTAATTAAGTTGTCCAAAACCTTTGGTATGGAGAAATGAATGTCCAACTTTCTCCGACGCAATGGTTTATTCTGTAATGCTCGCATTGCATTTCGTGCAGCACGGATGTCATAGTAAGATATCATCACAAAGCCCCTATGCTTGCATGCGGTATACAGAGTTCTGATATCACCATATTGCTATGATAAAAGAAGAAAGAAATTTTTTTCAGAGAGTTAGCAATAAGTCAATAGATCAGGAAAGAGAAAATGTAATAATGAAAAGACAATAAAGAAGTTGAGCATTTTATATTAAAATATTTATATACATAGCTTGCTTAAGCTGAAGCCTAAAGAAACTACTAATGATCCCCATATTTCCATTGTATCCTCTAACAAAGCTCTGATTCAGAGGATGCTTAGGATTTAGACTTTGCTAACTGTAATTGTCAAAAATAAAATTGAAACCAGTTTAATAGGATATCAAGAGAGCATATAAGCAAAGCCATGAAATATCCCACAGGCCCCCAACACATTAAAAAAAAATCAATCAAGAAAAGAAATGGGGCATTGAAGCACTTTACACAAAAAAAAAACCATCAATTACATAAAATCTAACAAATGCTCTAAAAACAGAAAAACTAAGCATCATATGAAAGTCATGATCAAAGTATCCAACATTGTTAAAGGAGCAACACACACCCTAAGCGTTAGGACCCTATTATTGCCCAAGTCACAAGGCAAATAAAAAGGCATGTTCCTGATTGAAGTTAAGGGCACACATGTATAGTGGATATGCAATATATTACATGAGCAGTAAGCTTAAAGCCTTGAACTTAATATCTAAAATAAAAAATTAAAATAACTCTTCAAGAATTGTTTTTAGTCTAAATATCTAACCTATTCCTAAATCATTTCTTGATAACTGTAAGTCAATACTAAAGTCAGAATTTCTACTCCAAATGGACTTATTGCTTAGTTGTCGGAGACGTTAATCTATTCTTACTAGACATCTTACTTAATAACGTTACTTACACCTGAAGTAGTAAGTTATGGCTTTTTAAGAAATTATTCCTATTTAACATCTTAAATTTAATTAGGAGATTCAAATTAGGTCTACTTTGACTTTTTAAAGTGAAGGTTAATACAAAATTTCTTTTTCAAAGAGGAAAAAACAGAAAGCTAACTGTCTCTTTGGTCAGGTGGGCCTTAAGAGCACCTTGGGCTTAAAAACAGGCGCTAAGGTGGTTTGGCATGGCGTCGAGGCATCTAAGTGCACTAAGGTTGTAACAGTGAAACTGTGAAAGTACCCTGCAATGATTCTGCTATATTCTCATACAAGAAAGCACGACTAGAACTACTAAACTGGAAGATTTACTTTGGAGTTTTCTGACAAAAATCTTCAGGTAAGACAAACATCTGATACAAATCACCTTGGACATTGGTAAGTTATTTCACTTGCTTTGGCTTGAAAGGTAATATTTATAAGAGCTTTTTCAGATGTACTGATTTCAAAGGAAACCACATTTTTTTCAAATTTTAAGGCCACCCTGGCCCCTTGCCAAATTAGAAAACCACCTAAATGACTTTCTTTGAAGATTTGCAAATCCTCCAAACTCATCCCTCTTCTTTTTGTTTCCTTAGTTGATCCTCGAGGCAAGTTTGTTTAGACAATGACCTCAATCAGAAAAGCAAGCTGTGACACAACTTACTTAAGGTAGAAAAGAGAGAGGCTGGACGAATCCAGGAGAAGAGATGTGGATAACAGACAATGAAAATGAAACATATACACCTGCACTAATCCTGGTTACCTCAAACAGACTTCTGAGTTCAGAATCTTCAACATTACTGTTGATATTACGAACAAATAATGTTCGTGAAGGGTGCTCTCCAAGTGGATGTTCTCCAATCACAGTTCCCACACCATTCAAGTTTCCATGATGAGACACGCCATTGCCGGTAACAGCATCGGATACACTAACCCTGGAGATACCAAAACTAAGATTTTCCTGTGGGTCGGATTCCAGCTCCAATCCACCTCCACTGCCAAAGAGATCATACTCTTCCAGGTCATCCACACGAAGAGGGAAGCTACCAAGATCAAACCCATCCATTATTCCAGCTAAAAGTTCTTCTTCGTCATCAGGAAGCAAACTTCCGATAGCCTGATGTTCAACAATTTCAAGCAAACCATTCGACTCAATTTCAGGTTGCAGTTTTTTCAAGCTGGTTGAGGCATCATCTATTGACCTGTGACCTTGTTCTGAATCACTCAGAGTCACTACATTGGCAAGTTCAATATGAAAAGGTAAGTATTTCTAAAGATGTAAACTCCATAAAATTCCAAGTTTAGACGGTAAAGATGCATACACTTTGCATGAGGAAGAACAGGCAATGAACTTGAAAAAAGTGTTGCATCATTTGAGGAAAGGTAGACATCAGATCCTGAGACGATCTCCTTCGCACTGGTCCCCATTGCCTTACTCACATTCACCTACCTAAAAGATAGAATGTAAAGTTGATATAGAAAATTACCTGAACAACTCAAAACATTTCTTTTAACCTTCCAGGCTAAAAAAAAACATTTTTATGTTACTGGAATAACAAGCAAATCTTTGCTAGTAAAGTAAGTTCATTAGATACCATGAAGAGGTAGTTTTTTTTTTGTTTAGAATAAACCTTCAATGATTGCACCATCTACTATGATGACAAAAAATAATCAGTTCGAATAAGAAAAAAGAGCTGATGACCCCAAAATCATTGTGAATACAGTTGCCGTCAAATAGAGTTGATCATGAATGGTTTCAATAATTAACGCGTTGACCGCCCATACACAAGTTGGCATAGTGAAAAAGGTCATGTGCATGTGTCAAAAATAACTTCCATAACCATAAGGGATTTATGACTATGCAGCGTTTGAAAAAATAAACTTGAAGATAAGTTCTTCAAAGCAAAAAATTATAGCATACAGACCACACTAAATGCTCTTTTCCTAATTGGGTGTCAGTCTGCATTTGGAAATTGGAATACCAATTCTCCATCAAACTTTGCAAACACAATGCTCTAAATAATACCAGAAATCAACTAGACTCTCTAGCTTTTAACCATCTGTTTCCACCGAATTCCCAAGTAATGAAAGGATTTCAGCATGCCAAAAACACTCCTTAGAGAGCTATTCACCAAACCACTATTTCTTTACATACTATTCTAACATCTCACAACCACGTAAGAAGATATACATTCTATTATGTGAGTTGATTCAGAAAACAGGTTGCATAAAAAATGAACATTTCATTTAGCCTTTGACTTATTCAAGAAAACAGTAAAGATACTGAAAAAGGATGCTTCAAGCTCCCCAGTTACGCCCAAGCACATGGTTTCTCAAACAAAAAGAGAAAGCATGAAGGTATGCAGAGAAACAAAAACAAAACCCAACAGATAAACAAAAACAAAACCCAAAGGGAGTTCCTAAAGATACCCGAAACAGAAGATTATAACTTCATCGTCAGAAAAATCTCATAACTATGCATAATTGGTAAAGGAATCTGCCGGGGGGGGGGGGGGGGGGGTAG
>JAOXNR010000022.1:4355239-4388481 GCA_028571225.1 Parsonsia alboflavescens
AAATAATATGAAAATTTCTTCTGCGTTAGAGGGAATTGCACGTATAGAGATTCAAAAAAGAATCGATCTGATCCAGGCCATAATCTTTATGGGATTCCCGAAATTCTTACTAGAAAGTCGACCGTGAGGGGTGGAAGAATTACAGACGACTCTACAAAAAGAGTTTAATTATATAAACCGAAAACTTAATATTGCTATCAAAAGAATTCCAAAACCTTATGGGAACCCTAATGTTCTTGCATAATTTATAGTCGGACAATTAAAGAATAGAGTTTCATTTCGAAAAGCAATGAAAAAAGCTATTGAATTAATTGAACAAGCGGGTACAAAAGGAATTCAAGTACAAATTGCAAGTCGTGTTGACAGAAAAGAAATTGCACCTGTCGAATGGATTCGAGAGAGTAGGGTTCACTTACAAACCATTCGAGCTAAAATTGATTATGGTTCCTATACAGTTCGAAATATCTATGGTGTATTAGGTATCAAAATTTGGATATTTATAGATGAGGAATAAAAAAGAAGAGGGATAATAAACCTTTCCTTTTAACATAAAAAAAAATAAAAAAAAGAGAAGCCCCTTCATTCAAAACTATCAATTAATTATTAATTCAAATTCTATCTAATTCTATAAGGGTGAATAAAAATTCGATTGACACTTATTTTGATAAAATTGCTATGCTTAGTGTGTGACACGTTGGTTTTTTAGGGTTAGGATTAAACCAACACCTATAGTATGAACTAATAACCAATCCATTACTTCGCAATATCTCGATTTAAAGAACTAGTCAAGATATGATATATCAGTCATATATTTGTAGAAACTAAAATTTTTTGTTAAAAAAAAAAAAATCTGATTTTAAGCTGCAAAGCAAAATCGAGAAGAGGGGAGTAAAAAAGAAATTTTCAAGAACTAAATTAGCTAATAGAATAGAATCTAAAGGTTGCATTGATAAATTATTTTCTTTGAATTTTTTATTTGAAAATTGTGCATGAATTTTCTTTGTTCTTTTTCCTTTTTAGTATATTAACAAGTATTTTTATGATAAGTCTAATTTTCCAATTAATTTTTGAATTAAATTTACATCAAAATTTGAAAAATTTAATAGCGTAAATATTGCTGTTTTTTTTCCCTTCTCTTCTCATCTACGTGATGGTGTTTTCAAAACAAGAATTTTGATAAAGTTTTTTCCTTAAAAAAGAAGAAGAAGAGTTATGCTCAGTTTTTTTTTTTTTTGGTAAAATTTTAATTTTCATCGTTATTTTCTATTTTCATGTTAAGTCCTTATTATATATTAGGTTTTTAATCATTTTTTTACTTATTAGGTCCCTAAACTTTTTTCATTTTTTATCTGGAGTCTCCAAAATATATATAAATACATATATATATATAAAATTATATTTATATATAGGGGAGTGCTAAGGTATGCGTGCGACACTCGAAACGACCTTGTTTGGTATGAAAAAAAAAAATAGAGCAGAGCAGAGCAGAGCTTTGCACCCAAAGCAACATCGCTAGGTTTCTCCTCACGATGTCCTCATAGCAGTGATGGGGTTGGTAGTTCTATTAGGTTCGACCCTCGTCAACGAATAAGGCAAAGTCATCAACAACCTAACACAAAACCAACAATCCAACACAATCCTCCATCAACAATCCAACACTCCCTGATTATTGTCGTATTTTTTTGATAAAAATCCAGTTTGAAAAATTACAAAAAGACTTGGGATAGATCTGAAGCTTCTACCCTTCACACCATTGAAACATTTGCATCTCTCGATTGTACTCACGCCGCCCCTCACAATCCCCTCCCCTTTCTACCCCTCACACCATTCCCGCAGATAAGCTTTGCTTTGCAAATTTATTTTTATTTTATTTTTAAAATCAAGGCTAAACGATGTCGTTTCACTTGTATGTTTTTTTAAAAAAATAGTCACATATAGTTACATTTTTATATATATATAAATATATATATATATTAATTAAGTTTTTGGTCTCCAAACTATTAAAAAAAACATCTTTTTAGATTCAAAATTACTTTTCCTTGATGGAATGGCCTCTTATTTTTGTCAACTTATCAAATTATTGATTAAATTAAATATGCACAATATTTATTAGCAAAAGAGTTTTTAAATAGTGATCTCTAGTTATACGTATAGTTTATTTATTTATTTTATGAATTTGGTATTTTCTACCTGAAGGAGTAAGGCTGCAAATCGTAAAGTTGTTCAAGAAGAAAAAAAGAAGGTAAAAAAAAAAAATCAAGACTAATTTGTTAAGGAATTTCCTTTGAGATATAAATGAAGTACAATTCCAAACGGCGGAAACCCGAGAAAGTCATAGAAATAACAGAATGGGAAGGATCTAAGAATTACCATTTGTTCATTGTTCAGTCTCCAGAAAGAAAAAGAAAGAGATATTTGTTTATTGGCTTCATCATCATAGCATCACTCACAGAGTTATATCTGTGCACCATGGAGAGCTCTTCTGCTATATTTTGTTCTTCAAAATATTTCTCTCCTTCCCTTCTTCTACTTGCTACTCCTCAGAGATTTATAGTTCCGTCAAGAACCCACCTTATTAATTCAAACTCCACTGTTACATTTCCTAAATTTCCTACTCCCTTCAGTACACAAGCCCAGCATACGCTTTCTGTAGTCCACTGTACAGGTAAAAAATTCTATGTGGAATTCCATTCTTGTTTGAGTGTGCGAGTGTTTTTCTTTATTTTTTATTATTTCTTTTCTGATTTGGGTTTGGGCTGAAATTTTTTTTCCCCTGTTTATCAGCTGATTTTAATTTGTGATATCAGTATTCGGCTTTTAAATTCTTTTGTGTATGTTTTTGGATGTTTTGTTCTCCTTGGAATTAAATTGGGAGTTTATTTAATTCCATCTACCTACGTAATTGCATGATAAATTTGAAATTTCAGCTCAGAGATATTAATTTTTGAAGCTATGTTACATTGAAACTTTTGAAGTTCAAAAGGTGAATCTTCTAGAAGCTTGATTTCCCCCCAAAACTTATTAGATGAATATGAAATGCTGAGATAGTAACGTAGCTTGTGATAGGTGTTGGCCTATGCTATGAACTCATGTTATGATATTCTTGATTTTCTTAAGCTTTAAACATATGTTTGTGAAATCTATAAATGACGGACTGAATGATTACTTCTCTTCCTGGTTTTGTAGCTCTCTGCACCAGAATACCCTTATAACTTTAGAAAGAAAAATAAGGTCATCTAAAGGTACTTATTTCATTGGGTTCAAATGCTTCTATGATAATAGTGAGAACTCGGAATGTAAAAATAGAAGCTTGGCCACAGGTTAGCAGTATGGTTAATTTATTTCAGTTCTGGCAGAAGAAAAAAGAAGAAAAAAAGAGAACAAATTCCTTTATCTTTATAAAGAAGTGGAATTAGTCTGAAGCAGTATGGTTAATTTATTCTTTTTTTTTTTCTTATTCTTAATAGGAGAACAAATTGAGGGGAGTTATTATGACTGGATTCAAAGTTATTTGTTCTTTATTAATGGTTTTATTCGTTTCACTTTTCAATACTATTAATATTTGGTGGCTCTCATATTTTATTGCTTCTACTTTTTGCTAATGAAGACAAAGTATCTGCTAAACGTAGCACATCCTCGGTTTCATGTTTGGTTGCTGCCTCAAGAATCATCCTACTATATCAATATAATTTTGTCATTAAAGTGATACCAATTGTTAACCACTTCTAAGAGAGCCATGATGAATTGATATATGTTTGTTGAAAATGAGAATGATTCAGAGTTAATAATTACTTGTTAGCTGTTTTGAGACTCCCTTCATGGTCTACAAGTTTTGGTTTATTTGTAGTGTGATATCTGGAATATTGCCATGTATGTAGCAGGATGAGATATTTCAATGGGTCCAAGCTTTTCCCTTTTTCCTTGTATAGTAAATTTCTGTTACCTCAAGGTTTAGATCTCATAAAACTTTGTTGGACTTGTGGTTCAACTGCAGGTACGGTAGACTTTGTTGAAAGATCTAAGGTAGAGTCAGAATTTGTTGAAATTGGATACATATGCAGCATACATGGGCTTCAAGGAGAAGTGCGGGTAAAGCTGAGCACTGACTTTCCTGAGCTACGATTTTCCAAGGTACTAAAGAACTCTTATGTATTTAAGTAATTACCAAATCTTCTATAATTAAATGCTTTGCATTCTCATCTTTTCTGAGTCGATTTTGTGTTTCTTATTAGCCAGGGAAACGATGGCTGAGACAGCAAGTTTCAGGGAGAGAGGAGATTCAAGAAATTGAACTGGTGGAGGGAAGAGGACGTTCAGGAGAGCAGACATGGATAATTAGATTCAATGAAATTGACTCAGTAGACCAGGTGCCCCTCAGGGGTTAATTTGTTGCTTAGCATTTCTTGTCTCTTCATCCCATGTCTTTAAATGCCACACTTTCTGTTGTCTCAATATCTTCCTGGTTATTTGTTAGAGTTATGCTTCAAGCTTTGAGAGTTGAGAGCTGGACCTTGAGAAAAAGAAAAAGATTAAAAAGAGAAAATTTGGTAACCGATATAAAAAATATATTGGTTGCAATCAATTTTGATCGACTTTAGCATGGAAATGTTGCTGAAATAGAAATTATTTTATTTTAAATTCTCAGTGTCATCTCCTATTGTAAGACTATTATCCATGTATGCAACTTAGGAAATCTTACTTGTATGATGAGAGTAAATTGATACAGAATTGATTTATCATAGTCTTTTGAGTTTGACCAAATTGTCAATAATTCCTTTGTTGTATAATGACTTTCCCTTCTGTGCCATTTAATCCTCTACATAAAGATTCATTTGGAAACTCTATTGATCAAGAGGGATGGTATCTGATATTGTGAGTTCACAGATATAATTATAACATGCTGCGAGTGAATGTATGATTCCTTCCAGGAATATTAACTAGTCCACTAATTTTGGCTTAAATTTGTGTCTTCTGAAACTAATTTGACAAGATTGTTCATGGCTCCTTTGCTAGAATTGGGCTCATGGAAACCTTTTAAACAAAACTAGCTTTCATAACTAGACTAGTATTATTCTGGAATTCGTATTTGTAACAGTACTCTAATCTCCACCAGTGGTTCATAATTTATGTTTCCTATATTTTGGCAGTATACCATGTGGACAGATTCATGATTGTTTTAACCAGCTTCGACTTTGAACAAATGCTATTATATGTCTTCTTTTGAGATTGTTAACATGTTATGGGTTGATCTCGACTAAATGAACTCATTATTACAGTTTATAACTCCTAAGAGAAACTAAGAAGTTGGCCTGAAGAGTTAATAATCTCTTTCCTTTTCTTTTTGGTTAGTTTGTTTCTCTCTTTTGTTTAATTAGAATTTGGATGTGGATAAATCAAAATAGTGAAATGCCCTTCTGATTGTTTGTTCATTTGTCAGGCCCTGAGACTTGTGGGTTCAACCATATTGGTACCAGAGGAAGATAGACCAGATTTAGAGGAAGGGGAGTTTTATACTCGTGATCTTGTGGGCATGACAGTTATTCTCAAGGTTGGTTTTCATTTCTTGTCATGCTCGAAGTTTTCTTACCTGCAACAAGATATTATTTGTGTTCTTATGCTTTTGCATACTTGGACTCCTGAGGGTCCTCTTTGGAAAATTTGGACATGTACTTCATGCTTCTTCAATTTTCTGATAAAAAAGGTTCAGGGTTATCATTGCAGGAAATTTCTCCTTAAGGTATAATGATATTCAAGAAGCTGTTACAGATGATTTGTATAAAGATTTTATGGTGGTTGTAATGTAGCTTCATTAAGGTTTTCTAGTATAATGCTCGACAAATGTATCTGTTCTTTAGAGCATTTGGTTATTATTTTCCCTACTGAAACAAAAGGAGAAGGCAAAAGAATTTTATTATTTGCTCTTTTTAGGAAACTGGAGAATCAGTGGGAACAGTGGTTAATGTATTCGATAGTGGAGCAAATGATCTTCTGCATGTGGAGCTTAAATCATCTGTTCCTAACCAAGAGCCAGGAGGCACTGGACCTCTTGTGTGGATCCCATTTGTTGAAGCAATTGTCCCTGATATTGATCTTTATAAAAGAGAGATGTTGATTACACCTCCAAAGGGACTTCTGGAGTTAAATGTCCGCTCTGATGAAAGATCCAAGAAAGAAAGGCGGCAGCTTGTGAGGCATATTCTTTTGCACTATGATTCTTTCTTATTTATTTCTATTTCAGGCATTGTGCTGCATTTGTATTTCATGAGAAGAGCAGAGTGTGTAAATATGTACATATATGTATTTGTATGTGGATGTGTATTGATAATATTCTTTTGACACAACTATAGGAGCAGTATATAGTTATTTATGAATCCTGTTTAGTCAAGTTTCTTGCTTCTTGGTTCTGTATTTGAATTGATATGTGAACATAACCTTATTAACTCTTCAAAAGATGCCCTAGAAAATGCTTCATGCATAAGATTTTTCTGTTCATTGCCTTATTTTTACACCATTCACTCCTTGATTAATTCCTCTTCTCATTCAATTTGTGCCGGTAAGCATTTATGATTTGACATTGAGTTGTATCTTCAAGAGAACCTAAGGGCATCCAGTTGCAATTCATCTTATTATGTGTTGGAATTAAGTACTTATTTTGGTTCTCTATCTGCCGCAAGTGTATAACGTTGTCTGTTTTTTGTGTTGTTGTGATGTAGCACTGTTGAGTTGCGTGTACTCATTTCACCTACTTCTGAAATTGAAATATGCTTTCCTTTTGTTTCTGCTGCTAATAGAATTTTTATCATTATTTTTCAGGCTGTACTACTGTGTCTCAGTCTGCCACTTATGTCTGTATTAGTAGAATTGTATTTCTTTTGAACTTGGCTTCATGTAAGAAAATACATCCTTGAAATTTTGAATGTATGAAGTACTCCTTTTAGAATGCTCTTCATTATCTGAAACAATGCTTCTGGAGAAGTCCCTTTAGTTCAGATTTTTCCAGTTTTAAATTAATTCTATTGCTATAAATTTTGATCTGTTGGTCCTGATCCATTTTCATTCAGGAGTGGAAAGAAAGGAAGAAATTTCAAAAACGTCTCATAGCAGCAAAAAGGAAACTCTGTGAACTGGAGCAGCAACATGTTTTTGATGGATTCAGACATGGGGAAAAATCCCAGACAAGCTTTCTTGCTAATCAAATAGTCACTGTGAATTCAAATTTACTCAAACAAGCCTTGCACGCTATTCAGACTCCCATTGAGAGGTATATTCATGTGATTGTTATTCCTGTGATTTGATTATTTGTTCTGGTGGATGGCAAGTGTGGATGAATATGTCAGGTGCCACATTGCTGAGAACCTGAATTTGGAAGCAGCTTGTTATGTGCACGTCATAATAATGTTTGCCATGTTTATAACCTAGAACAAGGATTTTCCACTTGCTACACCTTGGCTTGTGAAGAGTTTCTAATATTATTAATGCATCAATAGTTTATGCAAAGGCAAAACAGTAGATTGTCCCAGTGGTTTAAGGTGCCCTCTCATGGTACCTAGAAATTATGGGTTCTATGTCACCCTGCCCTGGTTGATGATTCTGAAATGGCAGCAGGCTTCCCATCCTCAGATCATGGTCAATTACTTGCCCAGTGGTGGAAGTGTAGGCTCTCAACGTCTCTGTCATCATAAAGCCACAAGTTTTTGTTAAAAATTTAATTGAAAATAAATATCTGGTATGGGTCAGATTTAAATATCAGTATTTGGGCATCAGAATGTAAAGAAACCAAGTGTAGTGTATTTGAGAATGCTGAGCAATGGGTTTCTGATCAGACTCTCACTGAAGCATGCATCTAGCAGCTTCAATCCCCAACTTGTCCTCAGTATTCACTCTTACTGCTGCAGCATCTGACCTGTTAGAACTCTAATGTAGTTTTGTATGTCCTACTTGTGGCAGTTCTTGTATTCTGTAATCTTGACAAACTGGCATCCCAGTTCATTATATCTTTTGAAGATGCACGGGCTCAAGACCAAGCTTCAGTAGTTAGTAACAATAGGCTTAAGAGATACATGTTTGCTGCAAACTGATTTGGTAATACTTGCTTCAATAAGTTGATTATTGATTGATCACGATCAAATAAAATCATAAAAATATGCAGATGATACTCCAGGAAAATATGTATTGTTCATATCATCTATCATTCCTTCAATGGCATTTTGATGTCTACATACTATGACCCTTGATTCATCTTTGGACTTTTGACTTTCAGATTTTTATAATAATATGATGATATTGAATTACCTATTTTCTTGATCAGTAACCCCATTGCCCTTTTGTTTTTACACAATGTCATCCTCTTTGTTTAACATTTACATTCTTACCTCTTAACTGATATTTACTGATATCATATTTATCCCATTCCCTGTTGTTTTTAATCCCAGTGGTGTGCAGAATAGAAGTGCTTGGAGGATACCAGAAAAATGCTATTCCATGGGAAGTAGGGAGCAGTTTGATGTACGTACTAAATTGCAAGAGAAGGGCCGCTACCTCACATCTCATGGCAAGGTTGCTGTTGTTTTGGTTTTGGAGGACAGTGATGAGCATTGGAAAAGTTTTGACCATGACACCAACTTGGAGAAAAATGATAAAAATAATTCTCTGCTTGTAGAGGCAATGTCAACTGATAACCAACAATTCATGGAGGTGGGCTTCTGATTCTACTCAAATCCTTATTCAGGTCTTGGTCTGAGGAGGGTTAAGAAGGAAATATGGAATACTAACTTGTTCATCACTATGTTAATCTATATATGACATTTACATTTCTGCAATCGTGTATGCTGAAGTTTCCTTAAATTCCCCGACATGTGGGTAAGTCTGCTAAAGGAAGTGTGTATTGTTGTTATTGGTGCTTTTATTGTTTGTGTGTGTTTGTTTGTTTCACAGTATGGAACCCGCTCTTCTGTGCCTCTGATTCTGGTCTCTCCGGGCCATTTGATTGGTTATCTTCAACAACTGTTTGCTAATCACGATTACTTCAACTTTGACCACGAGAAGGTGAGACATTCTTTAGCGGACCATTCTCAAGCATCAGTTTCTGCAACTTAGTGTACTGTTTGACTGCATCTTATTCTCAATTCTTGTCATTAAAATCTTCTTAGGTATGTTTCTTGGAAGGAGAGAAGCTTCCAGTTGTCAGCATTTCACTTGAAGAGCCCACAGAGCACAAGATTCTGATGAAGTCACCATGGGAAATTCTCCAAAAGCCAGTTGGATCTGGAGGAGTGATCAGCTTACTTTCATCCAACAACTTGTTGGAAATTCTTTGCAAATCTGGTGTGGAGTATATCGAGGTGCGATATTATACTCTAATAGTAAAATATTTCTGCACTTTCGATCTCATTCTATGTGCAAAATGTGATGTGAAATGCATCTATTGACAAGGTTCCCAAACAGGCCAAACAGCAAAATGCATGGAAATTACACTTGAAATTCACCTCTAGTTATACTATTTCAGGTTTGTACCATCAACACTGGATTCAGGGACAGACAAACGCTACTAGGACTTGTAGATGCAAGGAAAGCGAACATTGGAGTTCAGGCCTTGAACAACTCTGATGCTAACTTCGATGTGATATTTTCAATGAATTTTATGAAGAAGTTGACAACGGAGATCGATAAACTCCATTTCCAGGCCATTCCAAAGCAAAATCGACATGTACAGAAGAACGACAAAGAGTGGGTTGACATCATCCCAACTTCGTTCAACTCATTTGAGTTTCATTCTTCTATTTATAGTTGCTTGAACTCTTGTGATCCCTCTGAGGTATTTGTGTTAGATAGAACTGTGTAATATTATGTAATGAATTTTGTGCAAATGTGGATTCAGAACAGGCTTATTCAGTAACTTCCTGGTATAAGTTTTGCTCCTCTCTGAATTTTCCTTTTGTAGTCAACTTTATTGCCCAATCATTTTCAGTTCACGGCCCACGGACGATGTAAATATATAGTTGTAAGTACTGACACGGCTCCACTGCAGTGTTTTGTTTTTCATTTCATTTAATTTCTTTTTGTATTTGAAAGATCGGAATTTTGTGAGGAGTGTTCTAATGTTTTTTTAACGACTTGTGCTTTTATGTAATAAAGCCTCAGAACTTCAAAACAGGATATACCCTTCCATTAAGCAGGACAGACCACATATCATAAAGCTTCAAAATTCAAATCATACACATATTAGGTAAAGCTAAAGATTAGAACAGGTAGTAAAAGTGTTATTCGTTTAGCATCAGTTCTCACATTAATTTCGAGATCAACAAGGTTCCAATATCAAGGGAAGGCAAGATTCCATGAGATGGGTGTGAAAATTCAGCTACATCAGATCAAACTGGTATTTGACTGAACGATGAACTTGTAGAGATCAGTGTCGAGGCTGCTGATATTCTGATTCTGGTGTTTTCTCTCTGCTCGGGGGGTTTGAACCTTCTACATTCTCTTGGCCCTACAATACAGGAAGTCAATCTTTGGTGGTAAAGCTAAACAAAGTAGAGAAAGAGAGACGATTCCTGGGAAACTTTAGAATGCACCCGATGATTAACTCTTGAAAAAGAAAACAGAAAATGTGGTGGTGCACTTAGGGGTATCTGCTGGGAGAATCAATAATAGAAAACCATCATGGCAAGAGATCTTCATAAGTACAGCTTAGATGTGAAAGCAGTAGGAGAAATAGAGGATGCAGAGAAATAACGATAAGCTTATGTAGTAAGAGCAAATTGCATATTGATGGCAAGTTTAAAGAGAACCTACGTGGCATGTTAGAGCAGAAACCTGAGGTACCTTTTAAGGCCAAGATCATAACGACTGCCATCCAAATTTGATAGTATCACATTTATTTGACTTATTCTTTTGCTGTTAACAGTCAATACCAGTAACTCAATTGAATTTTGAAAATTTTAGGATAGCTGTTCCCCACGAAAATACTAACATTTAGGTGCCTCAGGTATTTTGTCCATAGACAACTGTGATGCAGAACAGGAACAGCACAAAGATTGTGTTATTAGAAGTCAAGCAATGGTTCTATAAACTATCTTTAATCTTGGAAATTCTAGTTTATGAGTCCATAGCATAGAATATTTATTTTATTTCAGTTTATCAGTCTTTCAGTGGCCAGGAGTTAAGGTGGAAATGAGACTTCTCTGGTCCTAAAATTTTGGTTGTATGACACAGCCAAACCTGAGGTGTGACTCACAGAGTATTCTCTTTATTTTACTTTCTTGTTATTCAGTGTTACTTGTAGAACTTTGCTTCTGCAACCAGTCTCTATATGAAGATATGTTTAGATAGATTATCCAGGCAAAAGCTATTATAGGGAGTTTAACCACCAGCATCTAATTTAATGAAGGCATTTTTCTTTACAAAGCAACCAATTGGAGTACTAATCCCGAGAAGACTTAAGATAAACAGAACAACAATCCACCTGTAAGTATGGACAACAGGGAGTTTAGAAACTAGCATTTGATTTAATGAAGGCATTTTCTTTACAGAGCAAAAGATTACTAATCCAAAGCAGATTTAGACAGAACAACAATTCACCTGTAAATTTGGACTCTGGACTTTAAGAAGACCAGGCTCGGGAGATATGTTTTCATAATGTTCCTTCTGTTGGTCATTTTGTTGCTGCAGGAGCTGAGATTGTTGCTGATGCTGTGGCACCATTTGATTGTGCACATGATGTAGTTGTTGATGATGCTGGTCCTGGTGCAACATTTGAGCATAACCTTGTTGATTTAACTGGTACTGCTGCCACAGCATCTGATATGCATATGCCTGCGCTATATGTGGCGGATATCCTTGCTGATACATTTGGTAGATAAGCTTCTCGGCCTGTTGATATAGCTGTTCTTGCAGGAATTGCTGCTGCTCACCTTGCGGTATTTGTGCTTGTTGAGTAAACAGATAGTAGAGCTGTTGCACTTGTTGCTGAACTTGCTGGTAATATTGTGGCTGCTGTTGCTGAACTTGACTAACTTGATATGGTCCTGGTGAAACCTGTGGTTGCTGTTGGAAATACTGCTGCTGCTGGGAAGAACACACTTGCTGTTGATTGTGTTGCTGTTGCATTTGCATCATTTGGAGTACCTGCTGTTGGTATTGTCGTTGCAGTAGATGTTGATTCTGATGGTAGTTAAGCTGCCATATCTGATTCATAGTTTGGTTGTGGTGTGGACTAGCCGCTTGATGACTCGATTCTCCAGTATTTGGTGTCAAAATTGGTTGGTGGAAGGACAAAAGGGAGGGAGATGTTGATTGTTGATTGGTGAGCAAAGAGCTCTGATCTGGCACAGGATTGACTGCCCAGACATGATTAGTACACATAGTCTGCTGGATAGCACATGCTTCTTGATGAACTTGAGCTGGGCTTCCCATATTTGCAACTGAAGGAAGTGGATGTCCTTGACTGACAAGCTGCTGAGAACCTGCAACAGTCAGACCATGGTGTGGCGATAGCTGCTGGTCCATGGAGTGTGAGTGAATTTCTGAACTTTCACCTTTGGAAATTGTTTCGATGCGCTTTCTCTTGTGGAATTCTCTTCCAGTACAAGTCACCACTTCTGTTGGAGCATACTTTTGATGACTTGTGGGAAATAAAAGAATACCTGTTGTAACTTTCTCTGGCTGTTCTTGAACTTGAAGAGAATCTGGAGTTGGAATGTGGTTTGGACTAGCTACAGGAGGAATAGTGTCTACATTCATACAACCCTCTGAGACATTAATATTAATCTTGGAGGTTTCCGAAATAGCATTCTGCTCACCAGATGCCATGGGAGTGATCTCCTCAGAGGCCTTCTCCTGAGAATTTGAGGAACAATTTTCAGAATAAACTGGCTTGAGATGATGTTTGAACTCTTGATTCTGCACATCATCTGAACTAGATTGCTCTTGTGATGGTCCTACAGATGCAGTTAGTTTTGACTGGCCATTGAAGTTACAGGACACAGCATTTGGAGATGATGTATCTCCACTTGGACTGTTAACTGAAGTAGAAGTGATCTCCACGGTACCAGGTTTGTCTTGTCTAGGCTGTTCTGCCAAAATTTGCATGGTTCCCACCACTCCTGGAATATCCTCTACCAGTTGATTTACCAAGTCATGAACTACCGTTTGTCCTCGTTCGTCTTCCCCATGGGGTTCTGCTAAACTCTGTCTTGAACCTGGAGTGTGCCCTACCAACTGATTTACCAAGTTCGGATCTACTGTTTTCATAACAGCTGCAGCTTCAGTGGACGCTTCTGCCACTCGGTTAGATAATTTTTGGTCTGTCTCCTGCTCATCACGGTTGTCATGTTTCTGGGTAGACAGACCAGCAGACACCAATTCAGACTGGACGTCGTTATTCACTGGCAGTAAATGCACCTGCTCTTCCTCTCCGTGTGTGGTTCTACTCTGCTTTTCAAATTGTGATAGATGCAAAGCAGAAGCATGATCTTGTTTTTCTTCCAAGATCTCATTTGAGAAATTGTCTGAATCTGGGTTCTTATGTCCATGATTGGACCTTAAAAACTGGGGAAACAATCGCATGTGAAGATTCCTTGCTTTTCTTATATCATCAATTGTTCCACAAAGGTCAACAAACTGCAAACATCATTGTCGAATTAAAGGCATTACAAGCAATAGCAATTGTGCTAGGTTCATTCAAAGATAAAAATATGCAAAGGAACAGCACACAATCTACTGTGAGAACCACAGATAAGAGTCTAAATGATAAAAATTCCAGTACCAAAATTTAAACATGAGTCAGCGAAATTTAGAACACCAAAGGGCAACGGTTTTCAAAGTTCAATCTTTTATTCACCTCTAGTTCATTAAGCCATAAGGCATGCTTGCACAACAGTATGAGGGTCTCATATATACATGAATGACTAGGAAATCATATGCTTGATGGTTACACATCTCACTTATGAATTGACGAGCACAACTGGACAATTTACTGCACTTTTGCAGTTCACATATCAGAGAAAATTTGTCTAAAAGATATCAACAAAACTTTTGAGAATCAAATGTGTCTATTTTATTTTGTTTGCCAATGCCAGATGTTGCAGTAATAGCATTACATCAAAGTAAAACAGTAACTGTTCCCTTAGCATAGGAAAAACAAGTATTAATATGATAACTGTCCATGACAGTTTAGGTAGTTGTATAAGTTGCTTTCTTGTCCAAACAAGTTGCACAATTGGAAACCCTTTAAACAAGTAAATTTCTTGCATTTCCTCATTCCTTTCCCACAAAATTCTATGGTTGAAACACATGTTTATCACATCTTAGTTTAGAGGACCTGGCTCTTTCATCAACTTTACGAAATCCTAGTAGAGTTGAAATCCTAATAATCTTCATATCTGTTTTAATAATAACAAAAGAAAAGGATATTAAACAACCTTTTTCCAAGATGAAGTTGTGACCAATATCAGTCCATTAATTAATAGTTCAAATTCACATGTTGCTGAGAAAATATTAGGAGATTAGAAGGAAAAAAGGAAAAGAAGATGGTGTCGACTAGATAGATTGATTGTGTAGATCCTAGATAGATTTGGTAGTTACCCATAGTTAAAGATTTTGGTATCCTAGATTTGTATATAAACATGTAATTCATTGTGAATAATATAAGAGAGATTTATGCTCTCAATCCCTAAATTTCTACAGAACATGACTGCATCAAAGGACCACTCAATTTTTATGAGGAGGTCAAGCATGTAGTCTCCATAACCTAGACAATTCCTTGTCACATGATTAGATCATCTCTTCTCCAGTTCTCAATCATGAAATGTCACACTCCCTTCGTCACAATTTATAAGTTACTAGCAGCTATTTTGTCAAACTTAAGAAATATTTTTCTTCTAAAATGCCCTACTTATAATTCTAATCAAACTAACAATGGTGAATAGGGAAGAGATAGTGACAGGGATAATATGGTAAAAAATTAATAAAATACCTAATAAACTAATAACAGTGACTTATAATTAGTGATAAGAGTGAGTTCAAGAACTTATATATAGGGACAGAGGGAGTAATAAACAAGGAAAAAGCTTGGTATTCTACCAGGTATCTTTCCTTTAATTTACAACTAACATAGCAAACACCAGGTTGTCCATTATTGTCTCTTTGGAGCTGGGATAAGGCTAGTAGAAAAACTTGTTAAGACAAAAACGCTGAAGGGTAAAGTTTTATTCCCTTTTTTTCTATTCATAATCAAGTGGAAAAAGATTTTAATATCAAGAATTTGTATGAATATAAGACCAACGTACAAGTTAAGGCCTTAGAAGAGGCAGGAGGAAACTAAAACATCTCAGGGTATTGGAAACTTCAAGATGACAATTTCAGTTCTGAAGGATGGCTATACTAGGCTAATTTTCAGATGTTGGAATGTTCAAGCATACAGGTCTGCCACATATAATAATTACATCATAATCAATGATTATTAGTATCTGTATATCATGTGACAACCTCTTTCCACAATTTCTCTTACATTTGATGTTGAAAAGCATTTTTCAGTTTTCTGGTTGAACTACTCGCAACATTACAAAACATTGTCTTCAAAACCTTCCAACCAAATTCACCAATGTCTCTCATGTAGCATTCACAAACTTTCAAATAGCCATCCTTTTACATAAGCAAATAATGGCTCATGGCATAAAGTAACTAAGCAGTTTACCATTTCACTTGTTGAAGAGAAGAATACAGACACACATGCATACACACATATTATAAATGTCCAGTGGCAACTCTCATTCACAGTTCTATAGGAATGAAGTTGGTGATGGTTCTTAGGTTATTGATCCAAAATTATAGTTTATATTAAAGTATCATAGACAAAAATCAGTAAAATAGAATGCACCAACCCCCTTCTGAAGGGAACTTCCCCATCCCTCCCACATTTTTCTCTTGTACAAATCGTCTGAGGATAAATTCTCACATTACCACAAAATACATCAAATAATTCCTGAAATTCATGCCACTGATATAAATAAACTCTGACCTCCAAAAACAAAGATGATATCTCTTCTCGATCTTTAGGGTCCAAACCCTGCGACCCATCAGTGCTTGGAGATATTGCACGAGCCACAATAGAGTTCAATAAATTCACTTGAGAAGGTCCTTGATGTGTCATTAGAAATTTAATTAATTCCTGGAAAGGCAAAACTTGAATCAATTTAATATATGTATGGGACACACATGTAGAGTTATAAGAGATTTTGAAATCTGAACTAGACGGAAGTATCATAGGTAAGAAGGTACGTCGAAAAATTTGAATAGGAGAATGGAAAAGAGGTTCTCAAGATGGTGCACAGATACAGCTGAAAGCTATATCCCAAAATTAATGCCTTACAAGAGAAATTCTAGGAAAATAATCAAGGTATAACCAATTTGTCTTTTCTAACACAATCCAGCAAGAGAATAAGAGAAAAATCACCTCTAAAAGTGCTCTGCAATGAGGAGCATGCTGAATTCCATCAATCAAAACATCTCTAGCAGCAACAGCTGAGCCAGTGATCTACAGCCAGAAAGGAAGAATTAGACAGAACCAGATATATAAGTTTACAGAATACAGAGAGTACATGCTACATTTATACATATGATAAACTAGTTCATAGATGACGGGGATAGTGGATTAGAAGAGGAAGTGCAGCCTGTGGACTAGATGCCAAACCTGCATTCTATGAAGCCCATCGGGTAGAAAGTCAATATTAGAAGAACTGGAGCAGGAAAGTTAATGAATAATTTTGAGTTGGCAGTTGTTTATTTCATACTGGAAATTTCTTGTGTGTGTTGGTAGGAATATTACTTAGAATGTGAGGAAGTTAGGGGGTGTAAGCAATTTTTTTTTAAGAATTGCAGTTTGGCAGGGAACTTTTTCCTGAGGAGCCCTGGCTCTGCTTGAGAGTTGCGATTGTGTTTTCTTTCTTTTCAACTAGTGCTTTGTGATTGAATAAAAGCACAAAACCAGTAAATTCTACTGGTATTCATGGTCTAATTCTGCAGTGCTCTATTGATAAACCTGAAACCTTACGATGTGAAGCAACATCTTTGGTAAAAACTTTACAAGAGACCACAAGACATGCACACAATACATTAAAAGGAATAAAGAAGCCAAGAATTTTTTTCCCAACCGTGCCCACTTCTGAACAGCTTATCAACATGATATTAACAATAAACCTGTCCTGAAGAATTTAGATTCAGTTATGTTTCAGATGTGCCCTTTGGATGTTTTTTCACTTGTGCAGCTGCATATGCACATTGCACACACTTATGATACAGAAAAAAATGGTGGTATAGGCATCTAGAAGATAAACCTTGGGTACAGGCAGTTAATCTCTACATAGATCAAATAACACTCACCCCACTCAAACCAGATGTTTTCAATTGAAAAAAACAATGCAACATACCACATCACACCATTTGAAGCAGTAGGGGGAAGATAATGAGGATTAGAAAATGATGTTGTAGAAAGTTATAACTACAAAGAACATATTTCAAATAGAATAAATTAATGAAGATTAATTACAGAGATGACTACTCCAAAAAGATGGTTAATCTCCCCAAAAGAAAAGCTTATCTACAGGATACTCCAATCCATTTACAAGCTGTCTTACATCACTTTAAAAAATAGTTCAGGTATTGTTACAATATGGATAAGTATTTAGCTGCCTTCTCAGAAGACAAAATTTATCATAACTTCGCATTTTTCTATCTCAGTGACTAGTTCTACAATTCAACTACAGAAAGTCAAAAGTATCATTTTTCCCTCTCACTGACTTGGATCTAAAAGTCAACTACAGGTAAGGTTAGTATCAATATTTTCATCTGATTCCTTTCTGCAACGCAACCTGACCTGAATAAGCAATTTGAAGGACGGCGGAAGCTACCCTGTCCTTATGAAGTTGAAACATTCAGTTTTAGTCATTTCCATACTCAACTGCTTCAAAATTATACTCCCTACTTTTGGGGTTGAAAGTCCTATGTTGACTTGATACAAAATTTATCATTTGATTTTGATAAACTTACTATGTTATCCTTCTCTCAATATAATTAGTGGAGAGACCCCTTTGAGCTAGTGGATGTAAATTCTTGAATCAACAAGGTTGTTGGTGAAATTTAAATTGAAAATCTATTTATTTTAGAGAGGTGAACATTTAAATCTGGAAAGTTTGAGTTTTATTTTACATTGCACGTCAGATTTTTTCTTTTTTATTTTCCTCCTGACTTTGCCTTCATTGTGTTAAACAAATTTTATCTCTTCTACTATTCATTCAATTCAATTATCCAGCAACTCAAGTTTTTGTATCTTTTTGATAGATTATTGTATTAATCAGGAAGTTATAAACCATTTTATGATGCTAAATATTTTTCAAAAGAACAGACGCTTTAGTTCCAATTATATGACATGTAATTTATTTATCTTGTCTCAGTAAATTATTCCCACATAGTTGTCTCCTTTGCATCTCCTGTATGGAGCAACAAGTCTTCTTCTACCCCTCTAAGATTGTCAGGCATATGACTCCCATTACCACAATATCCAAGGTGGAGCAAATCACACTACCCATGGGATGCATCAAGTGCAAGTATAGAATCATGCATCCTATTAATTGACCTACTCTAAAGTACATAAATTATTATCTCATATAAAGATAAGTAAAACAGAGAACAGCAGTGGCATTGGTAAATTTAACAAATTATTCCACCTCCCCCCACCCATACAGGAGGGAAAAAAAAGAGAGGAAAAAAGCCTTTCCAAGAAAACACATATCACATCCATTCCTCAACAAAATTGAACAGTTTTCTATATTTTTCATTAGATTTTCTGATTCATACAAGCGTAGCATATTTGAACCTGTTCGTTGTGATTAAGCCATTAACACCCCACTACATACCATGTATTTGAGACGAGATAGATGAATAAACAGGGTTGAAAGAGAATGCCAGTGCCTCTTCTCCTCCGCAATCTTAATTGCTTTGTTATATATATCATAAGCAGCTTCCAAATTACCCTGAAAGTTTAAGCAATTGTTTAACTTAAGCCCTTATTTTATCCACTCTAAAGTATGAGCAACCATTCATACCAAACGCCTTTCCATGTTAGCCAGCTCTATAACATGTCTGGTTAAATAGAAATCTGATTCCATAACAGGCTGACTAACTGCAGCACGTGCAGCACTTGTTTCTCCTGTTCGCTCCTTAAAACTGGAGGTGAAAAGATGGATTTCTGGAAAATCCTGCCACAAAAACATAATGGACAAAGATCTCAACTTACTGCACAACGTAAATATAGATAATCTCAACATTTCAGCTATCGGCAAGCAATTAAAAAAGAATTCACTAGCATATGAAGTATCTTCTATAGTTTCAAAAAAGAAAAAAAAAAATATATATATATAAGAACATAATAGACTATGACAAATGAAGCTTTCTTAAGACTCCCCTTGAAATCACATTTAACAAATAAAATAAGTCATATCAGAGATTGAGAATAGTAATACACTGAATGATTAAGTTCATAAACTTGGCTTAGAGTAAATTGTGAAAAGTACCGCAATGAAGAAAAAGGCAAAACAAAATGAAAACTGACCTAGATTTCTAACAGATCCTTTAGAAAACGGGATTCTAAAGGGGCGGAAAACTCAAGAAAAGTGTAAGAATATGAAATATCACAGCCTTTCGATTTGTTTGAATAGGAAAATAACCTCTATTACGATTTGGAAAGGAAAAAACCTAAGATTCCATTCCCAATCTGCACCACCACAGATTCCATCTAAAGGCAACCGGAGATCTATATCTTAGATGGAAAGATATGAACGGCCTCTCACCTAATTTTGCTCGAGTACCACCTGTTGACTAATTGGCAAGTGACCAGAGTTGTGTATGTGTGTTGGGGGGAGGGGGTGAAGGTCAGTGGCGGAGGTGAGGAAAAGTAGTCACAAGGTAAAAGGCAAAACCCTAGATGCTGAATAGGTAGATCCACCAGAGCAAGGGATCAGAGAAGATATTCTATCCAAGTGCAAATAAGGAAAACAGTGATCAGATGGAAGAAGCTCAATATGACTGACCGGAAGTTTTGTTCTGGAGGTGGCATTAAGCCGATGATACATCGCTCTTATAGCCAGGTGCCCTCGGGACAAAGCATTCAATTCATCGAGATTGGGTATAATCTGTTTCATTCTCTCCCTAGTCCTTTCATCTTATGCTTGACAAATACAGACACCAAAAATTCAAAGTTCATGAATGAAGACTCTCTTAGTTAATGTGTTACATATAAATAACGAAGATCCATAAACTCAATATATATTAATCTAGATTAATCTTGTCAGCTTTAGTAGTTAAAGGATCAAAGTGTCATGAGTTAAAAAAAGGGGATCAAAGTATCATCAAAGGGAAAAAAAGGACCCAAGACAGGAAAGAAGTCTAAGGGACCAAAGGTTTTATTAACCCCAAAGAATCAGATTAAACTGATAAAGTAAATATACGTCTACACTCCATACCATGTTTCAGATTGATCATCAGTTGACACTAATTTTTGTAGCTCACTCATCATCCACAGATGCTCCACCAGTACCAATGCACATGCTTGGTTCATTTATCATCATATATTCTATATTAATAATTTTTCTTGAGCAGTATAGCATTCCAAGATAGAAAAGACTCCATGGAGCATCCCTCATATTGATCTTTAATGTTCTTGCAAAACCAATCACTACTAGGATATAATCCTTCCCTCCATCCTAAAATATAAGTTGTTAATCACCTTTTTCTTTGTCCCACCCTTCATTAATACTCTTTCATTCATTGTAAAGAAAGAAAATTGTGACTATAAATGAGAGAGATAATTAAGTCTTAAGGGTGTTTTAGGTATAATATAATTGAATTTAAGAATTCTCAATTTGTGTAAAATGGTGACTAGAAACTTTATTTTGGAACGGAAGGGTACTTCACAAATATGCTCAACTGAAAATAAAAGTCAAAAGATCTATTGAATTGGGAAAGGGATTACACAAGAAAGATGGCCACAAAACTGGATTCCCTGCCACATTTAGGTTTCTCAAATTCAGAAAGACTTTGCTTGTTCAAAGCGATAATTTAGAGCCTGTTTGCTTCACAAGCCCAGGCACGACTGGCCAGATAATATGATTGGGTAAATTAGGAAAAGTATGGCAACATAAATTCCATATTAATGAAGAAAATAAAGACTTGTAAATTGATTAGCATGCACATTGTAGTGTACATAGCCATAAGCACATAAATATCAACTAATACTGTGTAATCCATCCAATTAGATGGACCATAACATGCTATCAAATCCATGAAGCCATAGAAAATGCAAAAACCATTTAAAATTTTGGAAAGTGTGATCTTGGTACATTTATACAGAAGTTATGTCCACATTTTTCTTTCAACCCTAACAGAGTTAGTTACCTTTAGAAAGATCTTCGTAGCTCGATCTAATGCAAAATTTGCCAACTCTCTTCCTCCCTTGCTTTCCATGAATTCCACATAACGTATCCAGAATTCTGGATAATTAGAACAGGCTATCAAGCATCTTTCAAAGAGTTGCAGTGCCTGTACAAAGAGAATGTGCAACTTTGTAACATCATTGGTCAGTGTTTAGAATAGGAGGGTGTTTGGCGGTGCTTACAAGCACTTTAATTTTGTTTGATAAAAGTTTTGGGAAAAGTGCTCATAAACTCAAACAATAAGCTCTTTAGAACTTATAAGCACAGCGAAAAAAGTTAAAACTTGAAGGTTTCAACTTATTTTATCCAAACACTTTAACAGCTTATTTATAGAAGATAAGTAACTCTTCAGCACTAAAAGCCAGTTATAAATTAGAAGAGCTTATCAGCCATTAACATAGCATATAGCCAAACACCCCCCTAAATGATATTAGGTCAATAAATTCATACCCAGGAAAAATCCCCTTGCTTCTCCATAAAGTCCAGATAGCAGTGCCAATTTTTCAGTTGTTCATCACCAAGTGGTGTTACATCAAAATATTGCTTCAGAATATTTTCCTCGAAGCATTTTACTTTTTCATCCAGCTTACATGCTTTCTCATAAAGCTGATCACCAATAAATTTGTACTTACTTATCGCCTTGGATCTAAGTGCCTCATCATCAGGACTCTGCAGGTCTTCACTAACTCTGGAGATTTCACTCTCGGAGAGCAAAGTTGCATCATTAGCTAGAACTCCTTCTTCTAGTTCAATTGCAGAATTCTTTTCTTCAGTTGTCTCTTTTTCCATGCAAACAACAAACTTTTTGAAACTGAAATGAGGTATAGAAAATGCATGTTATAAGTTAATCAAGATATAATTCCAAAAAGAAAAGAAAGAAAAGTACCAAGTGCAAAAAAATACTTAATATCTATTCTGACCATACAAATACAGACCAAATACTGGTCTTATGGGCCAAATTGTGAGTTTTAGGCTTAGCATATCCTAAAGTCTTCGATACATCATATACTGTGCCATTGCCACATCACAGGGTAATACAGTCAGAATACTGTTGGCAAGATTGATGATGCAACTAGAAGGTGCAAGGAGCAATTACTACTAGTCCAATTATCAAAATTACAATATAAAAAACAGCCACCTCCAAGCCTCTAAATATAAAAGGAACCATTTTGGGTCCAAGTATAGTAGCTTGTCACAAAACTACCATTAAAAGAAATCAAAATTTGTGAGTAAAGAAAAGATAATGCTTTACGGAGAAAAAGCATCAAATATGAAGAAACTGAGAAGATGAGACTAGGAGATTAAACTAGCTGACACATTCTACAAGAGATGAAGAAGGCAAAGTGAGGGAACAGTGCACCACAAACAAGAGAGACATACCTAGACCACACTACATGCCTATTATTACTGGGTATAAGCATATAATACTATCTACACTAATAGCTTAAACTTTTCCTTCAATATTTTAGTTTTTGGATGAGGTTGAGTAGAGATATCACTGAATAAAATTCATGCAGAAACTTCAGCTGTTAAAGAGGAATATAATTTGTCTTCCCATAGACATTAACCATGGTTGATTTAATTTTACTAGCAAATTAACAAAGACATAGAGAGAAGAGTCAGTTGCCAAGTACCTATGGAAGTTGTCTATACTGGCAAAGGAAAGGACAAAGGCAATTGGTATACATATTTTTTCGACATTCACACTCTTAAACAACTTTTCCAGCAGATATGTGTGGACTAATCTTCCACCACTTGTTAAAAAAAATAATAATAATAAAAAAAGGATGTTCCTTACAAATCAGCTTGATGTAGTAACCATGCAAATGGAGATGAATAGAGTATCATCTAGGAATGGTCCAACAGGAAAGAAAAAAAAACCATCATGTTAACAAACATGGTGCAAGGCTTACTTGTCATAATATTCATGCAACTTGTCTGTAGGATGTCTCAACACTTGGAGGTAAATATTAGCAAGAGAGCTCCAGTTCTGCTGATAATATTCAAATTTTATGTACTGATCCCACAGTGCATGACAATGGTAATCTTTGCCAACAAATAGAAGGGCTGACTTGAATAACCTGCCAAATAAATATCGAGCAAACTGAGAACAAGAATAAAAACAGATGATTCTGATACTCGAATTTGTGATAAAAGATAGGAAACAGGAAAGAAAGGATATGGTCCCAGAAGTTTCAAGTTCTATGCAATAGTTGAAGTCTTTCATTAAAAGAAAATCTGGTGGTCTAAAATGATCACTCAGAAATGTCCAAGAAACAGTTTGAAAAACTCTCATGCCCTTGAAATAGACTCTGTAGGTTATATTTCTTCAGATGATTCAGAACTCTATGAGATGAACACTAAATATGCATACATTAAAGAAAATTTTTCCCACACCATCTTTCCATTTTCTGCTGATCGCAGCAGAAAATACAACTTCACCCAAAGTTACAAAGTTTATGAATTACTTTGTTCTTCATTCTACTCAATCACATGTTAATGTAAAATCTCAGGCAATTTATTAAACCCAATGTCGGGCAAAAGGAGATTATTCCTACAGAAAGAAACCTGACATACAAAGCTAATCTCTAAAGTCAAATAAACAAACAACATTTAACTGCTACAGGTGTGTGGGATCAGACAGTTGTGTTCTTGCAGCATGTAATCAACATTGTATCTTAGCATCCAAGTCCAATTCAATGTGCACTTATACAAGACATTGGCCAAGCTGAAAGAAAAGATTTTGAACTCATCAATATATTACAGAAACAAGACACCTATCTAATTGCATTGGTTTTATATTTTTAGAGGGACGGGAGGGTGAGAAGGGGATCCTACATAGGGAAAAAGGGATGGAGGAAATCAGGGGAAAAAAATTGCTGGAGGCAAGAATTGGCCACTCAAAGTATGCCGGAACAAGGGTGCTAACAAACAATACCAACTCAAATTAATTTGTAGTTATAGGTTCTAAAACAGTTTTTCATTAGGAAAAGACATTTTTCTATTCTTTATTTCTGCTATGTATTATCAGAAAATTGGGAGTTTGACCTAGAATTAGCATATGAAAGAAACTCATGGGAAGGAAATAGCAGCAACATCGGACATGTGCAGTTATAAGAACAGAACTTCTTTAGGAAAACAAATACCAGACTCCTCAGAGAAATAAATATCACCAAAAGAAAGGGGAGAAGAACTGATACAAGACCAACAATCAAGAGGTTCGAATTGTTAGAATTCCTGGTTTAAGTTTCTCGAGAAAACATGCCATTAACATCCCCACCACACCTCATCCCCCCCCCCACCCCCCAAAAAAAAAGAAATCAAGTAATTCATTGATCATTTCTGTCAATTACAATTTAATCCTAAAGTAGAAGTTTAGCAAAAACAAACATATTGTACCCTCCTACTAAATGTATTTGACAAAAAAATAAATTTCTGTGATTGACAGATTTGGGGTTTGTACTCATGTATGTGGATAGGAGGTTGGTTTTTATCTCATCCATAGTCAAGCATGAAGTATTGCCTTCATTTTCTTTTTAATATAAAAATGAACTGCCATTGTAAAAACTTAATTATCCAAAAGTTACAAAGAATCCTGAATAGCTGAGATGATTTGGCATGTTTAGGGATAATATGATCCTTATTCAAAAAATACGAGGAAGAAAAAAATTCTATCCCGGTGCATCAATTCAGAAGCATAATGCAGGGAATTGGTAATCCAGATCTTTGAAGCTAAAGAACCAGTTCACATTCTACAACAAAGAAACTAACCACAAATAGCAACCAATGTCCAAAAAGTTACCTACGAACAGCATCTTTGTCCTCAAAGAAAGACATTCCAAAGAGGCAATAGTCAAGCCATAGACCAAGAGAGTACATTCCTAAATTTAGTGCCCGTTCAAATATTTCAACAGCCTTGTTAGCATCTGATAGTCTTATGATTTTGTAAGCATATCTCCTCCAGTACCAATGGCACAAAGGGAACTTTGATAAAAGTGAGTCATAAGCTAAACAAATTGTATCCATATTATCCTGCAATTTTAGAACAAAATGTTCACCTTATCGAATAAGTAATTCTCTCATAAGATCTACAGAAATGCATTTTTAGTAAATATAGGGAAAACAGGTAAATGTTGGGCCTATGGACATTTGAAGTAAACAACCAAATCATGCAAATCATACATCAATCATAGAGAAAGATCCTCACAATACAGTGCGTTTACATCTTAATGCTTGTCAACTATTCCATTTTATATCAGAATTGTGATACATTCCCAACAACATTGACATTGTAATTTGTATGAGGAAACTAACTTGAAACAGGCAAGTATATATAAAAAATAACTTTTTCCCACTGGAAGATATCATCCAAATCCAAGTAAAAAATGCTGAAGCTTTATGCAACTGAAGAGAATATCAGCCCATCTGATAAGATTAGCCACAAGAAAAGAGAATACAAACAAGAGACTAAACAGAGAAAAGTCGAATGCAAGAGTCAATTGAAACAAAAATTAATTAATTTTCCTTTAACCCAAAACTTAATGTACTTCCAATCAATAAAAAGTGACTTTTGAAGTTGCAAAAGCAACTATATAACCGTCAAAAATAACCAACGGCAAAGCATCTACGTCTCCCTTCTTCACCCTATTAAAGGAAACTGTCACAATTACGCTGTCTTCTACTATGTACTTCAACAAATTCCTGAATTTTGGTAAAGGTGAAAGGTGAAGGACTTACTATTCCTATCTTCTCTCTTTTCAGAAGGGACACCTCATCTAGAGGTCCATCGTAAGGACTTGAGAAAGTCCAAAGAGAGGGAATTCTCCGTATTGTAAAAATCAAAGATTGTTCATTCTCAGTGCTGAAGATCTTGAAAGACAAAAGAAGGTGTGGAGAATACTAAGCATCATAGCTCAAGTCATAACTTCCAAAGAAGTCACTTAATTACCAAAGAGAGTGAGGATGGAAGGATGGGATATCTAAAGTTATGATGCAGAGTGACTTTTTGGCCTTCCCATTATCCAATATTCTGTGTTGCATATTATTGTTAAAACCCTGCTGCTTCCATGATTACTTGGTTTTTACCAGAGACACTGTTTTTCTGCTTCTGATCTTACTCCTTTATTTGATTTACATTGATCTCCATCTTCACCAGAATACAGTGTGTCCATAACACACAGATAGCAAACATAGGGAAGATTCAGCTTATTGGTTTTGTAAGATAATTTGAGTATAACAGTCCGCAAATCTGCAAGTTGTTTACATGATAAAACTAGCCATCAAAACCACTTTATCCACGAGGGATCCTTGACCTATTTCTGACGTCATACTCCAAATTTTAGCATTCTTGTTCCCAAGCCTTGGCACATCTTTGTTTTCGTATATACCCAATTCAACTACATATTTCTCAGGAACTAATTTCTTCCATGGTTCCTTTCCTTCTCTAGCACAACTCTCATCATTTACCCACCCTTCAAGGACTTTGTCAATAATTTGAATGCCCCTTTATCCCAGCCCCCTCCCCCCTCTTCTTAACCGCTGATGTCAACTGCATTATAGCAGATGCAGAAAAATGTTAGGAATAGTTAGTTAACATTTTGGTTAGACATGCGAAGCAACAATACGTAAACAACACTGGGAAATTGAGCAAAAGGGCATAACATTTGTAGTTCATCTGTCTTAAATTACCAAGTCATTTAAAACCCTCATAAAGGTGAATGTAAATTATACATACAAACACCCTATGTCTTCTCAGGTGTGAGCAGGCCAAAGTCATACCTTATTAGTGGATCCAACATAGTATACTTCACCTTATCTCGTTAACTCAGATGTCCAGACTTAAAAATATTACAGTGGACTCTAGCATCATGTCAACTACAACCTCACTTACCACATGGTAAAGAAACGGTAAATATTTGAAATCTGACTAAAGTCACAATGACTCCAAAGAGCCAAGAAATTGAGACTCACATTGCAGGATTCTTCAATCTCATCAATAATTGAAGTCCAAGAATCAAAGTTGCATGAATCTCCTGAAATCATTTTGTGAAGCCTTTCACGAACATCAGTTGCTGTAAAAATTGCCAAAAAGGAATGATATGTTGTTTGCTTGAAGTAGATTTCACAAAATTAAATAGGAAAGATAATAATTGGGTAAATAAGTGGCACCAATTACTGCTTTAGTGGATTAGCTATATAAATCGTTATCTCATCAGGGCCTTAATCATGTACATTTACAGGAGAAAAGCTAAAAAGATTTCATTCAATTCAGGGTTTTAGTCATCTGCAAAGGGGGAGCTTCCAAATCAATACCAACTCGTAGTTAGCATAAAGAATAAAAATTTGGTTACTTTGGTCCTCCTCTTGACTGAAGCATCATCTTTTACCTTTTATAATGATCTTTATTTTTTTTGTTTTACTTTCCTTTTAGTCATATGGGATGGTGAAGGTTAGATCTGAACAGCCAATTGATAGGGCATGGCACAATGGCCTTCAGACAACCAGCCAACCACTCAATTGGCAGTAAATTAGACTAGACGTTACAAGAAACATGTCTTTCTGTGCATGAATTACAAATGCTAATATTTGGACCAAAACGAAAGGCACCCCTGAGTAGCTTGTCAAGGAAAGAAGTGTAGTAAAACCTTTGGCAGTGTTATACGCCAGACGCCAAAGCATGTTATGCAGAAAATTTTCTGGATCTAGTCATTAGCATAACTTGTCTATAGCCATGATTTACATAGATATTATAGATTTAGGAGTTCATGGGTTGAATACATTTTTAAGGTTATATTTATATATGCTTCAACCTGAGGTTCTTGAAGAGGAAACTAAGAAATGGCCAGAAATTATTTGTTGATTAACTCTTCCAAATACTAGCTAGTTCATACAATCTTTTAATCTGGTTTTGCTAATGTACTCTGGCAGGAAACAACACATAATCTATGTAACAGAAGGGATATAGCCATAATAGTATTCAAGAATGCCGATCCAAGATCTCATTGCCTTTTGTTCACATAAGATGCCAAACTGCATTTTTACCTTCTCCAAACTTCCAGTGGAAACAACTTTTTCAGCAGCTCCGCAACAATGTTCAAGAATCAATTCTCTAACTGTTTAATTTTTTAATTTAAAAGTTTACAATACTAGATGAGTAAGAAGAAAACTCATATAGTGGTATAGCATACAGTTATCCAACCAACTCTCCAACATACTAAACTTCTGGTCAGAAAACTGCCTAGAAACTAGTGTCCACAAGTGATCTGATGTATATCCTTTGCTAAATCAGATGAAAAGTATATAACAGAATCCCAAAAATACCAAAATGCCTATTCTCTTACAGTTGTCAATTTGTCTCACATATTCCATCGTCTAACCAAATTGAAGGGGAAGCCTTTCATGTGAAAAATATCTTTCTAAGACAGGATCTGTTTCTCAAATGACTTAGCTGCTCCTATTAAACTTTGGACTTAACTTATGGATTGCATAATACATATAACTGCTCCAAAATCTACCAGAGCAGAAAATCACACCATAGGAAAGCAAATGATTCAAAAGACAGTACTATCGAGCTTTAATCTTCGATTGCTTTTCATTTTTATAAGAATTCTGCAGTCACTTCTAGTGTGTATGTATATACACTTAAGTAGAAGAAGGACATTTCAGATAATCTTTACTAATACTGACTATTTTACTGAGATTCTCCTTTTAACAAAACATTTTATATCTAAATAATTTTGCAAATATATAGTTTCTAATATTCAATTGTATCCTCCGGCACTCAAAGTGAATAGCAGTTCAAAATTCAGAAAAATATTGTAAGAGATTGAAAATCGCTTGAATTAAAATTTCAAGCAATAAACCATAAATTCACGCATACGATAACAGAAAATTTACTAACCAAAACAAAATTGACTAAGAAAAATAAATAAAAAGAGTCCAGACGATTTGATAACGGGAAGATTGTTTGTACATATACCTTCCGATTCTTCTTCAGTCGTCTCACGAATATAAACATCTCCCGTAGCGGTAGAGTGGAGATTCTCAGCCACTTCCATTGATAGAGATGATAATGAACCATATGTTCCTATGCTCAAAGCTTCTCCCAGCGTGTGGCATTCCATATACATGAACGTGTTGTTGTGTATATAAAGTGCCGTTGAGGTTGCTGATACTTTTTGTCTAATGTTGGAGAAAGGAAGACGTTATAAAGAAAAAGATTATGGATGTGTTTCAGAACATTTTTGGGCTAGGAGTCCACTGTGACCCCATTGGCTAGAGCCCAAAGTTTAGATAAAAAACTGATACATTTAAATTAAACTGGACCGACAAGGGTCTTAGTATTAGATTCGAGTTTAGAGAACACTGTACACTTATTTACTTACACTTTTTTTTATTATTATTATTTAAGTAAATCCTTAAAAAAATTTGTTAAAACTAGCATGGTTATACCCCGTAATGCACGGATTTTCCCAAAAAACTAAAATAATTTTTTTTATATAATAATATCATTAATTATATATTTATTATTACAGTAACTTCTCTTAATAATATCAAAATAATGTTATTTTATTTATTTTTATCAATAATACTTTCAAAAAATTATGTATTTTTATCATATTAAGCTTTATTTTGTTAAACTTTAATGAATGTAATTATAATAGATGGTCCTGAAAAAAAAAATGAATTCAATTTCTAGGAAGAGTTAATGGACTATTCACTTCCTGATTTGACATATAAATATATTCCATTATATAACCAAAATATATTCATTACTCAATATCTAAAATTAAGTGTAAAACATTTTTTTGGTCACAAATACTGAAAAGCAGCAAACAACCCAATAGCTAGAAATGAAGTAACATAAGAAATTCTTATGGGGAAATTTATTTTGTGTATCTTATAACCAAAATTAAGTGAATTAATTGCAAAAGTCATAAATGTTGTGGTTCTTACATAGTCAACGCATAAACCTTGACAGTAACAATTACCTTTAATCTCTTTGCACTACCCCTCACTTTTTAAAATACCCCTTCTATGATCTAAAAATAAGTTTGGCTAAGATAAGGTAAGAGGGAAAAGGTATTTATGTATTAAATGTAAATTGAGTGCGAGGATGAAAAACTGTTGGATTATCTTTGTACATTGAATATTGTAGATAGATTAGGTTAATTGAATGCGGTAGTTGATATATTAGATGTCAAAATTTTAGTTGTATACATTTCATATCTCAATATACAAATTATTGGAAAATTTCTTGTTTTTGGAGTGTTGGAAGTTTATTTTAATATTTTATTAATATGTAATAGATAGATAATATATATGAAGAGATGATTTATTTTTTATTGGTTATGGAAATTGAAGAGTTTAATGATAATTAAAGAAGTACATTGGTTCATACAAGACGTTAATTCATTTAATATTTTGAGAGAAATCTTATTATTTTGAGAAAATAAAATATTTGTACAAGTGGCTCATTCCTCCTCCAGAATCCAAAGAACTTTAAAAAATAGAGATTTTTTTTTTAACTTTGGGAGTTTTCTTTACAAAGATAGATAGATTTATTATTTATTATATATAAAAATATATTTAAATTTTTATATTTGGTATTTGGTTATATTCTTTTACAATATAATATTTGTAACAATATAGAAATATGAAAAGTATTTACATAAATTCATCTTCTGATATATAATTTATTTAATTTTTTTTGAAAAACGAAAAGGTTAGGTAAATTTATTTATTTAATTATATTTTAAAAAATGAAAAGGTTAGGTAAATTTATTTATTTAATTATATTTTAAAAAATGAAAAGGTTAAGGTGAATTCATTTATCTTAAAATATTTGTTCTATAATTTATTGAATTTTATAACAAAAAAAATATATTAAAAAAGCATGGATAATGTGGCATGCCTAAGAGGTTAGAATCAACGAGGAAAAAAATGAAGTTTTTGAAAATTTGGGAGATTGCTTTAAGTATAGATAATAGATGGACTTTGACCTAGGTCAGATTGAGACGGAAAAAAAATAAGATCTCTTATAATCCTGTCTATATGGGTTTGGACGGAGAAGTCCATGAGATTCTATTTATTTTTTAAAAATTTTTAACATTTCCTTCGTCTTTAAATATAAGTCATTCTAAGTAACTTTTCTTATCACTAATTATAAATTAATTTTGTTAGTTAATTAAGTTTTTGAATGTGTTTTTTCTATATTACTTTCGTCGCTTTCTTTTCCTTATATGTTGTCGTAGGTTTGATTATAATATAAATGGTGATATTTTAAGAGAAAAAAAATTACATTATTTTTTTCTAAATGACTGCTAGTGACTTATATTTGATGACGGAGAAAATATCTACTAAAATGGTTTTTAATAATTTGGTTATTTAAATTTAAGAGTTTTATTTTTATTTTCTTAAGAATTATTAACACTTAAGTCCATAAACTTTTGATTTTCTAAGTTTGATTGATGATCTTATATTTTGTCATTTTTAGTCATCTACCAATTTTAATTAGGTAAACTTTGGTCCATTATTATTTTATTTAGTATTTTTTGTTCATCAAACTTTTTTTTTTTTTGGACACATTTGGTCATTTTCATAGAAAATATGTTTTTAGCATTTTTTTTTTTTTTTGTTTTGGCGAAAATGAAATGGCCATTTTGGGAGGTTTACTTTTTTTAATCCTATCCACAAGTGATAAATTATCATTTTCTGTCCCCCATCTTTTTTTTTTTACACTTTTGGTCATGAATATTTTTTCTTTAATCTTTTTTAATCCTCCATCTTTTTATTTTTTATGTTATTGGTCATAAATGTTAATTCTTAAAAATAAAAATTTTACCACAAAGTGGATTGTCTTTAATTTTAATCAAAAAGCATTTAACCAACTCCTCTATCAAAGACTTTTTTTTTTTTCTCACATATGATAATATATATTGTTTTCAATAAAATTCCTCTCAGATATTAAATATAATGCTACAATAAATAATTTAAATATCAATTTTTAATGAACTTTATTCAAATATATCCTGAAAATTATTATAACCCAAAAATAAAATAAAAGATGAAGAACTAAGATACCAATCTTCAGTATTATTACAATTGAAAATTTTTGTTCAATTAAATAAAATAATTATGATATAAAGCTCATGTACACAGAAGTCTTTAAAAATTGCAGACATGTCATTATAATTTTGGATACATGATTTATTTGTGAAATATAAATATAGATATTTGAATTATTCATCTTGAGATTATATTTAATATTTAAGAGTATTTTCCTTAAAGCAATATATACTATTAGATGTGAAAATGAAACAGATGCCTTTGGTGGTTGAGTTGGTTAAAATATTTTAACTTAAAATTAAGCATCAAGGTAAGAATATAATCTGAGGGGAAAAATTTTATTTTCATAAATTTACATAAAGGGCCACTGGTGTACCAAAAAAAATGGAGGACCAAAAAAGATCAAAGAAAAAATATTGAGGACCAAACGTGCAAAAAAAAAGAATTGGACAAAAAATTATTATAACCCTAAAATAAAATAAAAGATGAAGGACTAAGATACCAATCTTCAGTATTATTATAATTGAAAATTTTTGTTTAATTAAATAAAATAATTAGGATATAAAGCTCATGTACACAGAAGTCTTAAAAATTATAGACATGTCATTATAATTTTGGATACATGATTTATTTGTGAAATATAAATATAGATATTTGAATTATTCATCTTGAGATTATATTTAATATTTAAGA
>JAOXNR010000022.1:4400145-4428987 GCA_028571225.1 Parsonsia alboflavescens
GGTCCTAAGATACTTAAAGAGGACAAGAGATTATATGCTGACCTACAGGCATGTGCAGAGCCTCGAGCTGGTGGGGTGTTTGGACGCAGACTTTGCTGGCTGTGAGAATGATAAGAAATCAACTACAGGTTATGTTTTCACTTTAGCCGGAGGTGTAATATCCTAGAAAAGTGAAAAACAAATGTTTATTGCTTCCTCTTCCATGCAGTCGGAGCTTGTAGCATGTTTTACAGCTGCTACTTAAGGTGTATGGCTCCGAAAGGGAAATGAATGTGTTCAATTTTATAGATAGACCGATACTGCTCAACAAATCAGCTGTGTTATTAGAAACCTCAAGGGGTCTAAACACATGGAGGTAAAGTTTTTTATCATAAAAGAAATAGTGCAAAATAGAGACATTACAGTAGAGCATATTACTATAGATGATATGGTTGCAGATCCACTAACTAAAGGTTTACTCCTGTGTGTGTTGGAATAACACGTCCAGAACATGGGATTGATGATATCATGGGATGTCATGATTTAGTGGGAGTCATTCTGCTTGTGCTCTAATAAAGTGTGCATCTGCAAAGGGAATCTCAAAGTGATGTGTAAACTTTGAGCATAGGCTTAAGGGCATTCAGTCATTAGCCTAGGAGATATGTCTTTTACACATAAAGTAGGTTAACAATAAATTAGGACATATACATGTTTATTGGAACAATAAAGATATTCTCTAATGTCATATAAGGGGAAATGACACCGAAGGAGAGAGAATGGAGACCGACAAAGGGATAACATATAAAGTGTATTTTCTTATCGGCTTTGCCACACTACCATATTAAACCCATATCAGTAGAGTGGACAACGTTTGTGACCATGGATGGCTCTGTGTGATTACATACAGTTACTGCTGTGGTTCAGTGTTGAAAACTCTATGGGATAGGGTTTGACAGTTAAAAGCAATCTCTGAACTGGTATAAAGGTGTGCCCAAGTGGGAGAATGTTGGGATTTATTCCAATTAATCCCGTTCAGTGGGCTAGATTAATTAATCATTAATTAGAGACCAGTTAATTAAGTGACGTTTTCGGTTTTTTAATTTGTGAATATGGATTGGCATAGTGTGGGCTGACGGACCCAATCCGTGATGAGTAGACTGGGTTCGGACTTTAAAATGCTGGGTCTCCTCCCTTTGGCCCGATGATGATCCAAAGCATACAGAGTCTGGTCAGCCTTTTATGTGAGTCTGAAAATAGAAAACGGGACTTCTAACTTCACGTTAGGATAGACTCTGGTTATCTCATCTGCTAAAAATAGGCATTCAGAGGGCTTAAAAGGGGAGAAAGCTTCCAGCAATCCAAATCAGTGCTTCCGCTTCAAGTTCTCCACATGAAATCGACGTTAAGTATGTCCCTATTTCATTTATCCATCAATCTGTGGGATTAAGGCTTAGATTTTCAGTCTTATAGCTTGAATTCATCTGGTTTCTCAAAGTACTTTTCCATCATATCTATGAACAAATCATTATCTTCAGCAAAGTATTTTGGGTCTTTCATTACCAAAGCTCCTGTACCTCATTGCAAAGTCCCTTTAGCACCAGATTCAGATTAGACGAATCGGATTTAGGAACTAGCTTCGATGACATCTCCAAATACAGGCCTAAATTGATCTCCAGTAACTTCATTCGGGAAATTCGACGAAGAATGGATAGTGGTGTTCATTATAGGCTTTCCTAAGTTCAGATTTCTGTTTGCAACCCAAGGGAGACAGCTACACGAGGAAAACAGATTTTGATTACATGGCTGCCGGTGTAATCCCATTCTTTTTCTGGAATAGAATGGCCTACAACTAGTACCAATGGTTTCTACCCAGTGAGCCGAAAAGCTATTCAGTGTTTATCGACCAGGAGGAAGTGAGGAATACTAAGTCAATAAGGAAAGTGCTAGAAGCATACAACAAAGAAGAGATCCATAAGATGAGAGAGAAAGTGATAAAGACCATACCCAATATTGTCTATGCAAGCCCATGTGAAGACGAATCAAAAATGTTTTTGAATGCTTTCAACATTGCTGTCGATGGAACCATGGAGAAAATGAGGGTGAAAGAAAGGAAAAGTGTATTGATGGTAATACTTTTCCTATTTTGGTCGAACTTGTACTTGATCATAAATTCTGGCTATTTTTTTTAAGAATTTGATTAAAAGAATTAAAATAGTTAATCGTAAATTGTTTAGGGATTATAAAGGTAAAAAAAAAAACAAAACTTTAAGGACCTTTAGCTTCCAACCAGTTATAGTTTGAAGATTGAAATATATAACTCTAAAATATATTAAAGATAATAATTGAAGATTGCGAGTAAGATTTTTATTAATATTTTATTAATATAAAATGTATAACAGGAGATTCAGACCCCTTATTATACTAAACTTGATTGTGTTATCATCTATGTCAGTGAACAAAAATTTTATTATAGCTATAATAAGAAAACTCATATAACTATATGTGGTTCGAAATAATATATATATATATCTTGTACCTTTGAGGACATCTCAATAAATGAAGTGATAAGCGTGTAAATCATAAATCTTGATTTTGAATCCTACCAACATCCTAAGAGATAAGCAGAATGAAGAGATGGGTACAAATTGGCCCGGACAGTAGCACAATACAATTAGAGTTGAGTTTATAAAATGTATTTAAAAAAATAATAATAATAACAAATAAATAAAATAATTTTTTTTTTTTGAAAAAAAAAGTCAATACCATTAAAGACTTAACAATAATACAATATAATTTGAGCTTTTGTGCCCATTATAATATTTCCCCACACGGATTTGCTAAGGCCGGAGGGCGCATTAAGACTTAACAAGAATACAATATAATTTGAGCTTTTGTGCCCATTATAATATTTCCCCACATGGATTTGCTAAGGCGCACTCCAACCGTTACCGTAACGGAATTCTTGCTCCTCTTGGTTGGCTGCATGAGCACTGTAGTAAAAATTCCGGTTGGAGCGCGCATTAAGGCGTGCTCCGGAGCGAGCCTTAGCAAAACCGTTTCCCCACATATATATACAGTTATATTAATGATCAAATTTAATGGTTAATTGTCTATTTTTTTATAAATAAAAGAAATTGATCCACTACCTTAAAGGTTCAGTTTGATCTTTTTGATATAATATATAAAATATATTTATAATTTTTTTAATTGAAAATTTTATTTTTTAAAATAAAATCTGATATTGACTGTTAACTTTAATTATTAAAAACTTAATTGATAGCACTATCCTATGTATAAATATATATATATATATCTATATATTTATATTTATATAAATTGAGATCTTTTAGGTATGAACTTACCGAATGAGATGAGAAAGAAAATAATCGTCCTTCTCCAAACAATAGAGACAGAGAATGATGGAGCTCTACAATGGAGAAAGAATAACAATATATCAGAGAGAGAGGGAGAAGGGAAATAAAAGTTTTAGATAATGATAGATAAATGAAAGATTTAGAAAATTCAATAATTGATAAATGATGAAAATTTAAAGGTTGTTCATTGTAGTGATTTCAAATCATTCAAACACTCATTTACGAAATACCATATGGTGAAATATAATTTTTATAGAGATTGTTTCTGATTTTATATGGTATAAATAATAGATAATAGATTTGTCCCTAGTTCTGAGGGTTTAAAGGTTAGACCCGACTCATTTTGATAAATATACTTAAATAATGAATATAATATATATTTTTAAGTGTAAAATTAAGTTGATGTTTTTAAATCTAGCCCATTTAAAATTACAAATACAATTGAGTCGAATTTTAAAAAATAAAAATAAAACAAAAATTTGATATCGAGCTCAAAAAATACACATATTAATATGAAATTGGTCAAATTGATTTTTCTTCGACTTTGATCTCGGTGGAAGTTTGAGCTCGGCACATTCTATTCTTCTTCTTCTTTTTTCTTTCTAATTTTTTATTTTGTAAAAATATTTTTGCATCGATAATTTTTAAAGTATATTTATTTTTAAAATATAAATATATTAAAATTCATATTTTATGATAATACTAAAATTTGGTTTGACTGACTCAAATTCGACAAGTCGTACTTGAATTCATTTTTGTATCCCGAAACCCCTTCAACCCTAAAGACCTGAAGTTCAATTTGGTTTCATGAGTTTAATTTTGTCAGTTAATCAATTTTCCTCCACGTGTCTTTTTGGATTTGCTTGAAACCTCGAACCCTCGTACTCGTGGTATGTATTATTAAAAATCTAAAATTGTGTACATCTTGAGATTCATCAAATTCAGTCAACGATTCAATATTTAATTTCTTGAATTGAATGGTAAGCTCTCTCTTTTTTTTTTCTTTTTTTCCACTAAAATTACGTAAAGTGTAATAGACTGGGAAGTCCCTTATTTATGGTGGATATGATATTTTTATTTTTATATTCAAATTCAGTTCAAGTTTGGAATTAAATAGTATTTTTTAAATGGATTAGAATATAATATATATAATTCTAAATCAATTTACTTTAGATCCATTAGGTATATTTATATCTTATATATACATATATATATATATATATAAATAGATACATAAATTCTATTATGTACATCTGTTTATGTGCACCTGTATGCATCATTAGTGAAATGACATTATTTCACTAATCTGTCATCGTTTCACTAATGGTACACACAGGTATACATAATAAAAAACATGTAAATAGATAATGTATATGTTTCTATTCTGATTTCAACTTTAATTTTATTATTTGACTTTTAAATTTTAAATATTCCTTAGTAAGTATTATAATTATTATTTAATAATTAGTATCAATTGATTATTTTAAATTTAATTGATAAGTACGTATTAATTTGACTTTTTAACATCTTATAAATATATATTAATTTAACATTTTAACCTCTTTTAACTTCAAAGTTTTTATCTAACTCATTTAAATTTTATTTGCTTTCATATTTTTATGAGTAAATATATATTTTTTTTTCGCAAAATGTAATATATATATATTTTATATATATAAAAGAGTGTCAAGTACACCTGATTCGACATCAGATACTCATTCTGACTACTAATCGAATAAAGTTCAAATTCTATATTTATTAATGAGATACGTATACAAAACTAATAATTTCTTACCTTTTAGCACCGTTTACGTCCGTATTTGACAAAGTAATAAACTAATCAATCAATCTCACCCTCGATCAACTCTCTACTATTCTCGGTTGATCTGCCAAACAACTGCTCCTGATTTACTGCAACCTTCCAATCCAGAAAAAGAATGGCACAAAATGTTCAAGAACCTTATCTCTTGAATCTTCTGGCCAGAGCTCAGAAGTTGTTAAATTAAAAGGAAAAGGCATACTACAACGACGAAAGTTTTGCAAAGAAGACGACGAAATGCAGGCACTTTCTCTTTGTTGTCGCTCTGTACCACCCTTTTCTCTTTTTTCCAAGAATTATTTGCAGTATCCTAAGGCTAAGGCTCCTCAGTCTTATGATAGTAGACTTTGTCACTTTAAGCCTCAACTGAGGCAGAAAGACCAGCTTTTCAATTCTTCCTTTTTGGGCATTAAGTTTAATCCTCCCGGGTAAAACGTTGGCTTCAGATCAGGCGTTATTATTAAAGTTAGGATTTTTATTTAATTGATAATTGGTGTGTTTCTATTTGTTTATGTTTATGTGTTGCAGCGTAGCTGACAGTTGCAAAGAGTTGGCCATGAAAAAGAAAAGAAATGGAGTTGGAGCTGTTTGTTACGCTGCGCCCCTTAGTCCCCAGAATCTCCAGTGGATTTCCGCTATTGCCACAGCGTAAACTTCTTGTTCCTTCATTTTTGTCAATTCTGATCTCTGGGTTTCTCCTTAACTCTTTCAATTAAAATTGAGTGACAGATTTCACATTGTTCTAAATTCGTAAAGGTTGTAAATTAGAATGCTTCCCTGCTATCGTTGTTGAAATTTGGTTTTAGTACCATTGATTCTCTTGGATAACTTCTTATGGGAACTTTATTGAAGGAAATACATTGTAATTAGTGTTTGTTCTGTTTTGAGATTTCAATTTCGATAATAGTTGAACTCTTACCTTCTTTTTACCTAATTACACTGAGAAAGTAAAAGAGCTATTGTGTTATTTTCTACATCAGATAACTGATATATTGACTGATAAGTTATTTGTCTAGGATCCTAATGTTTGTAAAGGGCACTTCAATTCACAAGTCCTTTCTTGTTCCGTTGTTTGCTTTACAAGCTCCTGCAAGCATTGTCTCATGGATCACGTAAGCCTTCAGTATGCTCTGGATCTTATAATGCCATAGTACTATGCTTGCCTTTCCAATTTGAACTTGCTACTACTTTGCTTTTTAGCTCATGCCAGGATAGCGCTTAACAGTTTAATGATTTAATGTAAAGATTTTATTTTTTACAGGGGCGAGTATGGCATTTGGACTGCCTTCTTAGCTCTTCTTGTTCGTCTTTTCTTCTTCATCCCTGGTACATTATCTTCTTATTCCTTTTATTAGACTTGACTAACGAGAATAACCTAGCTAGGATTGTCTTATAGGCCTGCACAACATCATTGTTGATGTTTCAAATGCAACTGCACAATTATTTATTCATCTAGATGTTAATTATGGTTCACTCTTGAGTTTTTTTCAAAGATTGGCATTCTCATTCTCATTTTATTTTTAGAATTTGAGTCTGTAAACCCAAGCTTCATAATATTGAATTCCCATCATGTTGAAGATCTTGAATGGTTCACCTGGAAGCATATGTGGACCTCTCAATTGGGATTGAAAAGAATGCAACCTTTTAAGTATGTTGTTAGTGCACTGCTTAAGTTCTAGTCAATAAGTTATGCTTCACTGCCCTGCCTTCAATTTTTCTCTTCATTTGCCCACATCATGTTGGTTTGATCTTCCAGGATCTGAATTAGTTTTCCATATGAATAACTGAACTTGATATTTGTTGTTGGTTTGGAAAAATATTTAAAAGATTTCGATTTTAAATTAAAAAAATTTATTAGAAACATGATTGATAAAATTAATTCTGTTTGAGATAATTAATCCTTTCTTAGAAAGGGCAACCTTGGTGTTATTGTTCAGTTGTGACAAATTGATGTACCAAAGCAACCCCCGAATAACCTCCCCTCACAGACAACTTTATAGTGGAGCTTTTACCCCTTAATTTGTTACTGAACAGATTACTGCATAATTAAAGTTTCTTGAGGAGTTCCATGTTTCCATTATCAAGCTTAGTTTCACAAGTGCTTATATGAATAGTATTTATGCATTGACCTATTTATAATCATATTTGTAAATCAAATTTCCACCAGAACTTTACTTCTGTAAAATTGAGATCCTGACGAGGCTCAATTTCAAACAAGATCGGGTCATATTTATTGAAAGCCCTTTTCTGCAAATTTATGGGATGGATCCTTGAAAGATATGTAACCTTAATCTTGTCTTTGCCATAGGGGAATTGGAGTTACCATTCATAACATTACTTCTCTTAATTCTGGCTCCCCATCAAGTTATAAAACTGAGGTTAGCAAAAGTATTTATTATGGATTTTATCTGCAGTCCTCTATAATACCTCTGTTTCTTTGGATTGTTTCTGCAGAGGAACACAGGAAGGTGTTGTTCTTTCCTTGGTAATTTCTGCTTATCTGGCTTTTCAGCATTATTCTCGAGCAGGAAGCTTGAGGAAAGCATTTGACCAAGGTTCTATCCTTGCATCTTTAGCAATCATTTGTGTCATTGCTATGCTCTGCCTCCTCTTGGTGTAACTTTCACTGGAACATGTAAACTGTTCTCCAAGAAATGTCTTCTGTAAATTTTTATTTTGAAATTTGTAATGAGGGAAGTGGACAAAGAATAATTTTTAACTAATAAATTATTCTGAGCTTGTATCAAAGATAACAATATCTTCTCGTTAAATTTATGTGTGATTGTTCTTTTCCTTCATCTCTATATCTCACCATTGTTGTTATGAGGTATTTTCCAGTTCAGGTAACTTCGCTATGGGCTGTCTTTATTTGTGTCAGATTCTCCTAAAACTACTAAAATATTGCACTAGGATGATCAACCTTGAAAGGTGGATAAATTCCTTGTCAATAATCTCCTTGATTTACAGGGTTTAATGGTCTGCCACTTTCACCAAATACCTAGACAGCTTTAAGTTCTCTTTAATCTCTCATTAATCAGTATGTTGTTGCTACTGTTTTTTTCTTGGATCATTTTCTTTAGAAATTAATTTCATGTTCATAAAAACCTTTAACAATCCCATCCTGCCCATGAAATGAGTAGAATGTGTGTATGCTTTAGGAAGTATAGGTCTTACGTTTAAGTGGGAAAGTTTGCTAGTGTGTAAATATTGGAAAGAAGTCGGGAAATAAAAGCTAGAGGAAAAAATTCTTTTATTACTCCTCTGGAATTGTGTCACCTCCTGTATATTGTACATGGTGCTTCACTAAATTGGTTCTAAATCTAGTTCTTCTCGTCTAGAATATTTATTAACTGCGGATATAAAATATAGCCAAAAAGAACCCTCTTGGTACTCTTTCCACTAATTTTGCTATTTGAACTAAAGACATGTAATTAAGAATAACAATGACCTAATTGTGAACACCTTGAGCATGCATATCATCATACTTCTCTGTGCCTCCATACATATTCTGAGTTCGGAGGTGGCCAAGTGAATGGCCCTTGCAATTTTGAGACAGTTGCTAAATCCATCTCCACTTGTTTAAAGGTAGTTTGCTGTGGTAACCCATAGGACTAGACCAGCCATAAGAAAGAGCTGTTGTAGATTGCTTGATGCTATCATTGCTGAGTTTGGGGTGCCTGTTGGTTCTGAACCATAGTCTGATGGTTCTGTGCCATAGCCTGTTGGTGGTCCATTGGGTGTGTAGGGATTGATAGGTGAAGTAGTGCTGCAATTCCAAAGAGTATAAAGGTTTCATTGACTCTTTAGTCATATTAAGAAAATAAAGTTTCAAGATATCTAGGGAGCTTACCTGGGTGGCGTCATAGGAACCGTGGGTGGGGTTGTAGGTGTAGGTGGTGGTGGCGAACTTTGTGTTTTGTTGGATGATGCATAGTGACAGTTCCCATAACCTGCAGCATTGTAATTCAAGGGGGGGTGAAGTTCTGCCTTCTTTGGCATTTTCCTTGAGTATCAGTTTTACATGACAAATAGAAATGTTCACATGTATAGTCTTAAGGATCAATGGGAATTACTTATGAACATTAATAAACAAAACGAGATTTCAGGGATAAACTGGGTATTTCTACAACGCACTATTTAAATCTCCTCTCCATCTCAAAAATTAAAAAATAGAGATCAGATTTTCTGTTGCTTACTTGTGTATTGGAATATACTGAAATGATCCCTGGGTTCATCTAATATATGAAAAGTTCCACTTTGATATGGTGGCATACTCAAGAGTACTGTATAAATGGCTAATTTTTCAGACCATAATGCATATCAAACTGAGCAGAGAGATATTATGATTTATAGACTACTAAAGAATTGATCCTGGTGGTAGTCATTAGTGTTGTGTGGGTTTAGGTAAGTGAAATGCTGTCTGGATTACCACATATTAGGTCTAGGCAAAATTTCAGGTAATTGTATCATTTCTTCAGGGAACCTTTGGAAAAGGCAGAATACAGGATATAATGTGCTTATTCAAAAAACAATATTAGTACCGTGGAAACAATAATTAGCCATGTCATTAGGAATCTCTTGTTTATTATGAAAAGAGAAGGCTAAAGGGTGAATCTGCATCCCACCATTTTCATCTTCATGCATAGTAACGATGATATGAACTGAATCCTAATCAAATGTTTGTGTTGATACAACAATCTTAAAAGTTATAAATGTACACTTACTTGGGTCAGTGTAGGTAAGCTGTGCTGTTCCTCCAAACACACAGCTGGTAGGTACAGGATTCTTCTGGTAGTAGTCATTGAAGGCATAAGAAGCATGATCTTTTTCTGTGTTTGGATCATAGCAAGGAGCACCTGGTTGTATTGCCGAACAATCTGCGCCACCATAGCCACAGGCATAATCTATAGCTACCTGTAAGGCAGTTGAAGAAGCTGTAGGGTTTGCAACACACCAAGCTCCTCCTGATGATGCAGGAGTAGTGATGGTTGGAGTTGTTGGATTAGGATTTGCATTCGGACTTGGATTTGTCACTGGTTCAGGGATTATTGGAGATGGTGGGCCTGTCGGATTCACTATTGGAGTTGTAGTTGGTGTTGTTGGATTGACAATGGGAACATTTCCTGGAGTAACATCCAGCTGGGATTCAAATCCAGGAGATGAATAGATGGCATCATCTTGTTCATGTAATCTTTCACTTAGCCAGATTACTTCCGAAGGAGGTTTCTGAGCAATGCTTATCTCTGAAGAAGAATAAAAAAAAAAAAACAAGCAACACAAGTTATGCTCGCTGCTTTAACTTATCAAAGTCTGAAAATGCAGCAGAGGACAGATTCTACATGTCTATCAAGAAATGTTTATTTTTGCTACCAATCCTTACTTAGATTCAAAAAATTCAGAAGGAAATTGATAGCAGAAGTAAAATATTCTGATAAAAATGTAAAACCCTTGATCTTTTTGGAACCAAAGCAAAGTTTTGTTTTTTTTTTTTAAGTGCAAAAAATACAAATATATGAGTTCAACGTGATTAATATCTCTGATGAAAAGAAGTGCAGCATCAAGAAACCAAAAGAAGTAAGAAAGAAACTGCAGGAAAGGCATTGCTATCTGAAGGCAAAGGAGATTACCAAAGAGAGAGATAAGGCAGAGGAAGAAGACAAAGAAAATGGAACGCTGAAGAGCTCCAGCATCCATAATCTCGAGACCTTGAGAAGTGCAGTTGTGAAGTTTCTGGTTAGTTTATATGAGATTTCTGGGAGAAGAGAAGTACTGTTAGTGGCTGTGAAGAAGAAGATATCATCTGAATATTGGATATAAATAAAAGTAGTACAAAGAATCATAGCTTTCTTGCAATGAAGAGAGGGAATGAATGAAAGAGAGGTTAGTGTTGGGAGAATATAAGAAAACTTGAGGAATGAGGCATGGATAGGTTTAAACTGCAAGCAAGAGAAGGGGTGCCTAAATAGGGAAAAAGTTTCTAAAAGACAGAAAAAGAGGGGTGCGAAAAATCTTCAGGTTCTGCAACCCATAAAATAAAATCAAAATGGTGATGCTATTTTGGCATTGTTCTTTCACTTCTTTTTGCATCCCTTTTCACTGTTACATAGGAATTGTTTAAAAGGTAATGATTGATGATAGAGATGGAGAGAGGAATGAATGTATGATTGAAAGATTTTATTCTATTTCTTCAAGTAATTCTCTATGATTGAATGTCTTCCTTTTACTTTGGTAAATTTTATTAAAAGATTTTGACTTAGTTAATTTTAAATATAATCATATTATTATTATTATTTTAATTAATTCAAAAAATGAAATGTTTATTTTTAGACAATTCAAAATAATAGATAATTTATAATATTCAATTCCAGGCAAAGGAAATATTTTAGAATGTGTAGTTTATTGGTAGGAGCAAAAAAAAGTTGCGCAACTCCCAAATGTTGCTCTTTGCATTGGATCTGCTAACCTTGCCCTTAGGCAACTTTTGAAGATGCAAATTGTCGAAAGCATTAATTACTTGGTGATTAGGAAATGTCGGCTTTTTTTTCCCTTCCTGGTACAAAAACGACTTATAAAATTTATTTTTATTATAAACATTAGACTTTACGAGATAATTACTTTTGCAAATCATAACATGTAGTATGTAAGAATAAAGCAAGTTGATATGAATAAAAGCATTATTTATTTATAAATAAGTGTTCAATTTATTATTAAATATAAATTAATTTAATTGACTTTTCTTATTATTAATTATAAGTTATTATGGTTAGTTAATTAACTTTTTGATGGTGTTTTTTCTCTCTTATTCCTCTAATGATATACTCGTGAAATGGTGGTCAAATTTTTTAAGAGGTGATTAGAGGGCATTTTAGAAAAAAAAAATAGTTACCTTAATTTTTATAAAATGACGGTTGATGTTTTATATATTGAGGTCTTATACTCCTTTCGTCTGAAAATGAATATCCCATGTTCTATTTTGGATTATTCAGAATTAAATATCTCATTTCCTAAACTAATAAAAATTTTATTAAGAAAATTGACAATACAATGTATTAATAAATTAAGTCAAACTTTTTTATTAAAATACGTACAAGTCAAATTGGGAAATTCAATTCCAGACGGAGGGAGTATCTCTTTTCAAACCATACGTGAGAGAATTCAGATAATTCATGATAAGTTGGAAAATGGAAACTACGTAGACACTTAAATTTCTACTGAAATGGAAATGAATCAACATACTAAATCTAGTTTTTTAATAGATATGTAAAATAACATATTAATTTAGTAAAAAGAAATTCCCTATATTCCGAATTAATGTACTACTATATTTTAGATGTCTAGAATTATATATGTTATTTTTAAAAATAAATAAATTTTTTATATAAAATTTCATTAAGTACTCAAGAAAGAAGGATTCTGGATAGTGGTAACTTTAACAAAGTTAAATACTAATTTCTCTATCACTATTTATATGTAACTAATTGTGGTACATTCAAATTGATTCGGACACCACTATATTGTTTTTCTTCGTAAAAAATTTTTATTTATGATTCTAATCAAACTAATAAAATTCATTAGGAAGGAAAAAAAAGAAATATGGCTAATATAGTAAAAAAATTAGTTAAATAACTAATAAACCAACAATAACTTATACTTAGTGATAATGAAAATTAGTTCAAGTGACTTATATTTTGTGACGAAAAGAATATTATATTTCTTAATTAATCTTTAATCAAGTTTTGACATTCACAGGTGGAGGAGTAATATGTTAAAATATTTTTAATAAATTATTTATAAACTGATGACTTGATGCGCAGAATAAAACCTTTGTTTTTATAATTGCATAAACAGGGAGCAATGAGTAGAGTAAAAACCCTCTATTTTTATTTTTAGAGCCTCCAACTTTATTTTTATTTTTAGAGCCTCCAGAAGTTAAGTACTACTCTCTTCATTATTAAATATACGTTATTGACCATCGTTTTGCAAAAATTAAGATATGAACATAGAGAGATAATATAAAAAAAATACATTTAAAAAGCTAATTAAATAACTACAATAACTTATAATTAATTAACAAGAAAAATAAGTTAAAATAACTTATTCTTAATAACGGCCGGGGTGGGGGGGGGGGGGGAGTAATACATTTTTCTTAATCTGCCTAATGAAAACTTATTCTTCTTTGCTATAATTTAGAGACTAAATATGATAAGCTCTTATCTGTTGCGACCACAAAAAATAATAATAATAATAAATAAAAAATAATAAAAAAATATATCATACTACACTTCCCCAATCTCCTATTAATACTCTATATTATACTAATAAAATATTAATAATTAAATTTTAAGAGTATTTACCTATTAGAAATACATATTAAATTTTTATTAACCAAAGATGGAAACCAAAAATTCTTTCTATACTTAAATAAGGTTCCTTATTTGCCTTGGCCCATGGGGAAAAAAAACAAAAAGAACAAAAAATAGCTTCCCAGAAGAGACATGGTTATACCAGGAACTGAAGGCTACTTTTCATTTCCTCCATTTGTTCCTCTATGAAGGCTTGTCCATAATTTAGATACATACTTTATATAAACCTCCAAGCTACTCCATGGAATGTCCCCGAATGTTCAGTTGGAACAAGAAACAAGAGAGGGCAGAACTTCCTGCCTTTTTTCTTTCTTCCAGTTCACAACTTATCTTCGATTCATGAAACTTAATTTTTCAGAACACGAGGCCAGAGAGTTAGCTCTCTGCAGTAACTGTTCTAGCTGCTTCTCTGCATGATGCTCAAGACAAGGTCTGAACAAAACATACACAGCATGTGGTTCATGGAGAAGTCTCTAAACATACTCAATTACTCCAAAGGACTGAAACACAAGAAACATGTGATCTTACAATTGGATGTCAAAATTAAGCAAAAACCAATCAAAAACTCGATAACTTACGTTTATGCTCTCCTTGTGGCGTATGGCACTCTGCCAGCTTCTTTGTAGCTTCAGTCCATGCTGCAGAAAAAGGGACCTTTTAGATTTTTAACAGATAAAATTCCTTCAGTTCAGAAGAAAAAGACCTCCTTACCAGGGAAAGTTCGAAAATCTGGCTCAATCCCGTTTCCATTTATGTCCCTTTGATTTGGTGTTACATACTTTCCAACAGTAACTACTACACCAGATCCATCATGCAGCTCAAATACAGATTGGATCAAACCCTGTAACATCATTTCAGTTTCTTAGTTGACTAAAGAAGCACAAATATTAGGTGGCTCATGCACCAACTCCTGTATGCCATAGATAAACCTAGGAGGTGAAATATTTTAAACACAAACAGGAATCCAATTTAAGTGTTGGACCATTGTCCCGGGGGTGGGCTGTTGAATAAGAGGCAGCCTCAGAGAAAGGCCTACTATCTATTATCTAACTTTAGGGACCTTCAAACTACAGTTTACCCTTTTAGCTACCATTTACAAAATTATGAATATGCTTTATGAGTACATGACTAATTAGAGATTAGTCATGTACCCAGATATTCTCCTGTTACCATATACATGGCTCAACTAACTCTAGCTGAAACTTGTGAGACTTTGCTTCTTGTTACACCCTCCTTTGGACAATTGAATTAAGATTGATAGCAAAGGAGGAGCTAATTAAATCAATAATAAATTTATGCAAGAAAGTTGCAGAAAGGTAATGTCACAAAAGATCCAATTGTGCTTTGGATTCTACCAATCAATATGGTTGCAACACAGTAAAAGAAAGGACAAATAGGGTGAGATTACAACACTGATCCCAATTGCTCTACAAGATCTGCACTACGGCAAGGAAATATTTACAGATCAAGATCACAGTACTCCGACAGGCATGAAATCTTTTATACTGCAATGGAGAATTCAGTTGGGAAAGACCAGTCATCACAAGCCATGATGAGACGCTTGACAAATTAACAAGTCAGAAAAAGCCACATGAGGGGTATGATAAATTAACCTATGTCAAACCAAAAACTGATAATATATGCACATTCCATGAAATACCTAAAGCTTGAATTGGAGCCAAACTCTTTCCATAATATGGAAAAAACAAAGAAAGGATATGAATTGTAGCTCCAACTCTGTCAACCACACTGACAATCAAGGTTCTCCAAAAGAATACTTGAACGAATGGTACAAGTACAAGTGAACCACAGTAAGGTGTATTAATGACAAATGAATCAACAGAACATTAACAACCTAGAGAATGTACAGTAAATTTGAAGACAGTAAATAAATAGAATCCATACTAATTGTAAATTAATCCAATAAGATTATTTAGTACCTTGCCAAAAGTCCTATCCCCAACAAGAACAGCTCTACAGTTATCATGAAGTGCTGTGGCCACCTGAAATTGCCAACTATGCGTCAAAACAGATTAGACCAAGCAAAAACAAGAAACTCTTATTCTAAGAAACTCACAATTTCACTTGCACTAGCAGTATTATTATTCACCATAACCTGCATCGAGAATAGAGTGATGAGTACCCTCATGAATCCAAAATATGAGCTTGAATTGGAAGAATTCCCTCCTTAAAGTTTCAAAATTTTAAAATAAAAAGATAAGATGAGACAGGTTGGGCATAAGTAATCATTGTCCTAAGAAAATACTAGGCCAGCCCAAGAAAATTCAAATTTGGCATTTTAGACAACCTTCTAGCAGTTTTTCTTTCTATATATCATTTTTTTTGTTTGGTTTCCCACATAGTGTCTGGCATGGCATACCCTGGAACTTTATGTTCAACCTCATGATCTTCCCAGCATACTGATTGTTGATCAATGAACTAACACCTTGAGATCAGCAGTTTCACAGCTTTACCTAATCTATTTCACGAATCCACATGATTTACTGCAAGTCAAGCCCTGCAATCTAAATGTTGTCAGTATGAAAACTAACTCTTATGTAACTCTGGAACTTCTGCCAGCATTTTCTTCACCTCCCCATTTTACCTGAAATAAATGTACCATTGTTTACAGTTCTGTGCTTCATGCTTCCTAAAGGGATGAGATTTTTCTGGTTGGTAATCTGGTTTCTATCTGGTAATATGTATTCTCTCTAGAAATAAAGGATTACAAACCATAAGTAATGTTTACTTCTTAAGTAATTGCAGGTTTAAACTGTTACATCAGAAATTTGAACTGCAACAATTATCACAGTTTCACACAAAATTGGAGAATACACAAAGGAAAGCCCACAAGATTGAGAGAGGGAATTGACTCACCTCATCAGATATTACTTAAACTAGGGTTTCAAAAGCGGAGTCTCTTTATTCAATCACGAAAGACTTGTTATAAGAAAGACAGGCCAGACAAGAAAACATTTGATTCCACAATTTAGACGAACAAGCAATTAATTTGTGTCAGAATTGCTTAATTGCACAACTACAACATCCCTATAATTCCATTTCTGTATTATATCGACAAGCCAAGTCACCATAATTAGTTCTCCTTTGTTACATTTAAAAATGGAGAATTTAGTTGGTACATTTCGTCAGCACCCTATTACCTAGACCATAGGTCTGGAGCTCAATTCTCATCTCCTATGTTTGCAGGGTTTCCCTCTCCTTTTCCCTAGATAGCTCCTGAAAAATTTTATTCTATTGTCTTATTTTTATTAATCTAACAGTTGCTTGTGAAGAGCATACAAATGTCAGGACATCCACAACAGTTTGCAATTTTATTCTAGCACTGAATTTGCCTCCTTGTTGGCAAGTACAGAAGCTACAGATTAACTAAGAACTAAAACACACTCTTCTTCTAGAAACATGTTCAATTCTAATAATTTCTGCATTCAGGCACAAATAATAACTCTTGCCTTAATGTGTTGTCAGAAGATTGTGCTTACAATGAGAGGATCCACAAAAATAGGCGGTGATTCAGCTGTAATGTTTTTGACATACTGGGGATCCCTTCCAATGGTATATGTCACCTGTGCATGAAAATCACAACAAGAGAAGTTAATTCTAATAAGCGTTCACATAAGAACCGAGAATACGGGCACACAGTGTGCAAATTCATTCACAATCTTTGTTAGAAGAATGAGAATCAACAGTATAAGATGTGTTTATAACATTCTTTAATACCTCTTTCTGTTTCACACTCAAATCAAAGGAAGAAATTATTCAAATGCATTCTAGGTGAACCTAACGAACCGAAGTGTCAGGAAGATAGATAAGGAAATTCAGACTGAAAATGATAGCCTCTGGCTGTAAATCTAACAAAATAATCGGTAGCAAAAGTTTATCTAACTTAATGAGGAAGCAATTACCATGAAGCAAAAGTAAAACCACGATGTGAAAAAAGGAGAATAAATGTGTAATCTTCTTTTCTATTTAGAAAAAAGACAAAATCCAGAAACTCCTTATTTCTTCTACAATTCCCCTAGAGTTCACAAAAACAAACTATTGATGGCTTACATTACATACAAACCAATAGATATTAGATACTCCCTCCATTTCATATTATAAGTGTTTGAAAGTTTTTGCACAAGAATTAAGAATTCAAAAAATAATCCATTTATTTAGTTGAAGTACCTAAAAGCCATTAGTTAAATTACCTTCAAAATTGGAGTAATAAAGGTTACAAGGATATTAGTGGAAGAAAAGAAATAAATAATTTTTAAATCTAAAATGGCTTATATTATATTATGAAATGGAGATGGTATATATTAAGTTGTAAGCACATAAAAATTTTGCCTGAATTTAAAATGAATTAATGAACATATAAAGGTACTGTTTACAGCACTAATAAAAGTGTAGCAAAGAAAAAAAATTAGTGTCCCATTGACATGAACCAAAAAAAAAGGGGGGTCCACAAGCTATAACTAAAAACATTAATTAGTATGAGTTTCAATGAAACTTAAGACCAAAAAACTGTCTTGAGCCAAAAAAAGAAATATTTTTTGTGAATACTGCAGTTAACACTTTGGGTGTTATAGTGGCACATACTGTCTCCCCTTCATGCAAAAAGAGCTTTGCGATTTCAATGCCCGCCTGAAATAGACAACCATCAACATAAATACTAAACCGCAAAATCAAATAGCATGCTTAAATCTATGATAGAAATACGAAAAAAAGAGCACTTAACGTTTCGGTTTCACCTTCTTCTAGATAGATTGAAATGGTAAGCTTTTCTTTCTGCATCACTGTGTTCTATCTCAATCAAAATTATGAACTTTATGGTCAAAATTATGAGCTTGGTTCTACGGTTATAAATAGATCAAAGGTCTCTATTTCTTTTCCTGCGAAGAGTATTTGTGTTTCCTTTTGTTTGGAGAGTTACCCCTCTCGAAAACAGAAGATGGTTCGATATTCAAAAACCAAAAAGTAAAACTGAGCAAGATGTTGAAAATGTCAAAAAGGTAAACTTGAGTAAAAGCCAAGCAAAGTGATCAAAATAGTGCAGTTTCTCTTATAAATAAAAGAAAACCATCCTTCTTTGATTTGTGGCAAATCATCATTTTAGTCCCTGAACAATTTTTGACTTTCATCGTAATTCCTTCATGTTTTTATTTAACTTTTTTTTTTTATGTCTCCAAATATTTTTTAAATTTTTAAGATAGATCCTTTATTTTTATTTGTTCACTTTTTAGTTCCCTAAATTATTTAGGATGAAAAAAAAAAAATACTCTCCAGCCTTAAACAAAATCTCCAAAATAAATTTTGTATGATTTAAAAATAATTTAAACACTTGAAATATGAAAATAAAACATTAAAAACCTACTTTGAAAGTCAAAAATTGTTTGGGACCTAAAAAGTGAAATAATAACATTAAGGAACTATGTTGAAAGTTAAAAATTGTTTAGGGAGTAAGGATAATAATTTACGATGGTTAGCATATAAAAAAGAATGAAGTGTTAAGTGATTCGATATTAGCTTAACCTTTTGGAGTAGGTGGAAATTTAACATGCAGAAGTCCAAAAATTTTTAGATCTTTTTCGTTTTAATCCAAACATCCTTCATATTATTACACAATAAACAAACCCTAAATTAATTAAATACATTCCCAAAAAAAAAATTCAAAGACAATGACAAAACTTATAACTTAGCAAGGAAAAATATTAATAACTTTTACTCTAGTATTATCAATATCACAAAATATTGTGTCTTTTTTTAAAAATCACAAATATCATGTCTCTCCTGAGATTTGGTATGAAAATTTATTTTTCTAATAAAACAATAGTTTACAAATACTCACTTATTCAACGCTAGATTTAAATTGACTTCTAATCTACCGACGAATTATTAACACTAAACCCTAATTCATCAGAATCAAACTCTTAGTTAGCTTGTGAAGGTCAAATCAAAGTTGAAAACATGTGTTACTTACCATGGTAATGTACTTGGTCAAAATCCTCAACATTATTCTTATTTCATTAAAACCTCTCTATTCTTTTCCCTAGAGAAGGTAAATTGGTGTTTATAGTGTTTTCTTAAACCCCAAGCACTTATATCTTCTATGTATTTACTAATATGACCCCTAATATTTAATATGTCTTTTGTCATCATGAACTTGAATCCTGTTTAGTAAATCCATGGGCTAATAGATTATTTTAATCCATAAATTACAATTGGGGATATTTCAAGTTATATTATGAAAGCTAAAATAACCTTATTAATGCTCAGTTAACATCCATTACTCTTATTAACATTATAACTTTTATAAGTTTAATGAAATTTTTTTTCTTCTGGTCTCTTTCTTTTTTCCCTTTTTTTTTTTTGGATTCCCCAACCAAATTCAATAAAATTTATAACTAAAAATAATCAAATTATAAATGGAGGGTATATAAGTAAATAAAATAGAATACTTTCTTTGTTGACAAAAGCATAAATACAAAGAGGGGGGATTATCCTTCTTTTTTCAGTAGATTTTCTCATTTTCAAGATGGGGATTCCTAATTTTTATCTAAGTATATCCCCTATCATGATATAAGTACACAGTTATTAACTCTCGGATAGAGTATTTGAACAGAAAGATCCATTAGATAATGAACTATTGGTTCTAAGCCATCTTTGACTATTAATCAACAATTTGAAGTGTTTTTCTTGCGTTTTCCTGATAAACTAGCATTATAGTAAAACTAAAAAATTTGAACTAACTTTTTTAAATGTCTGACCCAAAAAAAAAAAAAAAAGGATAGACCTTTCCTTTATGGAATGGAAAGAGTAATAAAATGTAAGAGATACATAAAATATACACACATTTAGCAAACAAACCTGCACCAGTCCACCAAGATTATCTCTAAGATCAAGAACAAAGTATGTAGCACCCACATCCTTAAGTCGCCTCATTGCTGTGAAAAGGTACTTGGCTCGATTACATGATGTAAAGTTGCATCAACATAAACAAACTTATAAGGGTACAAAGGTCAGACATTCTTTAAAATATTAAAGATAATCTGATTTTGGTGACACAAAAGTGAAGACATAATTATTTTACAAAGAGCAAGAAAATAGATTCAAAGCAGAAATAAAGAGCTTGCTTCTTAACATCCAAATGCCAAAATCATGACTTCCTGAGTCAATAATGGTTAACAGGTCTAGTTCTTCAATATGGCTGATTCATTGTAATGTGTTTTTCCTAAAATTTTAGGACAAACCCACTTTTACTAGAAAGGGGGCTTATTAGTGCTTACAAGTTAAGAGCTCCTTTTATAATCACGCTATCCCCCAATGTGATAATTATCCAAGACATAGAATCTTTTCTACCAGTTATCATTTGCATATCTTGAATTAGAAGTCCTTTCTTTTTCCTTTATGCTCTGAATGAAAGAGGTTATAAGAGACAAAGGAACATATATCTAACTGTTTGGATGTCATGCATCACAAGATGATCTGATTAGGTTACAGAAAGATCTGGAATCATTTTTCTAGGAGAATCAATTAAAAAATAACATAAGTGAGCAATAGATAAGGAAATGCTAGAAATCCATATTCGGGTTGTAGGTAAGCAACACATGAAAAACATTTCATCATGGGACTTTAGACTAAAGACATCTAATACGGATGTTGTCTTTTCTCGTGGAATTATACATTCTGCTCTAAAGGAAGGAATCTTGAAATTCCTAATAGTAGTTATACCCCTACAGCTGCTTCCAAATCATCTCTAAGGGTGCGCTCTTTGTAAAATGTTTTCGACTCTTGTTCTTTTTGTCTTTTTCATCTTTAGAGCTAAATGTAAAGGAACAAGCAAACATGAAAAACTAAGAACCCATAACACCTGGCAATAATAACAGGTAAGTAGCAGAGGCATGCATTGAAATAATTGCATATGTCATCAGCAAAATCTGAGAATAACATGTACAACATAGATTGCATCCACCTGTAACCAAGTCCTTTCTGGCCAGTGCATTAAACTCTTTAAGCCGTACATAACCAATAGACACAGCACCATTTTCAGTCTGCTCTAAACGATAAAAGACTGGTGTCTTAGCAACAGATTTCCTCTGGACCTCAATTGATTCAACGGGTCCACAATTTCCGTGTTTGACCTAACAAGCATCATTTTGTAAAATAATCATCATAAGCACTTGTGCGAAAAAATTATTAGAAAAAAAGTTAGCCCTTTATTTAGATCTTAAACCTTGAGTTTCACAAATGTATCATTGGGCCCTTGCAGTAAGGATGATGTTTCAAAGGCAGATTTGCCCCTTACATCCATTCCATCGACTGACAGCAGTTCATCTCCCTATAGAAGTCAGAAATGAACACATTTGCTCAAACATTGTTCAAATTCATATTGACTAATAAAAGGAATAATGCCAGAAAATCCAGAATAGCATTATGAGGACGATAACTGTAGTGATTGAGAAATGTAACTGTAAATTAATTATACACACTATCCAACAACAGAAATTCAGAGAATATGCAAGAAGAAAGATTTTTCATGTTGCATCCATGAAGACAAAGGATGCTAACTAAACAGAAAGAGAAGGAAATTAAGAAGCACCATGTCAGAAATATGTAGTAAACAATTTCTAGAAGAATATTGGAAGTAAAACCTTCAGCTAAACAGTAACAATTACAGAAAAAACAAGATGACCAAGAATATCAGTACAAGTTCTTAGACTGTTCACATTACCTAAAAAGGCCATATAAAATCAAAAAAACACGAAGACGTACACATAAAACCTTCACTAGCAAACCATCTACAGAAACCATGTGATAGAAGATGTGCATACTACACCATGCATAGGAAAAGATCAAAGAAAGTAAACAACTTTCCAGATGTACTAAAAGTATACCTGTTTAACACCAGCACTGTGGGCTGGCCCATCCAGAAGGAGCCCTAAAACCTTTAGTTTCACACCTCCACTGTCATCTGGAATTTCCCTAAGATTAATTCCAACCCCAGTCATATCATACCTCGCCATTCTGGAGAACTTTCGGTGACGATGAAAGTAACATTACCATGGAATAAAAAGACTAAAAATTTTGTAAGTAAAGGGAAAATTGATATAAGGATTTGAAAATCAACTTTGATCAAGTCCTAGGAAAAATATCACTGTCTTTTAAAGCTATAACTGCCTAGGAAATGTATAATTTGATGAATTGCAACAAATTGAGGAGGTGGGGGTCGGGTGGGGGAATGCAAACCTATACATTATTCAGATCCGAGATCATGAGGAAATAAAAATTTTGATATAGCAAGTTCAATTTTACATTTACTAGAATTTTATAGTTACAGGAATCTGGATGCCCTCGTTTTAATCAGAGATCAGATCATTGACTAACCAAGACAACATTTAGAAATAATGGTTTCAAGTCTCATTGTTTTTCAGACATTTTAGATCAATTTAATACAAAATATATAGGATTCCCAAGATTTCAAAATAAAAAAATGAATGGAATAGGTCAAGTTGCTCAATGATGTGTGCAACCAATACTGCAGAGGAGATGACTGTATTTTCACAGCATGTGTGCTCTCTCTATTTCAACGTTACAACATACCAAATTATCAGCTCAGAAATATAAAACCAAACTGAAATAGCTATTAGATTATAAAAACTTAAACAAGAAACAAATAAACATTTGAAATCAGAGACTTGCCAACAAGAGAGACATAAATTCAGTAAAACCTTCATGGCTAATCCCTCCAATTGGTAACCAAATATATGATAACAGCCGGCTATGCTTTTAAGAGAGCAACCAACATATTCAGGGGAAAGGAAAAAAAAAATGAAATTTGAAATCTATAAATACTTTTTCATACTTGCAAGACATTTCTCGGTATACCTTTAGAGCAAATAAAAATGCAAATATATATTTAACATGGAAGAACATGTTTTATGATAACACTGAAACATGGAAGAACATGTTTCAGTGTTATCATAAAACATGTTTTCAAAATAACAAAAGTTGTAGCTTCCATATAATTCATTTTCTTTTCATCATACCTCTGCAGGAGTAAGAAAACGTGTGTAGGGATCACCCAAGTTGGCCAACATCCTCCGTATGATATCATGAGCTTTTGATCTTGTAGGGATTGATATGCCCAGAACATCATCTTTCTTTTTCTAAATAGAAATATAGACTTTGATTAATACGCATGTGTAAAAAGAAGTGGGAAATTAATAACAAATTTCAGGATATCCGCATCAACAGCAAAAGGTTAAAGAATGTGTTTGCAATGTCTCAAAGAACCCAAATAAGGGCTGAATAACTAGCTTTGTAAACATCTCTTCAGGGCTGATTTGAAGGCTTCAATCGAAAACCAAACAGCTCGAACTACGCAAGGAATGAAAGAAATAGGCGAATTGCTGGTTGATTGCAAGCCAGGGTTGAAGCTTTAGGAATTGTTGATAGGTATCTTATTCAATGGGCCATTAGTGGATGTCACGTGCAAAAATGATCATTAAACCAAAAATGGGTTTCTTAGCACCTGAGTCCCTAGGTATGGTTCATGTTCTAGAAGATTTTTCAAGAACTGGGAGGATGTGGTTCTTGGAAAGTGTTGCTAACAATAACACGATTACAGGAAAGGAGTAAGAAGCCGTGCAAAGTGTTAATCCGATTAAAAAGACTACACCCACCAATTGAACATTTTCTCAGACATTTTATTTCCTTCTTCACAAAATTACTAAATTTCTTGGTATAGAAACACCACGCTAATCAAAATACATCATCAGGGATAATCTCAATTCATCAGCCAAGAAAGAAATTTAACACTTACAAGCCAAGTTGCAGGGGACCAACGGTGACGACTCGTGGTATCAAGGAAGCTATCATATACAATTTGCCAGGCCTCTTCAACAATGCTATCATTAGTCAACAATTGCGGATTTTTTACCATCTCTTCTTCTACCTTCTCACTACAACTCGAACGCGACTCAATGAGAGAAATCGAAGGGGAGGATAAAGTAGAAGAGTGCGAGCCATTAGACGATAAAGACGGAAGTGGAGAAGAAAATAGAAGACCAAAGGCTAGGATAATCGAAATTCCATTGCCAAAAACTCGGGTAATTAAATTGTTATTTTCAATATAACCCTTAGCAGGAGTATTAGAGTTAGCTATAAGGTAATGGTGGCCCGTTTTGGCTGGGGAGTGTAGTGAATTATTATGAACAGTGATTTTGGTTATTGATGAAGGGGGCCGCACTGGTGGAAGTGATGGTGTCGATGGCCGCGAGTGCGGCTGAGATGAGAGAAGAAAGAGCCTCATCTTATGACCGTTGAAGCTGAGCCCGGCTGGGGCTTTTGCCCACTCTCGGCTAAAATTTAAAAACCACCACGGCATTTGCCGCTGGCCTGAACCTGTCAATATGGAACCGGAGCTAAAAAAGGCTAAAGATAATGAGGTCTTGTCCAGTCCCCTAAAATCCCAGTGCCCCATATGTTTCTTAAAATATTTTAATTAATATTTTTAAAGTGTAAATATAAATATATATGTATATATATACTATTATTAAAAAAATTTTAAAAAATATCAATAATAAAATTATATTCATTTCATATTACATATGGGATATATTACAACAAGTCCATAAATCTTCAACAAAGTTTAATATTTAAACAAAATTATTGTCACTACTTAGTACTCAATATTACAAATTATACGTAAAATTACATAAGTAGTAAATTTCTAAGTTTAAATTTAAATAGATTTCAAGTTTTCAAATTTAACTGATAAAAGAATAACATTAAAAAAAAAATTTTTTTAAAAAGTAAAATAAATCGATATAGACTAAAGTCATAAAAAAAATTATTTTAGACCAAATTCATAAAAATAAATCTATCACATCTAAAGGATATTTATCCACGATGAATCTGATTTTAAAATGTATCCCGAATAGAGGTCCATTTTATGTCCCAACTCCTTATTTGGGTGTGGTGCAAATACACCAGTCCCTCTATGCATTCTCCAATGGTGTGGTTTCTTTTAATTTTTCTCTATTTGTCGTTGATCATTTCATTTGAATCATGCATTCCTTTTCTTTAACAATAAGTACATAAATGATTTGAAATCTAGCTCATTTTAAAAAATTAAAAAAAAAAAGAAAAAAGAAAAAAGGATCGCATGCCAATTGCAATGACAACGGCAAGTCGCCCCCGTCTCCCAACCCATTCATACAATCTTTCTTTTTTTTCAAGGGAAAAAAAAAAAAAGCCCTTTTCAAGGGACATGATGCATTTGTCATATGCACCATTCCTAGACTCGCTCACTCATTCCAGGTATCCGTCCTCCTCTCAGACTTTCGACCTCATGTTCCTTTTTTCCCTACCTATCTCTCTTCCATTAAAATTCAAAACACATCTTCAAGTTCATATAAAACTTGAAACCTAATTTCATCGTGGATACATATGTATCCTTAATCTACTGAAACGACTGTCATTATTTGTAACAAACCAATAACGATTTATACAAGTTAAATCTACTAATCAGTAATTAGGTTAGAGAAAAATTTTGAATTTAATTATTTCATTTTTATCTTTATCAAAATGGTTTCCTTTATGAAGATTGATTGCATTTGCTCTCAGTATAAAATATTAATGGATTTTTATTCCTATTTGTTAAATTGAAAGAAATTAGAATTCTCAACTCTATACAATGTCTAGGTAAGAAAATTGTTTTATGAACAAACAAATTAAAACCATTATTTCATAAATAAAGATATTTCCGGGGGGGAGGGGGGGGGGGGGGGAATGTTCTTAATTTTGCTAAAATGGTCGTTGGAGACATATAAATAGTGATGGAGGGAATAGTGAAGAATGGAGTATCTAGTATTTACTTGCCTAAACAAGATTAGAGAGAGGGGGGAAGAGGGTTCTTCAAATTGGATCAAATAATTAACGACAAAGTGGCAACAAAGTTTTGGATCCCAGCTTCTAAAGACACTATCAAAAAATTGTCATCATATTTCCATCAGGTTTCCTCGGATGGTAATAAACCATCGGCAAATGTTCACAAACACTTTTATTTTTATAATTTAATTTTTTACAGGGATAATATATCGTCAAATATATATAGATTTTATTTTTTTCTGATTTTTCTATATTTGAATTTTAATTTGATTATATAATAAATATAAAAAACATATATATTAAGTAATAGAAATGTTAATGCACACTAACAAGTGCAATCGTTAGTTAACTAACCGTTAAAGTTAACGATCAACTATCTTATTTTTAAAAAACAATTAATTAAAATTTAATCAAGTACCTCTAGGGTTTAGTTTATCCTTTTAGGATTTAGATTACCGTTAGTTGACTAACGGTTACATTTGTTAGTATGCACAATATTGCATACACTAACATTCCTCTATTAAGTAATCAAAGATAAAGTTAAATTAATGACAAAGTCAATGATTATTTACTTAATCTTAAAAAGTAATAATATACTCATGGATTTATATATAAAATAAATTCACTTATAAAAGTTTTGGGAAGCAATATAAGATTGATTATTTTTTTTTCTTTTACAAGTTCTATAGTGATGATAGTTTCATCCATAAATAAATAAGTATATACTAACCTATTTTACATAGATATAGAGTGATGAAAACATAAACTGTCAGAATAAAAATACCTATACGCATGATTTAAAATATCATTCGTAAAAATCAATTTTTAATGAGGGATAATTTCTTTCATTAAAACGCTCCATCACTTGATGACATCTATTTTATAGTGAGAAGATAACTTCTATTAAGAACCGGTGGAGAATCTTTCAAAGTGAAAATCACCAAAAAAAAAAAAAAGTGGGGGGAATAATAGAATGAAAACTCTCCTCAGCAACCCTCAGAAATCAACCAATATTCAAGAATGAAACTAGAGAAGTGAAAGTTGTGATGTTATCCATGACCCTACCGAGATTTTTGGTAAGAAGTATACTGCATTAAAACTCCGGTTAGTATGAAATGGCTACCAATGCCTAACCCAAGAACGACAATAGAAAATATATTATTGTTATTTTAACTAATTTATCTTATCACAAATTATAAATCATTATTATTAATTAATTAATATTTTGTTTTATATTACCCTTTTAATGATATATTCGGATAAATAATATTTAAATTTTTGAAATGATATTTAAAGAATATTTTTTTAAAAAAAAATTACCTTAATTTTTTATAAAATGAGGATGATTTATCTGTTTGACAATGGAGCATGGCCTATAAATATTAAACTAAAGTCAATATCTTTATTTGTCATCAAAAGAGCTGCTGCCCGGCTTTTCTCTCTGCTATCGTTGAATCGGTTTAGCCGTTTAGGGCAATGGTTGCCATCCTAAAATTACATAGTTGCCATTCTTTTTTAAGGTTGGCTATGGTTAAAAACAGTTTTCAACTGTCTGTCAGTCCAGTAACTATCATTCAATTCATTGCCTCAAAATCTGCAATTTTTCCTTTTGATACCTGACAGATTTTTAGGCCAATACTGTTTTCTTTAACATATGTACTGTATATATGTGTAAATATTTGAGCGTACGTCCTAATACGAATAAATTAAATCTACCTATCAAAATTAATGCAGTTAAGAGAAATAGGATCGAACCTGCAAATAATTAAATCTCAGTTTAATAAAATCAATTAATAAGTAACAAAAAGGAGGAATCTTTGAATGAGTTTGTAAAAATAAAGTTAAATAAAAAATTAAAAAGGAGAGAATAAATATGAGAAAGTTATTAACAAAAAACAATCCGTAATCAATTGTTATGAGGATAATCATTGATCAAATAATAAAATTAAGTAGTTGATTTTATAATTTATCTTAACACTCAAATTTCTATCCTTTAAATATATCTACTTCTCATAGTGAAAAATAAAATCCCTAATCTAATCAATTAAACTTAGGTCGTAGCAAACTATAAATTTAATCAACTAAATTACATAAGCACGAAGGCATCACCAACATCAAATCACATAAATAAAGTAGTTTTAATTTATGCAATTTGATTCATATAATTCTCTATCGTTAAATAAAGTTATTAGCCAAATCTAATTCAAACAATAGTTGCTACCTGTGGATTTATCAATCTTAACGATAATATTTAAACCCTGTATAATCATGCAAATTAATCTAGGTGATTAGTCTAAATTAATAAACATAATTAATAAGATGGAAACAAGAGTCGCACAAATACCTAATAATAAAGCTCAAATCTTTAATAGAAAACAAACCAAATCTCATAACCCCATAACAAAATAACCTA
>JAOXNR010000022.1:4429087-4448123 GCA_028571225.1 Parsonsia alboflavescens
TATCGTTAACAAAAGACGACTAACTACTCACAAGACATGATTAATAAAATCGAAAAATACATAAGAAAAAAGTAAGAGAAAATTTACCCTTTGTCTTCGAAATTTCTCGGAAGATCAATCTTGAGTTGTTGTTGTGTTGTGTTGTGTCTCGTGCATCTAAGATTATGACAAAAGGCCTATTTATAGGAGCAAAAGACTTCTTACAAATAAGTAGTTACCTTAAAGGATTCTAATAATAAAATAGAAACTTATTACAAAATGAAATAGTTTAGGAATAAACAATCAAATTCTAATAAAATTGAAAGTCTTTACCACGATCCACGATTAAAAAACTTGGTCAAACCATAGTCCCCAACTCTAATCCGATGAATAATAAAAACGGTAAACAATGCCGGTGAATAGTATGTCAGAACAGTGCCAGTGAACAGTGCCTCAACAACAATTATGTAAAATTTTGAGCTTATTTTCAACCAAATATTTCTACAAACAAAAATCAAACATAGAGAAGTAAAATATATCTAAAATAACATAATTGAACTAAGTTACATAAGATAATAACATAAAAAATCATAAAACTTAGCATAATTATGTGCAAATCAATATTACTAATAAATTATTAAAAATTTTAAAATTATTTGAACTGATATTAATTTAATTAAATTGAATATTTATAATCTAGTGACGAGTAATACGTCAAATTACATTTTAGTTTAATTTCTAAAGTTATTTTGCAACAGTTGCTAATGACTTTATAGAATAGTTTTATTCTAGTTCTTCTAAAAAAGCATAACATGGCTAAAATAGCCCAAATGCATGTTAAGAAAAGAAAAACATGAAAGGAGGGGGGAAAATTACTTCTTTCCATACTTATAAATCTTTTCGTTTGTAATTTAATGTTATGTTTTGATTGAAAAAAAATCCTAAAAAAAAATTTTCCTGTAATTTATCCAGTAAAATGAATTTTTAATTAATTTTAAAAGTAAAACATTTTATTACAAATATGTCCAAATAAAAATAAATACATCTTACATTCAATTCCTACCAAAAACATCCTCTTTTGAATCGGATTTTGTAACATCATTATTAATACTCAATCTCTATTCACACTATAATTGACTTCTCTATCCGCCAATGCTTCAAAGCATGTAATCTCTGAGTAAAAGAGTGCAATTTGGGAAGCATTTACTTTTCTCCCTAGAAAAAAAAAAAAAAAAAAACATTTATCCTTATTCGTTATTCTCCATAGTTCATGCGTAAGAAATTGAATTTCTCATTATACTTATAGGCATCTTAATAAATAGGTTTGACTTAATTAATTTTAATATTGCAATATTATTATTTTTTAATAAAAATTTAGCTAAATTGGGAAATGATACATTTAATTTTAGAAAATTTAAAATGGAAAATGAAATATTCAATTTTAAAAAAAGGGAATAACATTTTTTCTTTTCATAAAAATAAAAAATAGGGACCTCTTTCATAAGCCTATGCTTAAAAACTAAAGAGGGTATTTCCTTCCTACTAAATTATTACTATCCTTCGTCCATAAAAATAGTCCAATTTTATTTTATTTGCACCACTCATCCAATATATTAGCAATATTAAAAAAATAATAACTTTTTAATGATGTTTATTGAAGTAATAGAAAAAATCACATAATTGCAAGAATAAGAAAGAAAAGAGAATTATTTAGATTTTTTAATAAGATTATTTTGATCTTTGATCTAACCACTATTCCTACTTATGAGAAGAATGAATTATATATTTTATTCTTTTTCTAGATTCAAATTTCTACATCCATGATTAACAATGGTTTACTTATCTATACGGAAGTTGCTCGCAAGGAAAGGTACTTTAAAAAAAAAAACTATTTAAAAAAAAAATAAAAAAAATTGAACTATCTTCATGGGATAGGGATGAAGGGAGCATATGGAAACACCACTTTCATCTCTTACTCTTGTTTATTCCCACATTTACTTTTGACAGCATCCCAAAAAAGACATTTCTTAAACAAAAACTTCCAAATATAGTTTAAATCCACTTTTGTCACTTCCCTAATGTATTTTACAAATATATAAACTTAATTTTATACTGGTCTTAAACACATTTTATTTTATTTTTTAAAACTAAATATTTATTTTTTAAAAAACTAAATGTGCTTTAAAAGTAATAAGAAAATTTAATGCGAGTTTTTATTCATCAATATTTAACATTATACATATAAAAGAAAATTTTAATATGGTTAAACTATATGATTCTCATAATGCCACAATCTACATACTTATTTTGACTTAATGATATAAGGTTAATTTAAATTTAGTTAGTTTTAAATTAAAAACAGATATTTAAATCGAGACAAAAAGTATTTTAATTGAAAAAAAAAAGCAGAGAAAAATCATTTGCACGCACGGAGTAGGGAGGGAGAGAGAGAGAGAGAGAGAGCAGAGGGGAGAGAGAGATACAAAAGAAGCGACGCAGAGGGTTTTGGAAACACAAAGGAGCTCTTCTTCTTTAGATAGTTTTATACCAGCAGACGCAGTCACACCGGTTTATATATATAATTGTTAAATAGTAATATCTATCCCTTCGCATATCTTTTCCCATTCTTCTTCAGCGGCCGATTCTTCTCTGTAATCTTTACTTCGTACAGACCGACTGTTGCTTAGGGGTTAAATCAAAAGCGTTTTGCTTTTTCTTGCTTTGGCGTAGATCTGTGGAGGTAGGAGGAGATGGGGAGTGCTAGAGGTGGTAGCAGCAGCAACACCACTGCAACCAAGGTTAACAATGGTGGTGGAGGTGCTGCTGGGTCTGGTTCTGGAGTTTCTTTGCAATCGATACCTGCTGGGTCAAGGAAAATAGTTCTGAGTTTAAAGGAGATAGTTAACTGTCCAGAGCCTGAGATCTACGCTATGCTTAAAGAATGTAATATGGACCCTAACGAGACTGTCAATAGACTCCTCTCTCAAGGTCTTTTTCCTGTTACTTTTCTGTGCTTTTCCTCCCGGTTCTGAGATATCCATATGAATAGTCTAAGCTATCCCCCCCTCCTTTTTTTTGTGCTTTCCTCCATTTGGATATTGGTAGTTATTTGTTTAGATTCCTTGAAGTTCTGCCTTTTCAATCATGGGGTTGGAATAATTTGTTTTTGGGTTTTAATCTTTTCACCCAATATTGGTTGTGATTTCAGACCTATTTGTTATGGAGTGTTTCGATATTGAGAAAAGTTACGGGGTTTTTGTTGGTTGAAAAGGGGTGATTGTTTCTTTGTAAATTCTCTCTCTCATAAAATTTTTAAGAAATCTAAACCCTTTTTAGGGTATAACTACATATAGGGTAAAAGGTTTGATTTTGATGTGGAGGGTAGAAGCTTTAAATCACGGAAGTGAATTTCCCAAATTTGGGTTTCCTCCTATAAACGCCTGTAAGGGGCAAAATATGTTACTTTGTTCTGCCTTTTCTCAGGCTCAGAAACTTCCAAATTTGGATCGTATGGTTTTTGATGTTTCTGGATTACCTAATGTGAAATTATAGTTTTCTGAAACTGTTGTTATGGGCAGTGCAGTATGACAAAAACTGCCTAACTTACATACCTGATTACTTCTTGTTTTATTGATATCTGCGCAACATTGTTCTGTCAAGTTTGCTAGTTCGTGTTTATCATTTAATGCAAAAAGCATATGTTTGGCTTGACATTTTTTTGACAATCAATGTTCAGATCCTTTTCACGAGGTGAAGAGCAAAAGAGACAGGAAGAAAGAGGTACATTGTTGTTGTTATATATACACATATGCATCATCTTCTTTCCAGTTTCATGACACCTCAGTCATGTGACATGTTTGTAGCTACTGTTGGAACTTGTTAGAAGAACATGTTCTTCGGTTATAAAATTTGTTGAAACACTCTTCCATTTCTTGCTCCAGGTTAAAGATACATCTGAATTCAGGTCCAGGGGTGCTGGTGGCACTTCAAACCGTGGAAAGAGTGCTGTAGATCGGTATTCTGCACCACGCATTAGCACCCAGAATATTTCTTCTGGTATAGACTATAGTCAAATAAGCTGTTTAATCACTAATTTAAAGTAACTGTTATGCTATTCGATATATTATGTGCTGCCAATCTTATCTTGCAGATTCAGGTACCTTGCATGGAAGATCTGCATACAAAAAGGAAAATGGGTCTACTCCTTATGCTAGTTCTTTTTCTTCTGCACCTGCAATGGGAGGGAGCAACATGAGTAGACGACCTTCAACCTATAGGTTTTGTCTTTTTAAACCTCATTCTCTGCATTCCATTCTTTTCCCTTTTTCATTTTTGACTGATCTTCTTCTTCTAGAGTTTAACTCTTACATCACTGGGTTGGCACATATTGCAGTGATGCTACTTCTGCTGAAGTTAATGTTGCTGCAGTAGGCATAGCTGATAATATCTCATCAGTGCAACAGACTTCTTCAGGATTCCAGTCTGCCTGGTTGGGTGCTCCAGGGCAAGTATCGATGGCTGACATTGTGAAGATGGGTAAGCCAAAAGTGCCAACCCCTTCAAACACATCCCACAATGTTAATCACCACCACGTTCAGGGGCTTCCATCTGCAGCACTACAACTTGACTTGCGATCCACTGAAGATTATACTTCCAAAGTTTCAGAAGAAAGCCTTGAACCAACAGTTTCTTCTGGTCAGCAGCTTAGTGTGGATGATGAGTGGCCTTCAATTGAGCAGCCTTCAGCTTCTAGTGTGCCTTCTGTATCTAAGACCAATATAGATACTGAGTTGCATCCAGAACCTTCAAGCTTACCGTTTGATGCAATGAACAGGCATTCCCTAACTGATAACGTTGAGTCAGAAGAGGATGATACTACTGAAGATCATGGTGCAGACCATGTTGGATCTGCTTCTCTTTCTGGTAGAAACATTCATGAGGACAATTCTGGAGGTGCATCTCTTTTTGATAATGACCTGTATGGAAACAGGGGAACTTACCAGCCTCATAACCATACTCTGGAACATCAGGATGGTAAATACACTTTTCCTACTTTTGCCTTGCAGGACTATTTAGATCTTCTTAATAATTATATTTGAATTAATATCCTAAATTACTGTTATAATATTTACTCATTTGACTAGGGATATTCTGTTATGAGTTCAATAACTTCAATACTTAATTAGTATAATTGTCTATGTATAACTTGGTTTTGTCCAATACCTTGATTTTTGAGGTTTATTATCTATACTTGTTGATACTTGGTGGTGTGACACAATAGAAGAATAATTTGAAATTTGGCAATCCAGGTAGCTTTGCAATAATCAACCACTACAGTAAACTGAGATTTTGAGCAAGTTGGTATTATGGGTTTCTGATGTATCTGTTTGGTATTTGTTATTATGAAGACTATCTAAGCACTCTGATGTTCAACTCGCATTGATATAATGATGTATGCTCCTAACATTGTGGTGCCAAAGACAAAAGGAGTTAATGCTGCCAGATGAGCTGTAGCGACAAATTTTATAAATATCATCCTTTAGAAGGATCAATAATGGTCTTTGGTTTCATGCAACCTTGTTCTCATGTTTGCCCCCTATATTGATTTTGATTGGTTCATTACATATAATTTTCTGTAAGTGGATGCAATGAAATTCTTTGTATTTTGGCAAACTGACTGATGCATATTCGCTTTGTAGTCTCTCATGTACTGACTATGAGTGATTTGATATATTTGTCTACTTCTAGATGGATTGTTATAGTACATGGTTAAATCTTCAATATTTCTTTTTTTTGAAGAATGAGAAAGATTAACCAATAATAATGTGACTGAAAAATATAAATTAATGGGCTACTCTATATTTCATATTATTGCAGTTGAACATGCTAATGTTCCTGTGTCCTCGGTGACTGCTAATTTGCAACAATTAAGCATTCAAAAGGAGGACAGAGTTTTGGTGCCTGAAGAAAGTGGCCCTTCTGTGGTGATTCCTGATCACCTCCAAGTTCAGTCAGCTGATTGCTCGCATTTAAGCTTTGGGAGCTTTGGATCTGGAATTAGTGGTGCCTTTACAGGACCTTTATCCTCAATGCCTGTAAATAGTACTGTGGAAGAGGCACCTGTAGAAGGAGATGCTCCATCAGTTGGCCACTCAGATACTAGGTATAACATAATCGTCTTTTTCTAATTTAGTTTCTGAAGTTACTTGGTATTTCACTGTTGTGATGTTTTTTATATATTTCTTTTCAGAAATTCTGAGTATTACATGGATGAGTCTCTAAGAAATGCCTCAGATGGTCATTTGTTCCACCGATCAGGCACAAATTCTGGGAACTATGATTCAGCACCTCCTTCACAACCAGAGTCATTGAAAGTGGAAAATCCAGAGCTGGAGCATGGAAATCAATATTCTTTCCCTTCTCCTGCTCCTGGTTTTGCTTATGAAAATTCTCAACAACTGAGCATTGGGTTCAGTCAATCCCAGACTAGCTCCCAGCTGCAAAATCTTGCTCCCTTCTCAAATGTTATGGTAAAATTATTTCTTCTTTTGTCAAATAAACACCTGGGTTGCTTGCTTATGATATGAATGCCTAACATGAAAATTATTTGTATGATCCAAAAACTTTGATGATGGTATAGCTAAAAAATGCTACTAGGTATAAGTGATTTTTTATTTCTACAAGTAATTTTGGTCCTATATAATAGAAGAGCATCCATGTGAAAGTTTCAATTTAGCCAGTGTTCTGATAATTTCATATTATTTCCTTATAAGAGATTTGGTACCACTTTTAGGATGGAAGGTGGAGTTTCATTGCCCTTGAAAAAATGTGTACACATTTCCTGATCCACACATTTTATTTCTTAAGGAAGTCTTAGTGTGCATGTCCTTTTTTGTATTTTTGGAAACATTATATAGCCTATTTGGAATTATTACAGCCAATGTGAATGGAAGGAGTGCCTTCTTGCCCATAATTTGTTTAGTGTGGTACCTTCCACTCAAAAGCACAGGCTGATTTTGATTAGTTTAGTTTTTTTAACCATATATTTTTCATTTTTTGGGCTTTGAAAATAAAAAATTGTGACTTATATCATAGGATGTTATGTTAGATTAACTTTGCTCTTGAATCAGAATGTTACCATGGTTTATGCTGATTGTCAGTAAATTTCAAGGACTAAAAGTAGTGTAAATGAGATGAGTTCTCTCTTAGCTTCAAAGACATGGAACTTTTCATGTCCCATAGTATTCAGTTGCTAACATATATCAATGATAAAAGAACATGACTGTTGCTTAGTTTTTGTGGTGACTTTTTCAGTTAGGGTGTGGTGAATTCCTTTCATGGTTTCTCACTTGCAAATTGTTCCACGTAAAGTATGAATTCTTTGCTCCAAGGATTATTTACTGTTTTGGTAATTGATGTATGTGCTAACGTCCTTCATTAAGTTAATCTCAGCATTGATGCATTGCTCAAAATTGGTCTCCAACCTTTTATAAATGAGACTTAACCTTCAATATTCTCCTTTTGAAATCTTTTGGCTTCTGTAAGTGCATGTTCTTATTTCTTCGCTTTGGAGCTTGTGTCATGTATTCTGCTATTAAGTTAATATATGTTAAAACAAGTATCTCTTTGGTTTTCTGACTTGCTAATTCTTGGTGACAGCCGGCATATACAAATTCCCTTCCAAACGCTCTACTGGCAACAAACACCCCTCCTGGTAGAGAATCTGATCTTCCTTACTCGCCTTTTCCAGCATCACAATCAACTGCAATAAAGTATGGAAACACTGTTTCATCCATCAGTGGTCCAACAATTTCGGTCTCAGAGGTAGTTTATCCTAATAGGTTTACAACCTATCTTCCACTTGATGATGGTTTGATTCTGCAATTTATGCCTAAAGAGTCTTGGTGTTAAAGAGTTTTTGTTGCAGTAATTCACTTGTTGCCTGCTATTAGCTATATGAGAGACCTCCGTTCTCAACCATGATTACTGTAATATTAGCTAAAAGCTTTTAGAGAAATCATATGCTAGGCTCATATCTCATGTTAAATATTACCATTTAGTTTTCCTTGTATGTGGATACGTGATGTACTTTTCCTGTGCTATTTCGGCCGAGTTGATTCTCTTGTACTTTTAATACCTTTTACTAGAGTCATTGCTTCCCTACCTTGCTTCCGTGGTTTTTCTGTGTTCTTTTTCTCAGGTACTATTTGCTTTGTTCTGGCAATGATAAACAATTGCTGGCAATTACCTCCTTATTGCTCTAAATCCTCTTTCTTCGTGAACTAATCAGTGGATCCAGCTTTTCGTTTTGCCCTTGGTTCTACTGCTGTAAGGAAGTAGAGGAAGATAGGATAATAATATATGTGAACTTGGATAATGGACAAAATAATTTGACTGAGATTTTGTGTCGTAATGATAAAACTGGAGAAAGTCATAATAATATGGAGAGAGTACACTAAATGCCAATATTTCTACTGCTTGGCCTTAGCCCATTAGGCTTAGTAAGGACCAAATCCATGTAATATTAGTTTAGGTAACATGGACCTGGCTTAGTATGTAATTCAGCTTCATGTTTAAAGAAAGGTGTGACACTCCTGTTGGATGCGAATCCAGAACATTTTTCATTTGATTTGTTTTAAGTTAATATAGTTTTTGTGGTTTTCTGCATACAGGCTCTGAAGACAGCCAATTTCTCATCAGCACAGCCTCCTCAACAAACTATTTCAGGAACTAGTGTTGCTACAGGGCCTGCTGTGCCTCAGCACCTTGCTGCACATCCATATTCACAACCCACGCTTCCATTGGGACCTTTTGCCAACATGATTGGTTACCCTTTTTTGCCTCAAAGTTATGCTTATATGCCCGGTGCTTTCCAGCAAGCATTTGCTGGTAACAGTACATATCATCAATCTCTTGCGGCTGTGCTTCCTCAATACAAAAATAGTGTGTCAGTGAGCAGCTTGCCACAATCAGCTGCTGTTCCTTCAGGATATGGTGGTTTTGGGAGCACAACAACAATTCCTGGGAATTTTCCCATGAATCCCCCTACTGCACCTTCGGGAACAAATCTAGGATATGATGATGTTTTGAGTGCTCAGTACAAGGAAAACAGCCATTTGATGTCTCTTCCGCAGGTATAGTGTTCATTTAGTCACACCAAATATGCTTAGATATATTTGATGTCTCATCTTTTCCCTTCTTTTTTTTCCCCTGCCATTGAAGAGTGACAACTCAGGCTTGTGGCTTCATGGGCCTGGTTCCAGAACAATATCAGCTCATCCTGCAGGCACATACTATAATTATCAGGGGCAAAATCAGCAAGCAGCCGGTTTTAGGCAAGGTCAACAGCCATCCCAGAACTATGGTGGTGCTCTTGGGTACCCAAATTTCTATCCTTCTCAAACTGGCATCTCCTTGGAGCATCAACAACAACAGAACCCTAGAGATGGATCACTTGGAGGCTCCCAAGGTCAACCTAAGCAATCCCAACAGCTATGGCAAAACACTTACTAATCCCATGTTGAGGTTTTTCAGGGTCTTGTAATGAGTGAGAAAGTGGCCTTTCATGCTTGTGGTTCAATGATTTTAATTTATGACGCACATCTGAGAAGAGGACTTGATAGGCCACTGCCCTGTGCCTTAAGTTTGTACTTGAAATCTTTCTCATCAATGAATGTAACTTAGGAAAAAAAACAAACATGCTAACTTGGTGTCAGTAAAACCCATGCTTCCAATGTGCCTTTTTTTTCGTTTTTCTGGCTTTCCTTTTATGATCTTAATCTCCTGTGTTCCCCCGTGAAAATGTGTTCTGTTACCTAACCTAGAGTTGTTTCTAGTGTGGATGTTTAACTTGATTGTCTAACCGTTTTAACACCCATGTAATAGTTTTCCTTTTCCAGTGGAGTGGATGATTAAGCCGAGTAAGCTCTATGTTCTTGCATAGTTTATCTATATTTTTTTTTGCTTTGCTGCTCACAGAACTAAAATAAATTCTAGACGATACAGAAAGCCCTATCCCCTATTTTCTCATAACCAATTTGGATACATTAATGAGCAGGAATGTCATTGGTATGGTCTCTGGCGGGCTAATATATTAATTTATCTTCTAAGAGGGGAAAAAAAAAACCATATAATTTACCTTTAAAGGAGGGTATACAGGGCAATGGAGTTTAAATCTATGCCAACTTCAAAATTTCCCATTTTAGACTTTATTCTAAATATTGGATTGAACAATCTTTGATGAGGATTTTGTATATCTTTATTGGTGTTTCGATTGAATTCCTCTATTGTAAATATCTTTTTGAATGATAATGAGGAAAAATTTATTTCTTATGTAAATACACACAAAAGTAATTCGATTTTACAATAAATTTCAAGAAAAATTAATTCTTAACTTTCTAAAGTTAAGAATAAAAATATTCTTTTCTTTCTCCCCCCCCTTTTTTTAAACTAAGAGAGGATAAGAATATTTAATATTGAACGGAAAGTATATTTCGGCATATATTAAAAATTATTAAGTAACATATAATAATATAATATGAACTGCAATTTTTACTTAATATTTTTTTAAAAAATACATATAATTTATTTATATTTTCCCTTTCTTAAGCTTTCTACTTCATAAAAGTCCTTTAATGTTTACTTTTTTACAAAAAATATTGATTTCTGATTGTCCACTAAATTGTTCAAATTTGATCATCGGTAGGTTTGTATTAAAAAAATTTGATCCAGAAGTTTGAATATGAAACTTTTATTAAGGGCGTAAAATGGTTTGGTGTACCTAAATTTTCAAAAAATTTAATTTTAATCCTACAATTATGAAAATATATAAAAAGGAACCCCTCCCTCCATTAGCCTTTTGCTTCCCACGTGAGTTTTTACATGAATAATTTCGTTCTTTCAGGTGCTTAACAGATCAAATTGCCATGCCAGAGATAGACCAACAAGGAAAATCCCTTTTAGTTTAATTTGGGATTGGCCCTGTGGAGCAGATGAGGTTGAGGGGACTCTAGTGAGCACAAACACGAAGGTGGCTTTGCACGGTGTTGAGGAGTTAATGGAAATATCGGGTAGATATGAAGGGTTTTTTTCACTTTTTTTTTTAATGGTTGGGGGGTGGGGAGCATTGTCCTTGCTGTCAGCAGGATTCGAATCCGAGACATCTGACAGTGAATAATATGCGAGTTTGCCACTGAAGCAACCCCACTCAATAGATCCGAAAGGGGGTTACCCACCATAAGTTTGGAGGGTGTGGGTCATCCATAATGGGCATCAGATCCATTAAACAACTAGGCAACAGGTTGTGTCGGTAGGAGAACAAAGGAAAAGGAGCAAATCATAGCTGGGCTAGAGTAGGGAAAGGTGAGAAGGCTTAGATATGGTCTGAAAACTTTATGAGTAGTTGGGAATGAGATTTAGCACTTGAGGTTCATGTATAACTTTAATTCCAATGGAGACTCTACACCTTTCTCTACTGGATATACCCCAAACCCTGTCGTCTCTGACTTGAGCACCGATTACATGACTAAGTTAATAAAGGCTTTACTTTTGCTTTGGTTTGAGATTTAGGCAACCTTAGTCGGAGTTTGGAACTTTTTTGTTTGAATTTTTTTGCCCGTTGAAGTTGGAAGCAGCAGTTTGTGGCGCTGTTGTAGATTGCAGCTACAGTGATAAAGGTTGATGAAAACAGGCATTGTAGATTTGAGGTTGTAAGTGGTTGAAACTGCTAATGACGATGTTATGGTTGTGGGTCTAAAATTAAATGGATGAAATTATTCTTGTAAAAACTAATGTGGGTGACAAATGACTTGATTCCATTAGGGCTTAAGGCCAAATTGAATGGAAGAGTTTTTTTGGTTCTTTTTAATAGTTGATATTAAAACCAAAAGATTTAAAGTTAGAGTTCAAATACCAGATTTTTTGAAATTTGAGAGACGTCTAAAAACTTTTATTTTTTTATTAATTAAATTTTTAAAAAATAAATTAAATTATATAAACTCTTGATCATAAGATAAATGTAAGATTTTTATTGATTTATTTGAAAGTGTCACACAGGAGTATATTAGAAGATCTAAAATCCTATTAATTTGGCTGAAACCATGAGAAAAATATTGAAGAAAAGGAAGTGGGGAGATGAAGTGAGAGGGTCTAAATAGATTATAAATGAGTAACAGCAAGAGAAAGAAATACATCATCACTTCACATAGACTAGATAAGAGGCATCGATCACGTTCAATAACAAAATTCAAATATAAATCGAAAAAAATAATAGTCCAAACCTCCAAGTCTTTACCAATTAATCTTTGTCAAAGATAAAATATCAAATGGGAAGAATCTATATTATATTAAAATAAAAGCAGCTCACTTAAATGTTTCCTTCCATTTATTATAAAAGAAAAAAGAAAAAAAAAATCTAATTAATTAGCAAATAAAAGACTTTTGTGGGAAAAAAACAATAATGAAAGTTTTTTCCAAATTTTTCAGAAGATCTTATGTTAAATGTTCATATTTAAAAAATATTTTTCTATAAAAATTAAATATCTATATTTACCTGTGCTTATGGAAAAAAAAAAAATTAAGGATCATTTGGATTATTACTTTTTGAAAGTTGAAGGAAAATTCATATTTTTATTCCTTTATTTTATACAAGATAGACGCAAATGATACATTTAATTTTTTTTAATTACCCATTATTTTTAGTTTTATTATACACTAAAAAACATTTCAAAAGAAATAACAATATTTTTTAATGGAAAAAAAAACTATTTATATACCATTTAAACCAACAAACAAAAAAACCTTCATTTAATTTATTTAAGTTAATAGAATAGTATTAACATATCACCGAATGATATTTTAAAATATAATGATGTAAAAGGTATACTACAATATGGGAGGTGGGGGGGAGGCAGGTTTTGGGGAAGCGTGGATCTAAAAAAATGGGGGTGTAGTTTGAAAAAAAAAAAAAACCTAAAGTAATTTTAACTTTAAAAATTTTCGAATTATTAATTTAAATATTGGTAAAAGGTTATTAATAATCATTTATAAATATATACTTTTCCTTTTTTATTTACAAATAGAAGTATTTAATTCATGCTCACTCGAATGTGTCCTCTCTTTCATCCTTATTATCCTAGTTTCATGATCCGCTCCAATCCAACTATTCCTTCAAAATCCATCTCTTTACCCTCTTAACAAATTAACAACGGAATTTAGTTTTTTTTGTTCTTTTATTAAAACAGAAAAAGAAAAAAAAGAAAGAGCGAAACGCATAAACTAGACGTGATAAAAAGTTATTCCTGGAACCGCATAGCGATCGGTATACTGTAGAAGGATGGTATGAAGTGAGAGTTTGGGAAAACAACAGTTGGTAATGTGAACTCTCAAAAGACAAGTGATCTGGTAACGTGTTTTGCTCCTCTCTCTGTTTTTTACTTCTTCCTCTTCCTCTCCCTCTCATTTTCGGAAGCTGTTATCCTCGAAATCATCGGCTTTTAACATACGCAATTTGGTGAACTGGAATGACAGTCTTTTTAAAGAAAGTGTATGCATCAGTTATGGGCACTTTAGTTTTGCATTTAAAATATAATTCTGAATCATGATGTTTTGAAAATTCTTACCCGGTTTGAGAATCTGGTTATTTTCTTTTGTTTTTGTTTTTGTTTTTGGGAAATTTTTTTGTTGGTGTATCCAGTATTTGAATGCGAGAGTAATGTAATCAGTTACTGTAATTATTATTACTGTAGCCTTTTCCTGTCTGTTATTATTATTCTTCTTTTCCCATAAGATGAATTGCTTATAGAGCTAATGAAATGGGTTGCAATTGATATGATACTATAAGCTTCTTGTTGGCATATTTCATTGAAACTAAAACATTTAATTGCTGGGATCTCATTTTTTTTTTCTATGCATCGTGTAGATTGTTCAATTTTATGCTGGAGAAAGCTCATGGGGCTGTTGACACCAATTGCACAAGCACCTCCTCTTAAAAAGGAAAAATGTTTGCTTTATGAACCTTATACACACTCGGGCATATTTAATTCTTCTCAAGATCTTTTTGGGATCTCAAACTAAGAAAGTCTAAGATGGTTAATCTGTCAATGCTGAAGCAGCGAAACTCCAATCACCACATTTGATTTTAAAAATGCATTTAAATTTTTTTAAACTACTTGACTTTTGTGTGAAATTATTAAATTTGTGGGACATTTGGTGAATATTATTATTATTTTCCTTGTGTATCGCAGTAACTTTGAGCTTCTCAATGGCTGAATTTTTGGCTTATGATGACAATTTAGGTTACCTGAGTGTGCGTACTTATCTGGATGATTGAAACCCTTTTCATGCTTTATAATCCTCAGCCAGTGAATGGTGAAAATTTTGTTTATCTTTCTTCTTTATCTTTCAGTTTGATGTGTTGAAAATGAATCGGGTTATGCATAGCAAAAGTGAAGACAGCTCCTTGCTTAGCAGCACTAAGAAGTCAGATACCCAGAGAAGTCATAATAAGGATGCTGTGCCTGGGAGTGAGCTCTGGACTGATGGACTTATTTGTGCTTTCGAATTTGTTCGAGGACACAGAAAACCAGTTAGGACAAAATCTCATTCAAAAATCCTGTCAAATTCGCAAGTAGATGCTGAAAACTTGAAGAAACAAATAGCTGTTAATGGAGGGACTGAATGTCCTGCACAAAGAAGAATGAAAAAAAACTTGGCAGAGTCAGCTTCTTTTGTTGAGTTTGGTGCTCCTGGCATTCATTTGGATGAAGATTCAGATAGATTTAACTCACAGTTACACTCTTTTCATTCAACACAAAAGGTTGAAGGGAGTCATTGGCTTCCTATTGGATGGACTAGAATTTCTGAACTTGTTCAATCAGTTCAAGTTGATGCTGGATGGTCTATGCAGCAATTTGAGTTGATGGATGATGAGGATGATCTCACAGTTGCTGATTTAGCTGCTCCCTACTGGGAGCGTCAAGCTGGACCTGTATGGTGGTGTCATGTTGCTGCAGGTCATCCATCAATAGATGCATGGCTAAGTAGTGCCCAGTGGTTGCATCCAGCCATTTCTATTGCATTAAGAGATGAAAGTCGGCTAATAAGTGATCGTATGAGGCACCTCTTGTATGAGGTATGTTTATTCTTAAGAATGCAAATGTTTCGATGCATTTTCTCTCTTTCTGGATAAATGGTTAGCTGGTAACAGGATATATGAAGAAATATCACTTATCGAGAATTTCAATTCAGTCAGCACCTTGGATATCATGTCCTAAATTACAAGCCATTTAAAAATCTTAAGCTGTTAGAGATAGTGTTATTTATGTCTTTAAAGTATATGCTTTTAAATGCCCTAAAAGGCCCCCTCACCTATGACCTAACTATGAATTTTTTCTTTTTTTAAAACAGACCCAGCATGTTTGATTAACCACCTCAATGAAAGATTAAACTTAGAAAGAGGAGTTCACCCCTAGCAACATGAATAAAGGTTCTCTCACTAGGCGTTGCAATTGTGGCTTTATCCCAGCCACTATATTGCAGATAGAATTTTTAACTAAGTTCTTTAGGGCACAAATTTTCTTGAAATGTACTTGGACGTTTCAAAGTTGCACCGAACTACATCTAAATCTTGACAGTTCTGACATGACTGGGGTGTATTTCCCCAATTCAAAGGAGAATTAGGTTGCAATACTACAAGAGTCTGATAACTTAACTAGGTGATGGTAAAGAAAGATCATAGTTATTGATTTAAAATTTTCTTTTTACTTTTGTCATTATAGAAATTACTTAATCTTGTCAGTGATATAGGATCTTTCTTTTCCCCTGGGAGTATCATGCTTAAGAGGAAATCATCTAGTGTTTTGGACCTTCATGGTGAAATACCTTTTCTCAGTGGTTTGAAAACTGGTCCGGACTGGCCGGTTCGACCAGGAACCGGATGAGCTTTTTGGGTCCGGTTTGTAATGAAAGCACATATTCAACTAAAAAGTGGGTTCGAAATCTCAAAACTTGATCTGACTGGTTAAATCGGGGAACCTGGTCAACCAGTCTGATGCTGAATGCAAAGTATCAGATGAAATTCTAACATGCACCATCTCAACACATTGAGAGTCAAATATGGTGCAAAGAACCAACTCCACCATGTGGATGTTATGCTTACACTTTAGATTTTTATATAAAAAAAGGAATAAGATTCTTAATCGTATTTGTATATTTTAAGCATGTTGATCCACAAATGATTATATATATGTCCCAGGATTTTATGGAGTTAAAGTTCATATGAGTTTTAACTAATTTTTTCTGTAAATTCATAATGTGCTCTACATCATAATTTTCAATCAATAGACTTATAATTTTCTACCACCTAACATGGATGTCTTTTCTTTAAAAGCAAAAAAAAAAAAAATTCTCCAGGAAAATAATTGATCTTTTTTAACAAAAAAAATATAATAATTGGTTGAAATTTATATTCCATTTCTATATAGAATTTTGATTTTAAGTTTTTAATTATTAATAAATAATTATTGAAATTAAACCCGGTTTGCCCTTGACCACTCCACCAATTCGATTTGATGTCTGGTTTAGTTTTAAAAAACATTGCTCAATTGGTACTCTTATCAACCAAGGTGATCTCTGAGTTTGTGGTAATAAAATTGACGGCTATTTAGGAAAGATCAATGGAAGCATTCTTATTGACTTTATCATGCAAAGGCTTGCAGGGTACCTGGAGAATTTGTTTACCTTTTGACTTGCAATATAATGACTCTTATTCAGAGAGTGGTGTGCCCTTGTCCAACACTGTAGCACAAAGGGTGGCTATGCTAACAAGATATACCTGAAATAGTTTATCACGTAAAAGAAGTCCTCCTGCAGAAAGAAAATTATAGAACAGCAGCTAGTAACTTTTCTGTGTATTCTGATATGTTGTAAAAATTTTTCTTGTCTTTGATTCTCCAGAAAGGGATTTTGTTTACCAGTTCCTAATTTGGCCTTTTCTTTTCCCCACCCTTTTGTCTTCAAACTTCATGATCACAATGTTGTGCCTGTAATTTTGAACTTTTTTGTTGTAAAGGAAAAGGGGCAGGAGTTGACAATAGTATTTCCTGCACGAAGTTGGTATGCTTATGTGGCATTTAACAAGATCTATGTTTCCTATAGGTTCCAGTCAGGGTTGCTGGAGGGCTATTGTTTGAGCTCCTGGGGCAATCTGCTGGGGATCCTTATGTTGAGGAAGATGATATTCCAATTGTACTTCGTTCTTGGCAGGCACAAAACTTTCTTATAACAGCTCTACACGTTAAAGGATCTGCATCAAGAATCAATGTTTTGGGCATCACAGAAGTTCAGGTATGTCAGTTTGTCCAAGAGATGGCTCTTTGTATGATAATGTTGATTTTCTATGATAGCATTTCTCCGTTTCATTTTTCTGGTTTGAATTATTTGGCGAGCTCCATTGTAATATTTGCAGTTTATGGTTGGATGCACCTAAAAACATGAATTCTATAAATCTCCCTTGTAGTATTTTTTATTTTATTCCTTTTTGATAATTATATCCATTGAACCTAATCTAGCGGATTTTCATCTTCATACTCTTTCTATTCTTCTTTATGTAGGAACTACTTTTCGCTGGTGGTTATAATACACCAAAATCAATACATGAACTCATAGCACATTTGGCTTCTCGCCTTGCTCGGTGGGATGACAGGTTCGATAATCATTTTCTACTTCACTGTCTGTCACTCATAGACCTTGTTACTTCCAGTAGAATTTTAAGTTGTCAATGTCATTAAACTTGACCAGAGGCCATTCTAATACTGTGCATCTTGGCCTGATATATAAACTTGATAAAAGACTAGGAGATTTGAATTTAATGTTTATATTTTGCCAGTGATATTCTTGGCTAGAAATTGAAAAATCACAGATGATGGCAGAGAAGAGTGAGGGGTTATTCTCTAAGTTCAAACTGGACAACAATGATCAGACAAAATGGAATTTCATTTAAAGATGGAAGAATAATAATAACAGGTTTTTGAAGCAGGGATCGTACTTATTATTTTTGCACCATAGTGTAGACAACTCCTTGTAAACCTTTAGAAGTCATTGACTAAACCTTAAACATCTAAAATTGATTAGAACAAGTACCGGTGTTTCTAGTTAGAAAAAGTGGGATCACTACAGCTACTGTGCAAAGAAGCCAATAAAATCCTTGCCCCTCTAATGTAATTAAATAAAAGGTCCTAGTTATTGTAAAACAAATGAAAGTTGAATACTTTTAACTGGATAATGACAATCATCCTCATTTACAAAAAAATCAGGTACAGGGACAAGATTATAGGCAATACATCAATTACCAAAGAGAAAAAAAGGGGGAAAACATGCCATGTAATATCTTTGTTAATCATGCTTGAAGCTGCCTGGGTATATTGAATTACTGTGTACAGTTTTTCCAGAAAAAGGAAAAAAAGAAGAAGAAGAAGAAGAAGAAATATTTTAACTGGAAAAGTTTGTGATGATTATTCCAATGTATAACTTGTTCCACTAAGGATCTATAAGGTTCTTCTAACTTTACTCCTACAATGACTTGTAGTTGGACAAAGCTTAATAGTTTATCTCTATATGATTCCAACCTTCTCATATATTATATATGTCTCCATCAAATGTGTTGAGCATCTATTTTTTGCTCAGTTATGGTGTAAATTATCTTAGTGATGATGAATTCATGGATCTTTAACCATGTCATGATTGCTACTATAGTTCATCGTTTGATAATGGAACAAAACAGTAGCTCCATTATTCTGTCTGTATGCTTTTTGTTAATCATAATCAATTGTCTCCTCAGCTTTGCATTCCAGACATAGCCCATCTTTTTTTTTTTTTCTCTCAAGGTGTCTGTTGATTGTCTATCAAATAACCTATTAATTGCTTTTCAGGTTTGAATACTGATAGTATGTCTCTGGTAATTTTGTTCGCATTAATATTGTTATTGTTAAATAAAAGAGAATAATAATCTGTTGATAGTTTTTTTTGACAACTAGAGTACATATATATATATATATATATA
>JAOXNR010000022.1:4453116-4466762 GCA_028571225.1 Parsonsia alboflavescens
AAAGAAAGACTTAGGTCTGCCAATGGTGAAAAATTAGGAATTAATTTTAAACTTTAAGTTAAATATGCTTCTTTATAAATAAATATATATATATATATTTTTTTTTTTTATATAGAGGTTTGCATCTTATTTTAGTGGTTCTATTTCCTTGTAACTTCATCAATTTGTTTAATATAATGTTGATCCTTTTTCCAACAAAAAAAAAAAACTATGTAATTTTAATAATTTTAATTTTTTTTTAGATTTTTAAATTATATAATATTATTTTAGAAGGTATAAAATTAAATATTCATTTTTTAATATATACTCATTTAAGTATTATTTTTATTAATATTTTTAATATAAAAATTTCATGTTTTCTTTCTAATTCTTTTAAACAAAAAAGATAAATTTTTAAAAATACATATGAATTAAAAAATTGATATCCAATTCAAATTTAGATCAATTAATCCTCAACATCTTTCATTTCATATATTATGTTTTAATAGTAATAATAAATTTATTTTAAAAAATAAAAACTAATTTAGGGTCAGAGTATCAAATTTCTTGAATTCTCAATGATCTCGCAATTATAAGTTGTAACCCATTTTTGGACTACTGGTTTAAACTCAGCCCAATTTTTGTTAGGTCCATATTTTGAACACGTAAGTTGTACTGACGTTACTCAGTCCTGTCTCTGTATCATTTTCCGGTGTGGCATCTCTGGGAAAGGACACGGACATGGTTCGGACGCTCCTCCAAGCGCGTCTCACTTCTCTCTCTAACGGCGACGCCCTTGTAATTCTCTCGACTCTTGCTCTTTCTGCAACTACGAGTCATTTTCCTTGGTCTAACTATCAATTTTTTTAAAGGTTTGTCCTCGAACATTTTGGTCGCTGGGTTTCTACAGAGCTCATGGACGGTAATTTACAGGAACCATTGATTATGTTGAAATTTATGGTATTACCAATTATTTGGATTTGGAAATGATCTGGAGATTGAGATTTGGGCTAGTTTCTTCAGTACTTAATTTATCATGGTTTTGACATGTTCGTAAATGTTATATACATATACATATATATTTATTATGTAAATGTTATATACATAAATATTTATTATGTATGGATGACAAATTTGGGGTCATGTTTGTTTCTTAGCTATGTTGAATGAAGTTTGATACTTTGTTGAAGCTGTTAATCATCAATGTATAAAATTCAAAGCAGTATCTTTAAGTAATAATTGTTGATGATGATGAACATCCCTTGTGCAATCAATGTGCTATAGTTTTGAGTACGTAATTTTTATATAATTGACTATTGTTGCTTTCCGTTATTTTGGATCATTGTGGCCAAGGGTTGCTCCCTATCCTGCAAATTTAATTTGGCCTCAAGAAATTACCAAAGAAGGTCCTTGTGAATAATTCAAAATGCAATATTTAATTAGGTTATTGTATTGTTGTTGTTTGAAACATAAATTTCCTTGGTAATGTTTAGTTTTTCTAATTTATATGAATCGACTAAAGTGAAATTATTTTAAAAAGTCTTTAGGTAGAGTGTTCACTTAGAACTTGGGTAACTACAAAATTCCACATTCTGGATTTGCCGGCAGAACCAACAAGCACTATTTATTTAGGAGCCTATCATGAAACAACTACATGTTAGAAGCGCCAAAGGGATGCTTGCTGGAATTCATGAAAGCCAAATTATCTTTCTTCACAATGTGATGAGTGATAGGTGTTGATAAATTTCCATTGGATTTGAGGATTTCCTTCTGTTAATCCATAAGATCTTCTCAGTCTCTTACTTTCAGGTGTCTCCTGTTTGGCTTGCAATGAGGCTGTAATAAATTCATTTTGGATTAATAATGATTATACTTCAATGAAACTCTTCCATTTATACACAGCTCAAGTATTCCTGTAGCTGCGAAACTTCAGGGTCATCAGGAAGTTACATTATATAAAAGTACGTTTAGTTCGGTTAGGACATTCTGTAATGGCACAGGTGCGCCCAAATCTTTCAAATTTGATTGTGCTGGTTCATTTTCACAATTCCATGTCATTTTTCATTTTATTGACTTATTGTGCTTGGGTCTGTATTCCATGGTTTGAGATTTTCAATTAGCTTCATGTCATCTCTATGTCTTTGCATTTGTTTTCCAGCCTCCTCTCTTTTCTTCAGTAGTGCATATATTTATGAGGAGTGAATTTAGATCAGCATCATGTAAATGATGTCTGGATCTGTATTTTGTTGTTTCTATAATAAATTGTTCCTCTTGCTGTGTCAGATTTATCAATCAAGAAGTGTGTACCATGTGACTCGAAGGATTTGAGGCCTATGACCCCAGAGGCAGCAAATCAACTAATTGAAAAGGTCTTGCCTTTGATTTAGTGTAGATAGTTGCAGATTATTCTCTCTCATTTCCTGAGCATCTTATACAGGTGCCTGAATGGAACTTGGTAAATGAAGATGGTATAATGAAGCTGCAGCGATCATGGAAAGTCAGGACCTTCATGAGAGGATTAGAGTTCTTTCAACTTATCGCTGATGTTGCAGAAACTGAAGGTACCTGACTATCTTAAGTCATAGCTGTAATCTAACAGAGGAAAATTTCTAGCAGATGTTACTTGTGCTTGCTATAGTTTTGATTCGAAGTAACAACTTGAATTGTTACAAATTCAAGGGAAAGCATCTGTGCTTTTATCTGTAAGTATACATATATTGTCATATTTTTCTTACCAGTTACATAGAAGTGTGCCTGAACCCTTTTTTCAGCCTTCATGCATAAATAAAATAAAATAATAGTCATGTCAAGAGTCAAGAACTAAAGTATAATTTGTATATCTTTGGCATGAAGTTTGCTGATTTCTAAATGACTTCTCATTATCGTCGAGATCAGGAATGAGTTTCTGGTTAGTATAGTATTTTGAAAAGAAAGGAAAGATAAAAAGACAAAAACTTCTGAAATAGACACCTGTTTTCTTCAGGGTATATTTGATCAAGAAGATATTTTGACTTGTATGTACTCTCTAGTAGTTACTGAATCTAAAAATTACAAATGGGGCAAACTTACTGGGTACTGTATGTATAGCTACTAAGTCATATGTTTGTGGCCATACGAGGAGGTAAACCTGACCAGTTACTTTGCTAGATAAATTCTGCAATATTTTATATCTTGATAAAAGGAGAAAGAGGAAGATTTTTGGACTTCTGTTAAGATTCTTCATGGTTTATAGAAGAATCAAGAGGTTGTCTAGGTAACTTTTTTGGACATATTAAGCTTCTGCTTCATGGTTTTGAAGATGAAGAATACACTCTCCTATTTTTGTGCTCTCATATCATATTTGAATGAATTTTTTCAACCTCCTAGTTTAGATCAGTTTGCATCCTTAGGTATTTTTCTGCAATTTAGTGGTAAGTTCCATTTTTTATTCTTTTCAAAGTGTTTGATCTTTAAATTCCATGTTCAGTTACTAGCTGTACTGGATGAGTTCTTGTGCAATGGATAGTTTAGATACATTTTTCCTTTCGCCATTCACTGCCTAGATTATTTAAGGAGTTACAGTTGCTTGACGTTCTTCTCAGTGATACCCAACATTTTGCTCAAACCTGGGAGATAATTAATTACCCTTTGGTGGTAGTCAAGAGGGAAAGGGTACAAGTACACAGAATTTCGTGTATTACATGGTTCCAACATTTCCGTGATCTGTCTATAGGTTTCCTAGGGATAGAATGAAATTGCCAAATCTATTCACGTTCTTGTGCTGAAGCTGGGCTCAAACAGGCAAGGCCAAATGAAGGTCGAGTTCTAGCCTAACTTTTTGATGGGATAGGATTTTATAACATTAGTATAAATTATTCAGGTGTGTAAATGGAACAAAATAGAAGGTAGAAGGACCTTGTTGAGCTGTTTAGAGAGTTCAGAAGTTAGTGGGGCTTTCAAGCTCAGCTGATCTTATACTTGAGCCCTTTGGGCTTTCTTAGTTTATCTATTACATTATCCAGGGATCCCATATGATTTGTTATCAGGCAATTGGTGCATGTAATAATCTGAGTCTGAGTGCAAATATTGGCATAACGATGTATAATTTTGCCTAAAACAGATCATGAATGATTTTTTATCAGCCAGTGTGTATTTGTAAATTAAATGGGGATTTGGAAGATTTAAGCTTATCTAAAATATCAACGTGTTCAATGCAGGTCATCATCCAGATCTTCATCTTTTGGGATGGAACAATGTGAAAATTGATATCTGGACACATGCTGTGGGTAAGGGTCGCTCCTTTAGTCTGGTATCGATTTAGAAGTTCCCTGCCGATTTCAATTGCATTAATGTCAGGGAAAAACACTGCATGTATACAATTGCCTTGACCTGCCTTTTATTTCATACCCATTAAATTCTTTCCACCGTGGGCCAATCATGAACATGAGCATATAACTTCAACTATTGTGTTAGCACTATGAACCAATCATGAAACCAGTGTAAGCCATAGGTGTTATGTTTGGCTTTCTGTGAGATGCTTGTTCAAGTTTGGGTTTTCTTGTGCAGGTGGACTTACTGAAAATGATTTCATTCTTGCTGCAAAAATCGGTGGGCTTGATCTACATCATCTTCTCAGCAGGAAGGCTAAATGAAAATGATTTCATCTGAGCAGTACATTTAGTTCCCTCACAGAAATCCTCGTTCAATGTCTGCCCTCCCAAATAAGTATCATCATGAGAAACTGTTTAACATGTTTTTAAGTTGTAGATGCAACAATGAGGTAAATGCATGTATTGGCCCTGCATTTTCTGTAATGTGTATCAAGCTCTTGGGAAACTGATTACAGGGACATTCCTGTCATTCACCTTTTTCTTGGGGCTTAAAGCCTAGAGGTGAAAGCTGGAAGGCAGAAGTTTCTGCATTGCACTAAACCTATATTTCTTTCCCAATATGAAAAGCAATATATGCATCACAAAATCTCTCACACATGCCAGAAATATTGCTACGGTGTTGTCCAGAACTTAGCAAGCCTCGCACTGAGAGTTGAAGAAAGTTTCATCCAAGTTACTGTTATCTTCCAGTGGCTGTATTGCTACTATAAATCTAACACAGAATCAGGCCGATCATCTAGTCCAGCCATTGTTATTTTTCCGTGGTACTACCACATTTGGAGTAAATTGCAGTTACAAAATATTACAACTTACAGAACACTCAAAAAAATATCCTATTCAAACATCATCTTCACAGGTATATTGATGATTCTTCATCTGAATTTTTGCTTTCTTCGGCCATTTTTTCCCTCTTCGTTTTTCCCCTCGTGAGAAGCTGTTTGGTCAATTTGACACTTGCTCAGCTCGCACTGCTTTGATCCTGAACAAGAGGTTAATTTTCTGCTCCTGATTAGCCTAGAAGCTAGCACCGGTGGTACCTGGAAAACATTCAAAACCAGCCAATTTCAAGTCAGGTTTTGGGAAAATGATAACCTCTTGATTCTCATAGAGCAAGCACTGAAGGCTGCAGTGCAGTTGTTAGACCATCAGACTCAAAATAATGTGGCTTTAACAGACCATCAGACCAATTTCACAGGTCAGCTTCGGCTAAATCCCCTATCTTGAATTATACTAGTTCCCTACCGAACAACGAGAATCATTTCACGTTCTTTCTCTCCTTTGTTCATTTATTCCATCCAACATTGATTGAAATCATCTGACAACTCAATTAAGTATTTAATTAAACTTATTTATTACCAGCATATAGCATAACAATAATAATGTCAAACAGAGAAATGATTTGATGATTCTGGTTTGAGGTTCTCAGGGAATTTATCTAATATATATTTTCAGTAGACCTAATTGATGCATAGTGCAAGTTACAGCCATCAAATAATCAGTTTTCCTGCTCAAAAATGCCTTCAGGTATGTGAAGGGAGTAACAGACTAAAGAGTCAGTCCATCCAATTACACTAATGAAACTTTTATGATTCTCTAAAATTGGAACTTACTGTTACATTCTATTTAGCATTCTCTTTGTTGTTCTTTCTCCAAAGGGGATGGCAGTGGCAAGAGATGGGAGCAACATTATATGGCACTAACACTCAAACATCTTATAACGTGAAATTTTGAATATGCAACGTCATCAATCACTTCTTCATCTGTAAGCTTTGGCCACAAGAATTCTCAAAACAAAAGCATCTATCAATTGATAAAATGATGTTCTTCAGCTGTGACAAAATTCTTCATAATTCCTTCTCCCGTCAAGTTTCTTGGAGGAGTTGAAGAACCAAATCTCTAAACCATAAAAGTGTTGTACTTCCCCAGAAAATGCACTACTCTTACCTCAGATAAGGCATGATAAAGTTCATGAGAATAAGAATGTATACTCACTCCAACCTAGTTATTGAACCTGTAAAAAGATAGAACATCCTAAAGTATATAGGAGAACATTGCACCTTCTTCCTAAGTTGGCTTTTGGTTCCGGAACTATCTATAATTATTCTACTATCTTGTGGGTTGGGAGGGGAGGTGGGGGGGGGGGAGGGAATTGTCATAACAACTGCTGTTGGATTAAAGGCCATCATTTGGTAAGGACCTAACTTAATTAGACTACAAAAATGAAATGACATTTAAGCGAAATAAGAATTACCTAAAATGAAGGTTCTATCTGGAAACTGGCTTCTGCAGAAGAGCAGTCAAATAAATTTCCCCATTCTTCAGTCCACTGGAATCAGTCTTGTTGGCCACTGCCCACTTCACCTTCTTGTACCCCAGCTTCCCAATCAAGGGAGTATAAACCTTCTCAAGATCCACCTTCTTACTAAAGAAATGGTCCAACCAAAAGTATCCCCCGCCTCTCAATACTCTATCAACATCAAAAAACATGAATTCCATTGCCGTAATTGGTATCCATCTATTAACAGCATGTCCACACCTCACCAGATCCACAGCCCCATCAAACACTGCCAGCCTCTGCTGCAATGGCACATGTACGGGGACTAAACCCCTTAGCGCCACTGCTTCGTTATACGGAGCCAAAAGATTCATAGTGGTAGTTATAACCGTCACATTTTGCATCTTCATCTGTGCAGCAAATGTTCCTGTACCACCGCCAATGTCAAGGGCCAACCGGATAACACTTTTTGCAGACTTCGCCAGCTGCAAAAATTGTGATATTGGGAGATCTAGATCTGATTTATACTCCAAGAATCTGGACTTTTCCACTTTCATATCAAATCCCATCTCAGAGTTCAATCTTGAAAGACAAGTAAAGCTTTTACAATTAGAGTAATGGGACCAGAGTACAGTGGTTTCAGGAAGTGTAGCAAAAGGGCTAATAGGAAGTGAATTAGGGATGGAAGCAGGGGTTCTTGCAAAGCAACGCCGGCGTGGGAGAGGGTGGCAGCCACGTAAAATAAGGGACTCAGCTAATTGGGAATCATCCGGACAGAGAGAAAAGGGAGTGTAGTTCATATACTGATGAAGAAGCACAGGGCTGTCCTTGCAAGATGAGGCAATGGGGGAGATGTGAGCATAAAGAAGAAGATCGGAAGGAATATTGGAGGGGACTCTTTTAGTAGCTGAGACAATTGAAGTATCTGTAGGGGCAGGCTGAAGGGAAGTGAGGTGCTTGATGGTGGCGCGTATAGTCTGTAGCTGGCGGAGGAGGTGGTCAGGGACAGGAGGCGGTGTGGGTGGCTTTGATTGGATGGTGGAGGAGAGGTGGTAGAGAGAAAGTATGTTGGTGGCCACCATGGCTAACAAGAGAAGCATGTTGATCCCCATTGTGAAACCCATCTGCAGCAACCAACCCAGTCTTCTTCTTGAATCTTGATTTTGCTGCTCTTTCTTCTACTCCTCGAGTACTCTGTAGATTGCTTGCATTAGTTCCCTATATACTTCTTCTAAGCCTCATTTCAGTACCGTAGCCTTACAAGTAGTATTGTATTACTAGAGACTCCTTTATGTATTCTTAGTGTATTCTCAAATTTCTTGGTCTGTACCGACCGTACCGTGAGGAGAAAATAGGAAATACATGAAATTTCTTCCAATTTAAAACCAGTTTTGAGATTGAGTTATTTTATTTCATCTCTGTTCCGAAATGAATTGTTTGTTAATTAAACTTAGAAGAACACTTAAAACTTGAAATACGTTATTCTCCCTCTTTCTCAAAGTTCAAAATTGGACATCTCATTTTTTATATTACTTAAAATTTTACAAAAAAATATTAATATGGTTATGTTTAAAATGAATTAAGATAAACTTTTCAAATAAATTTATCAATTCAAAATGAGACATTTAATTTCAAACCATGAAAGTATAAAATAATTACGATTATGTCTATCTAATTTATTATATATTTTTTATTTTACATAATTCTCATTTCTGTCAACTTCGTCAAGTATCCATATTTTTTTTTACATGTATTAAGATTGATGATCCTAAACCTCATAAATTGAAACTTAGATGTAAAAAGAAAACTAATTAAAAGTGACTGAAGGGAAGTTTATTTTTATTTATTGTTCTATACTTCTATGTTCTACACACTCCTTGCTTTGCTTTGCATTCTACTTTTGTATTGTTCTTTTGTTAGTTTCATAACAAAATAAAGTTTTTTTTTTTTTTTGAATATTCTGCTTGAGAAGCCATTTTTTCACATACGAGATATTAGCTACCATGCCACATGAATTAAAAAGTTTTAAATGAAGTAACCTTATATAAAAAATACTCTCTCTTTCTCTCTTCATAATACTCCATCAATTCCAAATGATCCACCGCTTAACTCTTATTCCAAATTAGTTGTCATTTACATATTTCAATGCAAAAATAGACTTGAATTTCCTTCTTTACCTCTCATTAATATATTTTATTTGTTGCTTTTTTCAAAGTCAATTAATTATTTCATATCTTTCAATTCTATATCAACCAATCATAATTCTCTCAATCCCAACTCCATAATAAATTTTTCTTAGAAATCAAAGTAATTATGGAGGGTAAAGGAGTCCAAAATGAGTAAAGTTATTATTTTCTTAGTTTTAATGAAATAACCTTAAATGACAATTAAATTGAGACAAAAGGATTATACCTTTTTCTTTACAATAAATGAATGAATATATCTATAGAGGATACTAATTTTAAAAACATTATAATGATTCATTGATAATTACACATGACTTATATTGTAGGACCAATAAAACACCTTTAAACAACTTTTATTTTGAGACGGAAGGAGCATCAAAATTAAATTGTTTTTCCTGGATTTTTGGAATTTTATGTTTTTTTAAAAAAAACCTGGCAAACTTTTCATTTATTTAATGATTTTGTCAATTATTTATCTACAATAATAGATATTGAGTATCAAACATATTTCAAAGTTATATAATTTTTATACAATAATTTGTAATATAAATTTCTCATTTTTATTTTTAAAACAAAATTGATGTATTTGTTACATCAAATTATGTAGCAAACAATATTCAATTTCCACATAGACAATAATTTGACTTATTTAAATGATACTCTCTATACGTTCAAATTACAAATGAATAAATTTATGAATATTAGTTAAAATTGAATAGAAAAATTCATATGAGGCCTAGGGTGACTTTAAATGGATGCCTTAGCCTTGGAGTCGGGCGCCCATCAATAACCCATTTTGGATCCTATCTTGGATTATATTTTTTAATTTTTTAGAATTAAGTGGGGGTAGAATTGATTTGACCCATTGTTTTATTTTTTAAGGATAAAAAGTATGAGAAACATTTGAATTTTAAAATTTTTTTGTTTAGACACTCAAACTTTCTTTTGGTAATATTAGACAATCTAATTAAAAAAAATGACATTTCCGCCCATTTTGACCGTTAACTACAGATGGAATTGCCCAATGTGACTTTTTTAAGACCATTTTTGGAAGACAATGAGATAATAGAAAACAAATGTGTCTCCTTCTTCCTTCATTCAAATGTTGCTTCACCCTCTTCGCTTATCCATCTCTGCAAATCCAAGAATTGAAGATTAAAGTTTTTTGCCTAGAATTGAAGTCCAAAACTCCATCGACGTATTCGACTCCATTGATATCATGAAGGAATGGCATCACCACTGTTAGTCACCACCAGGCAAATCTAAAAACCTGTCAAATATATTACCAAGAAGCTACCTTTGCATTCCCAACTTAAGTAGCTCATTAATGGTCAAATCAAGAGCCCCTCAGTTTTCTTTCTTACGCAACAACTTGACCTCTTGGACTACATGGATTTCCCAACCCGAATTCAGATATGGGGAATACATATGCTTAATTGTTGATTCAATCACTGCTCTATTGTCATCACTCATGGATCCAAAATCCTTCAAGAACCTCCTAACCATTCATCCCCTCAACTCCCTCACCATCAAAATGGAGAACATAAAGGCAATTACCAACATTCTTACTGAAAATAAGTCAGTTTTGTGTGAAAAGGAGGAGACAAGAAGGGCAAGGTTAATGAGGACCGAAGAAAGTACTCAATCGTTGAGACAAAGGAAAAAGCATTATGTGGAAAAATTAGAGGACAAAGTGATGAATATGGGTTCCACAATTCAGGAGTTGAATGCATAAATAGCTTACATATCACATGAAAATGTTAGGTTGCACCAACAAATGGGTGGTGGTATAGTGCCACCAACTCCAATAGCTATGCTGCCCCCAGTGCCAGGCATGTACCCATGAATATTTACATGGTTTTGGAAGAAGATGAAGTTTTGGGAATTCTTTTCTTCCAAATTTACCCTTAAAAAAGGTTAAATTAATTGTGTTTGATTGAATTTTGTTAGTTGTTAACAGCTAAGATGAGCGGAAGTGTCATTTTTTATACTTTTTTAAAGTTTGAATGTATGAAATTACCAAAAAAAAAAAAAAATTGAATGTCTAAACCAAAAAATAGGAAAGTTCAGATGTTTCTGACACTTTTTACTCTATTTTTCATATGACAATAAATATTAAGATATAAAAGAAAGAGTTTAATAATTTATTCTCTCTTTTTTTAATTTGAAACGATCCTTATTAAATAAGGTTATTAGTCGCCAAGAAATAATACTTCCTTCCTCATTAAATAATATAAGTCGTTAGTCATCATTTTGCAAAAATTAAGGTAGCTTTCTTTTTTCCTAAAATGTTTTCTCATCACCCTTTTAAAAATTTGAACATCATTTCACTATACATCACTAGAGAAGTAATATAAAAAGATATCTTCAAAAAACTAATTAACTAACAACAATGAGTTATAATTAATAAAAAAAATTAGTTAAAATGACTTATGTTCAGTAACGTAGGGAATAACGTTGAGACAAGAAACATTAACTGCAATATTGATCCCCCATCATTCCAATGTATATGGATTCACTTGCAACTTTACAAGAATATTAAGGTTTGTTAGTATTAATTTAATTTAATTTTAATAAATGAGTAGGGTCCCCCAAACTTCCTATTGTATTTCTTAAAAATATTTATATCGAGGTATACAATCGTTAGGAGAATATATGTAGGATTTCCTTAAGGATTGGTTGAGTTTTCCAATTTTCTTTTTATAAGAATTTTCAAAAAGAAACACGAAAAAAATACATTAGATTAGATGTTCCATTGAATTTTGAAGTGAACAAAGTATATCGAGACAAATTCTTTTCTCCAAACTGGATCCACAAGAGTATCATCCTTTTCTTCTCATCTTCCAGAAATTATATAGACCATTAAATGACTCATATTTCCTTCATTCCACTTTATTTGTCCACTTTGAACTTCACACAAGGATTAAGATAAATAAATTAGTGTAATATTTTAGGATAATTTAAGCAATATACCTATTTAATAATTAAAATATTAGTTTGAAATACGTAAAAGTTTTAATAATTAGAATAATGGAATGGAGTAAAGTAGTAGTGGAATAATACTTCATTCATCCCACAAAATTAATCCATGTTTTCTTTCTTCTTGTTCCAAATTATAATCTAATTTTTTTCTTTAGAAAAGAATAGTTATAAGGTAAAAGACCTAATTAATCCTGTTAAAAATTCGAAATAATTCTTTCTCTTTACGATTAACGTAACATGACGTTACTTTCTTTCTAATATTTTAATACTAAAAGATACGGTTTCCCAATATTGGCGATTAGTAAAGATATACAACGTAAATTACACTTATAAAATATTTAAAGTCAATAACTTAAATAATGCTTATAAAAATATAAAGGTGGATTTTTTTTTGTGGGAGGGAGCCTGTAATTATTTACAATGAAAACAATATCAATGTTTTAAAAATTGGACCGGATATTGAATAAAAAAAGTTATTGATTTATTGTTCAATGTTCAACGGTAATTAAACTGATAGCTATCAATATAATAAAAATAAAATTATATTTCTTATAGATAATTTTTTTTTTCAATAATATAAGATATAATAATTTCATAATACAATAGTATTCAAATAAAATTTATAACTATGATATTAATAGTTTTTTTTTATAATTATTAATTACAAGTTCTTCTTATTGTAATTTAAACATGATAATTTTTAGTGTGGGTAATGACTATGAGATATTTTATTTATTTATTAATAATTAATAATGACATATATTTTGAGTAAAGTTTTTCATTTCAAAATAACTAAAAGAGTAAATTTATAATTTGTTTAAAGCATGATTTAATATATATATATACATATTTATTTATATTGTTAAAACTTATTAATTTGGTTCCAATTTATGTTTTTTGAAAAACTGACTGATTCAACATTAGACTGGTCAGTTCATCCGTCCATTTCAAATTTTCATTTAGAAAACAATTTTGGAAAAAAATAGTTCAATGCCTCCTATATTGATTTATGATCCGATCAGTCCAAATTTGAAAAATAGTGGTATGTACTACTTCCCTTCATCACAAATTATAAATTATTTAGATTAATTTTTCTTATCCATAAATATAAATCATTATGATTAATTTATTAATTTTTATCATATTGCCCATATGTCCTTCGTCTCCATAATCATTTGTAAGTTTGATTAGAGATCTTATATATATATATATATATATATATATATATAAAAAAATTATTTTAATTTTCAGAAAATGAGACCAGTAATAAACACAGGAGGGAAGCTTCGAGACCAACATTGGTTAATTTTCTTTACTCTTGAACCAATTCCTTATGCCCCTACTGTACAGTTTACAACAGAGATGCTACCAGTACGATACGAATACAAGGTAAAATAAAGAGAACCGAAGGAAAAGAGCATAAAAAGGCTTCCCTTCATTCGGACAGTCATCGGCATCGACCTTCTTTCACCGTCGTTTCGTCGATCCGTGATCCTCGAAACCCTGCTGCGATTCGGATCCCTCTAAATGGTCAGCTGTCTTTCTCTCTCTGTCTCGGCACACGCCAACAATAGCAACTGTTGTTACTTATTTGGATCAGATTTTTCACAGAACTTAATGCCTACATCTCTGGATTCTGTTCTGCTATTTTCAGGAAAATTTTAAAACTTTAAGATTTTTGTAGCTTAATTCTGTTGAAAATTTTCAGTAATTTGGGACTTTTCTACCCTTATTCCGGATGTGTTTGGTGATACATTTACGAGATCCGACGCTTTTCCGTGAATAAAAATTACTCTTAGAAGATTGGGAAGAGACAAATCTTGTGTAGATGATTTGATTGTTACTTTCCCCCCC
>JAOXNR010000022.1:4489384-4500520 GCA_028571225.1 Parsonsia alboflavescens
TTTTTTTATATTATCTAAAGAAAAGACATGCAAAAAGGGGGAAAATTGTTTTAGTTGGTAGAAATGGTCAAATTAATGTATTATGGTAGCTGCGCTGATCATGGAATTCAACTGATCCAAAAGCCATTTCACATCTTGTCTAGCTTAAAAAGACCAGAACCAAAGAATTAATTAGATATCTTTTCTTAATAATTTCTTTGTAAATTTAATATTACATGAAATTTACTTTTATATAAAAAATTGAATAGCCTAATTGTTTGGGAGGTATTATATATTGATTATTTGTAACATTCCAAGTGAAGTAGATGGCATACTATGATCGTAGTGGTTGACTTTTTCATGGGGGGCAGTCAATAAGAGAAAATAAATCATAAAAATTATGCAATCTCTTTGCCCTTAGCATTATTAGCCCATTAAACATGTATTCTTATTAAGATCTAACTTAATTTTTATTTTTTTGCTCTCTTTTTTAGCTTCGAAGCAATTATGTTATGATAATTTTATATGAATATTGTTTTACTTATAAAGAGAAACGGAGGAGAGTTTAAAGCGAAGATGAAATTATCAGTCCACAATTTTGATCATTAATCCCTAAAATGCATTTCATTTATATTTCTTCAATTCTTTTTTCTTTTTTTAATTTGAAAATTTGTGATCTTTTAGCTTGGGACGGATGGATGTTTCAAAGGATGGAATGATGAGAAAATTTGACTCTTGAAGCTTGAAATAGGTTAGTAGTTGGATCTAGAATTTAAAAAGAGAACACAGTGAATTATTTTAATTAAGAAAGAATAATTATTTTCCAACTGCCCGACCATTATATGTGATGAAGATGAGCAAATGTGTCAACCCCAAAAAAAAATACAAGAAATACTAGCAAAAAAACCAAAATCATGAAACATTTCAAACCAGAACAAAACAAAGAACCATAGTCTACTCTTGATAGTTGGCTCTTAAACTATATTATACTCCGTCCATTCGAAATATTGAATGTTACTATTTTCATTTTGAGTTGTTCGATAATGAATCTCTCATTTTTTAAATTAGTTAGATTTTTCTTAAAAAAATGAAGATTAATAAGTTTAAAATGAATTAAATCAGTCAATTTTCTTAAACTTTTTGTAAATTCACTATAGGAGTATTTGGTTTCATTCAAAAAAGCTTTCACTCACTTTTTTTTTCAAAATTTTTAGAGAATTAAATATTAAATTGCTGAAAAGAGAACCAAGGTTATGGAGAGGGTAATTAAAAAAAAAAAGATAAAAAGAAGTAAAAAAATTCATTAATGATATATATTAATTATATATATATATATATATATATATATTTGTACGAAAATGCATTTTTCAAGTAATTTTGAATTGAATTTTTTTTTAATTGAGATATTTTTGATATTTTACTGTAGCCCCAGCTATGACGACAAATAAAGTATCCAATTTAGTCCCACAATATTTATATTTCGACCATATATAAAAAAAAAAAAATATATATATATATATTTATATAATCCTTAAGATTCTATAACTCTTTTTATCATCTTTTTGATCCCTTTTTCTTGGAAAATACATTTTTTAGACTGTTTTGATAAGAATTTTTTTCTTTTGGTAGTAAAGCATTGGGGAATTTTGGATACTTTAACGTGCCTTGATTAGTGAAGGCCTAACCCTTCAGTTTTCAAATTTCCATTGAAATCAACCGATTCATTTCCCTCAAATACTTTTCCATTGCTCAAATTAATTATATGTTAAGAAATTTGACATCGTAATGTTAAAATTTACCAAGTCAAATTTTTTTAAAAAAAATGTAAAGCGTGTAAGTTGAATTAAAATATTTAATTTTGGACATGCGGAGTAGATAATTAAGAAAATTGAATTATTATACCATATGCTATCCAAAATGGCATTGACTAATAACTACTGGCCCACTGTTTTTACTGCGAATTGAAGTAGTAATGAGTGGCTTTTGAAATGGTCTCTTGATCTGACTTGATGACAAAACCTTTTCAGCACCATCGGCTCCATGATGAAACTGGAAAGCAACCTTTTTTTCATTATTTTTTTTCCTCTTTCTTTCTTTTGCAATACTTTAATTTATATAAATATATATATATATATATTTTGTGTATATATAATAATAATAATTGATTAATTTTCCTATGATCTATATAATCTGTCAGCATCTCAAAGATTCTTTTTTCCAGTAAATTCACCTAACAAATAACCTGCCCTCTTCCATATTGATAAAGACCCCCATGAGGACCAATACAGACGGAGGGAGAGGGAGACAATCCACACCTTACTTTTTATGTCACTCATAATGGACACAACTGAGGTCAACAATTTCATGCTCTTTTTAAAGTTTTTTTTGGCCTTCCTCCCAAAGTTCTTCGCTCTTTAATCAACCGCTCAACGCACGCATATCGAGAAAAGAATTTTCTTGTTAATTTTAAATATCAGGGTTGTATAATTTGAAGATTCAAAAAGATCGTATGCGTCTGTGGTGTTTCCTTCCAACGGGCCATTTTAATTTCTAAGCTATTTTTATTTTGAATGAGTTATGACTCCACGTGGAAAGTCTAAGGTGTGTGAAACATTGCTTGTTTTACCAGAAAACTTAAAATACATATAAATATATATATATATATATATATTTATTTGTGTATATATAAATATAACACACACACACATATATATATATATATATATATATATATATATATATATATATTCCTGTGTGTAAAGTCAAAATTATTGTGGGCATATGTTTGGTAAGATAACAGAGTTTGGTGGCTGTCTCTGTTACCTCTAGAGCTTAAATATGTGACATTCGGCTGATTGATACCCTCCTTGTTTAGTAAACAAGCTAAGAGCTGATTGGTAAACTGATGCCTAATTTTGTTACTTTGCAACTAAACTTGAAGAAAGTAGGAAGTCTGTCATATATGTAGCATAAATTAGCGTAATAGTGAACCGATAAATCATTTTTATATTTATATAAGCAAAGAATATATTAAAATAAGATTTTTCTAAATATATAACTTGCAATCTTTCTTATCTAGTAGCTACCTAATAATACAAGATAATAATATAATTAATGCCATCGCTGAATAATTAACGGGTTTATTTTTTCTCTTCAAGACTAGAGTATGCGATAAGATGGAATCGAATACAGTTTTACCTCTCGACCATACCATTAGGTGCAATTAATGAGTGATTTATGATAAGATATAGTTTTTATTTCGGGTGGATATTAGTCAAACTATATATATAAATGTATTGTTTAACAAAGAAAATTATTATTACTATCTAGAATCTAGACCATAGTAGTAAAGAAACCATTAGCATAGAATTCACATTAGAAAACATGAGTAGAGTTTATGTACCCGCAGAAAAATGTTGTATATATACCGTTGGTTTTCACATTCCTAATAATGCAGGCCATGAAAATGCATGTATGACCAGAAGGACACTCAACATGGGTATTATATATTCTCAATCGCCTTTTTGCTTGGAATGGAATTTCAATTTTCAAGAAGGTCTTTTTTTTCCCTGAACTGTACCAAGTTTAAAAAGGCAGCATTTGCGTGCAAAACATTTTTGGGTATTTGTCCTTTCTCACGTTTCGGTTGATGAATTGTCTCATTTTTGGGTGTAAACTGCAAAAGTACCATCTTGGTCGCTGGCCATGAGGGGTTTAACGATGAGGACAAATAAACCCAAAGTGAGATTAGTCGGAAAGGGTTTAATTAAAGCAAAGTCCTCCGGGATCCGTTCCATATAAAGACAATTTTTATAAATGCAAATATATATATATATATATATATATATTTATATTTATATATCAAATTTCATGCTACTTATCTAATTCGATATAAATCATAAACTCAACATATATCATTAAAAATTTAAACGTTCACGATCGACTTTATCTTATTTCAAATGTAAAAGGATCTTAGACTCCAATTCCAATGCAATAATGTAATAATGTACTGTGAGTGGGTGGGAAATATAAGGTCAAATTGGCATCTTTTTGGTCATTCATTCGTTGCTTTTGACCAAATTAAAAGACTCTAGAACTCACGTTTTGTATTTTAACCTTTTTCTTGAATTCATGTGCTCTTGGTTCCTTTCTAAAGTTTACTTCTTTGAGTTCATATTATAATCTGTAAGTATAATAAGTTATAACTTGTACGTGTGATCTTGCTAAAAGGTTTTTGGTTCGATGTACTTTTGGCTGGGTGATATAGGGACCTTTGGTTGAGTTATAATTAAAAAGGGCTCTTTCGGTGTTTTTTTTTTTTTTTTAAAAAAAAATATATATATATAAACGGTTTTGCTAAAGCGAGTTCTGGAGGGCGCCTTAATGCACGCTCCAACCGTTACCGTAACGGAATTTTTGCTACAATGCTCATGCAGCCAACCAAGTAGAGCAAAAATTCCATTACGGTAACGGTTTGGAGCAAGCATTCAGGCGCGGTTCGGAACGCACCTTAACAAATCCGTATATATAAATATATAAATATATATATATATCTATATCTATTTACACTTAGCTATTTTCTGTTTAGTTGTAATAATTTAAATTAATATAAAAATTTATTTTGATGGGAAAAAAATATAAAACTTTTTAAAAATATTTTTGTTTTATATTTTTTAAAAACCTAATTATGGTTTTTATTATTATAAAGTTTATAATATATTTAAAATAATTAATATCTAATAAGTTTAAGTCATTCATTTTTTAAAATGATGCATCAGAAGAAAATAAATAAATAAAAAGGAAAAAAGAGAACCAAAAGAGAAAAAATGAAACAAGGAAAAGAAAGAGTTAAAAAGATTGATTTTGAGGAAGGAAAATGGAGAAATTGACGGAGTGTTTTTTTTTTTTTTTTTTAAGTATTATCAATCTTTTTTTTTTGTCTATTTAAATTCTTTTTATGAATGTGTAATTTGCGAGATATTCTCAAAGTATGTATGTTGTTTGTTGGTTTATTATTTTGACTCCCTAAGAGTTAGGTATAGAAAATGAAAAAGTTTGAAGCTTTCTAGTTTAAATTTTCGTAATGTAATTTACAATGCTGATAAAAATTCCTTTGTTTTGTATTTGTTTCTTTTTACTTGTTGGGAAAAAAAGAAAAAAAGAGTTTTGCATTCTTTGATCATGTTTGGAATCGTCATACTTCCAAAAAAAAAAAGGCAAAAGAGTTTGATTTATACAATTTTTACCTATAACAATATAAATTTGTATTCAAAAATAAAATAATTTATTCCAAACATTTTAAAACGTAAATAGGAATGTTTAATTGTATATTAGGAAAGTATTGTGCAAATTTTCTCTATTATGATTTCTCTCTGAAATTCAAAATTTAATATAAAACTGAAGAAACTAGAAATATGTGAGAATTGCCGTCCCTTTCTATTACTATGTTCAATATATAAATATATATATATATATATTTATATATATGATTTTTTCTATTATGTGCAGCATCGTTTTGTATGACACTATTTTTTTTCAAAAATTATAGTCCTAAGTGACATCGTTTTGGGCTTTGATTTTCAAAAGAAAAAAAAAAAAATACAAAACGAAGTAGAGTAGAGCAGTACTCCGTGGCACCAATGCACCCCAGCACCCCACTGATTCATCGCACACATGACACCGTTTTTGCTCTCCCACACAACACCCTTCCAGCACCGATTTGCTGAGAAGTACTGCTCTGCTTTGCTTTGTTTTGCTTTTTTTTTTTTTTTTCCCCTTTCAAAACCAAATCCAAAATGACATCGTTTAGAGCAATAGTTTTTGAAGAAAAAATAGCGTCATACAATGCAATGTCGTACATAATAGAAAAACCTTATAAACATATAAATATATATATTGCAACGTGAATAATTTAAAGATTACAAAAGTTACATACATTGAATCAATGAACAGTTATAGACAATCAATAACAATGAATGTAGTCAACCTTCCTTAATAAAAACTAGTATGTCAAGCAATACTATCTTAGTGGTAAGTAACAAAATTTGGGACTTAGAGGTCTCTAGTTCGAGACAAGCCGAGGGTAGACGAGGCACCACTATTGGCCCTCAGGAAGGATCTAGGGAGGGGTGGGTGTTAAAAAAAAAAGGACTAGTATATTAGTATCTTTTATTAAAATTGATAAATAGAATAAAAAGGATATAGTAAAAATAAGAGTAAATTCCCTATTTCGTCCCCAATCTTTTTTACTTGGTTCATTGGATCCTAAATCACTTTTTTTAAAAAACCTTTTAGGATTCCTATCAATTTTTACTTGGTCCAAGTAGATCTCTAATTTTTATATTGAACTTTTAGAGCCCTTTATAATTTATTCTGGATACATGTTGATCCTTTATCTTTTTTCGTTCGATCGAAAAGATCCTTTTGCCTTCAAAACCTCCGGATTCGACAAAGTCAACAAAAAAATTTTTTTGTCAAATGCTTGAAGGGCATTTTTGTCCCATCACTATTCCGGGTCAATTGCTCTACTTAAAAATAGCCACCAGTCTTCTTTCAAAGTTACTTGCTTCTTCTTCATCTCCTCTTCACTGAGAATGATCCCAATCCATGAGATAAATCCCCTGCTTCTTCGACCTAGGGTTTACATGCCCAATCCTTGAGACATATTCTCACACAAAATAGCTAGACAAAAATAATGGTTAATCCCAAGAAAACCCACTTTGCCAATGCCATCTCTAATTTGATCACTCTGTGTAGAAGCCTTCGGAAAAGGGGCATTTTTATTTATAGCAGTAGTAGAAATTATTTAACTCAATTAATCAAAGGGATCAAGCTATAGGTATAGCTAACTTTCAATTTTTATTTGGATTGTTGCTGAGCAATTGAAGTTCCAAACAATTAGGAGTTTACTCCATTTGATTGGTGGTCAATTGAATTCAAGCAGAAGAGTGAGAGTATATAATTTTTTCTTCAATTAAAGAGAAAAGAAAATTTGTAAAAGATTTTATTTATGTTTGGGATTATTACTATTATTATACTGAAGGTTTTGCAGAGATAACATAAGGATGATGATGATAATACAATAATACTGGTATTGCCTAAACAGAGCTAGCTAGATATTCCCAGATCAATGGGCAAAAGAAGGAGGTTTCCTTATCTTGGAAGCTTGTTCAAAAGCATATGCAATCTCTATCAGTTTGGGGTTCGATTCCTTTTAGCCCTCCGAAGGCAATTCCATATGGTTCACCGGCACTATATCCTGGCGAAATAGTATTCTCTGTTAGTTTTTTAATTGATGGTCTTGACCTAGAATAGTGATGAGACAAAAATACCCTTCAAGCATTTGATCAATTTTTTTCTCATTGACTTTCCAGAAACCGAAGGTTTTGAGGGCAAAGGGACCTTTCCAGCCTAACGGAAAAGGTTAAGGGACCATCATGTATCCAAAATAAATTATAAGGGATCTATTTGGACCAAGTAATAAAGGATGAGGACCTTAAAAGTACCAAAAAAAAAAAAAAAGATTTAGAACCCAAATGAATCAAGTAAAAAAAATTGGGGACGAAACAAGGAATTTTCTCTAAAAATAATAAATAAAATTAAATTTCATCAAAAGGAAAATTACATCAAGTATATACTTCCTCTATCACTAAGTATAAGTCATTCTGACTAATTTTTTTTATCACTAATTATAAATTATTATTATTAATTAATTAGATATTTGAAGGTGCTTTCTTTATATTACCCTTCTAATGATATAATAAAGTAATATTTGGATTTTTTTTAAAAAAAAATTAATTAGAAGGTATTTTAAGAAAAAATAAATTACTTTAGTTTTTACAAAATAACGGTCGATGATGATGATGGAGGGAGTATAATTCATTCGTTCTTGTGAAAGATATGCTACCTAGCTAGGTTTGATATTTGCCAGTGCACAGGTGTCTAAAAACTGGACAAAACACTGCCCGTTTAGTTTTTAATTTTTTCTCCTCCGTATTTCCGAAGTGTGAATTCGAATTTTCTCTATATTTAATCACTATATTAAAACTTTTGTTCCAGTGAAACGGTGGAGATTAGGGAGATTTTATCCTGTGCTGATGGTATAGTTGTTGAATAGGTATATTCAAACTTTATCAGGGGACACAATAAATCTTAAATTTTACCTCATTAAGAATAGAAATAAATCCATTTCATACATATAAATATAATTCTACAGCTACATTTGGAGAGTTTATCTTATACCGATCATATAGTTTTTAAATGAATAAACAAAACTACTTTATTACTTGCGAAAGTTTTATTCGTAATAATTAATGTGCAATTGATGTGAATAAAAAAATTGCATTAAAAAAAAAAAAAAACGAAGTACTATTCTGAGGATTAATATTATTGCAGATGGGAATGTTTCCAAAAAGTCAAAGACTTCATCTGTGGTACACGAAAAGATTCGATTTGGTCAGAATACAGTCTGCAGTAAAATTTTAATAAAATTTTAGGCCTTGCCTAACTCGACTTTATTTAAATACTTAATAATTTGTCTCATATTTTCAGACGGAAAAAGGTCAAAATTCTACCTATACGTAGGTCTGTTCCGTTGCAAAGAATCTAACGATTATTTATATTCACCGAAAAGAAAAGAAAAGAAAAAATTCTGACAATTCTGCCGCAAATCGAGCGGGTTTTGGATTATATTTCGTAAAGAATTTAGAAATTAAATTTTAAAAGCAAATTGTTGTTAGATACTCCTCTTGGAATAAAAACAGGTACATTATTTTTGGAAAAGAATCTTAAATTGAAAAAAAAAAAAACCATCTGCTAGCCTTCTAAAAAAAGGCTAAAATCTAGCTTATTTTTAAAGTAGAAAAGTATTTTTTAATTACTTTATAAACCCTTTCATTTACTTTCTCATACCAATATTATGGAAAACTTCTGTATGTATTAATTGAGTCTATTATTATGATACATTTAGAAGGAGTGCAAATGACTCAAGTTAGATGAGTGAAGTTTGAGTTGATTAAATTCTAACTTAAAACACTACAAGTTTGTGTTGAATGTCAAATCGCGTTCAAGTCATTAACTTTAGTTGGGTTCGCAGACCAAAGTTCAATATTATATTCCTATGCCTCCTATAATTATAGGTAATTTATAATTATTTTGTCAATATTACAGTACAAGTGTTTTGTTCCTCGAATGTCCTATTTTTAAAGTTATTTTGTGAGAGAAGAGAGGTTTTCGAGAGAGAAAAAAGAAAAATGTTTTATGGAGAGAGAGAATAGGAAAGGATGGAAAAGATTGTTGAGAACAACCTATAAGGGATAAGAAAAGGTGACGGTAAATGATCTATGAATTAGGGACAAAAGTAGTCTTTTATTTTTTATATAATTTAATTTAGATTTTAAATAATTATATATATGTATTGAAAATTTATATGTTAAAAAAAAAACCAATATTGAAAATAGAATGATAAAAAGTCAACTTGAGGTCGAGCTTGAGCAAGCTTTTTTTCCTTAAACTCAACTTGACTCTGCTTGATTACAACCTTGATAAGAAGTCATGCACATATATATCTTGTAGAAGTAAAATTTTCTCTTAATTAATATTCCCTCCATCATTATTTATAAATTATTTTAACTATTTTCCTTGTCACTAATTGTAAGTTATTATTGTTAATTTATCAGGTATTTTACTTCTTTTTTTTTACCTATTACCCGTGTCTGTATTTTTCACCCAAGTTACTATTGTTAGATTGATTAGAATCAAAATTAAGGACATTTTTGGAAAAAAAATATTACCTTCATTTTGATAAAATGATGGTTGATGACTTATAAATGGTGACAGAGGAAGTATTACTTTTATTTTGTATATTTTTTTGTCCCTCAAATACAAATCTTATAGCTTTGTTCATACTAAAATCACCAAAAAACTCAGTACTTAATATATGTCTTTTTATTTTATAGCTTCCTTCATTTAAAATTGAATGTTTTATTTTAATTTTGAAAATAATAATATTAATTTTTTTTTATAAAATTTTAAATAATTTAGGATATGAGATATTTAACTATAAACCAAATTAAAAATAGAGCATCCATTATGAAGTTCAAACAGAAAAAGTATTATATTACGAGATCATATAACTTTAAAAAATGATTAAATGGCTCAAAATGGTTATGTATAGATAAGTATACATAGAGAGTATAAAAAATTTTGGTCTGATTTATAATTTAGATAACATAGAAAAATATTACTCTCTTTGTTCATATTTATATGTCATATGAATCCATTTTCCTTATTTATAAGTCATTATTATTAGTTTATTAGGTATTTTATTGATTTTTTTTTTTTTAGTATTATCCCAATCTCACTCTCTTTTCTTATAGTCATATTAACTTGATTAAAATCATGAATATAAATATTTTTTTAAAAAATTATTACTATCTTCAATGGCGAAGCCATGTCCTCTAGGTCAGAAGGGGTACTACTTAGTTATATATTTTTAGAAAAAAAATATATTTATAATAATAATATTTATTTATATAAATATAAAAATGACTTACCATTGTAGGTCGCAACCTGGATTTACAAGAAATTCATCCAAATTTATATCAATTCAAAATTGTTCGGAACTATTTTATGCATCATTAGAAAATTGTTTTTCAGAGATAGATTTTCTTTTCAAAAATTTATCTATATTTATAATTCTTTATTTAAATGCAAAAACCAAATAAATAATTCAATAGATTAAAATCAAAATCAACAAAATTTTAAATTCTAAAAATTTATAAGGTTAATGTTGAAAATTTTCAAATAAATATCATAGATGAGTTAAAAAAAAAAACCAAATAATTTTGAGTTCAGTTGTGATTTGAAGGAAAGAAAAATTACTTCCCAATGTAATTTTTTATAGTCTTATATATATATAGTCTTCCCAATATAAATATATATATATTTATATATATGGAGAGAGAGAGAGAGAGATTTTATAAAGTTTATTGGTTATATGGTAGAGTTTTGAGTGAAAAATCAGAAAGTATAATTATAAAGGGTAATTTCCTTTTTTTTTCAAGATTTATTTCTGAAAAGATTTTTTTTATATATTATTTACAAAAAAGAATGCAATTTTTTTCAAGGATGGGCCCAAAGACATTATATAAAATTATA
>JAOXNR010000022.1:4513039-4537810 GCA_028571225.1 Parsonsia alboflavescens
TATATAGAGAGAGAGAGAGAGAGAGAGAGAGAGAGCTGGGGGTGGAGGGGGGGATGGGGAGTGCTACAGTCCTGCTAAATCTCAACAGTATTCTTTTAAAGAAAAAATTAAATATTATTTTTTTGATGTATTTTATAAACTAAATTTAAAATGATAAATTAAACCCTATAGATACTTATCAAATTTTTGTTTTTTTTTTTTTAAAAGATTTTATTGAAGAATTGATTTATTTTTCTCAAAAAAGAAAAAGTTGACTTAATTGTTCATTCACTCCTTCCCTGACTCTCGAAGATCAATAAAATTTTATAATTTCAAGTATTAATATCATTAAAATTTGTAATTTTTTTGGTTATAATATTTAATTTAAATAATTATTTCGTTGTATAATACTACTAAATATTTGTATCCAACTATTTTGAATCAAAATTGGGAAGATGCACACCCAGCACCCATCACATGGGTTTAATATCAGTTTCACTAAAAACAACAAAGACACTAGAAGGTGAGGTTAGGAGGGATCGGGATATTCGAGCATATCTTCCACACTGTTTTCGATATCATCAAATAAAATAATATATATTACGATCAAGAGGATTTGTTAAGGCGCGTTTCGGAGCGTACATTATCGTAACGGAATTCTTGCTCCGCTTGGTTGGTTGCATGAGTAATGTAGTAAGAATTCCGTTACGGTAACGGTTGGAGCGTGCATTAAGGTGCGCTGCGAAACGCGCTTTAGCAAAACCGTACGATCTAATACCTCTAAATATATCATTTCAAGATTTTATTAATAGGAAAAAAAAATGTGTCTACTCATTATTGGTGGGGTAGAAAATAGAATAGAAAATGCTGGTTAGGACTTAGGAGTCTCAACTTAATTCCAATGTGCACCTTTTTACTGAGAGAATAGAGGAATTGATTTAGTAATAATCTTGATAAAACACATCATTTATGGAGTATTTGGACAAATTAGTGGATAAGTGAAAAATTTCATCCCTAAACTTTATGTTGTCTTGAAGTTTTATTAGATTAAAATTAGGACCAGACAAAGTTCAAAAGCCTCCAGCCAAGAAGGACTTCTAGGAGGATTAGTCAAGATTATGGGCCGACTCAGGGTTCTAACGGTTATATAATACAATTCAAATTTTGAAATTTAGTAATGTGATCAACTTATATATGATTAAGGAAATTTTTACCAATTGAATTATTTACTCTTTTTTTTTTCTGCTAAGAATTTAATTTACTTTTTTAATTCAATCCAATAATAATCAAAAGACCTAGAAAGTAAAATGGGAGTCAAAATTTAATATTGTTTTTATTTTGTGGAAATAGTCAAATCTTAAAATAATACAAAGGTAGATCTTATTTTGCCAATGACGCAAGTTGTTACGGCATTAGAAGATTCCTTGAGAGAGAGAGAGAGTATTTTTAGTCTGTTTATAAGAAAACTTGGTTTGTAGGAAAAAGAAAAAGAAAAATGGCAGAGGACTTAAGACTAATATTGATTTTACTTTCAAATGGAGTATTATTCTTTTTTTTTGATTTAATTAAATATTATCAGACTCTGACCTGAAAAATCTACGGGTTTTTATCCCTGTACAGTGTAGCAAACTAGTTATAAAGACGTTAAATGTGGAAATAAATTCATGTCTTCGCTGCTATATATATATTTATATTTAGGATAACATTAGGGCATTTCAGATGAAGTGCATATTTAAATTTTTAAAAATTAAAGATAATCATTAATACCTAATTTTATTTTTTAAAAATAAAATCTTTAATAAAGACGTAATCGAAGTCACTATTTTAGGTTATATAAATATATAAATATATATATTTATATAAAACCATCAAATTTCCAGCACCACATGATGGGCCTTCATATTTAGTCTAGTTGAGCTATAGGAAGACAATACACCAGCAGCATTTGACCGGAGCAACCACAGACATATTTTAATTTTTCTCTTTTCTTCGGTTCCTCCCTTTGTTACTAACATTCAATGATGGATATAGATTTTTATTTTTATTATCATTTTTTTAAATGGGAGCTGAAGTATGATTATATTAATTTTGATGAACTAATCTCTAAATTTTATTGGGTCAATATATGTACTGTTATATTTATGTTTTTGGACAATTCTAGTGTGGAGATTTGTCCACGCACCCTATGGTGTACACCTGCCTTTTTTTTCCCCCTAACTTATTTAGGAAGCATTTTTCAAAGCAAAATTGGTTGCTTGTGTATATTACACAAATACATATTATTTAATTACAATTTAATAGACGACAATTACCAATTATCTTGTTCATTTAGTTCTTTTATCATTCACTTTACAACTATAAATATTTCATTTAAAAGGTATATACTGCTTTCTACAAGTTTTTCTCTCTTTACATTTTCTCTAATTCCTCTCTAACTTGAGTGCCTAAAAGCCAAAGAGGAATTCGGTCATGTTCGTAGGTCTGAAGGTGAATCTTCTTTGGTCACGAGCGTAGTCCTGTTCTTAGTTCCCGAAGGTGAAAGTAGCAACCTCAGTTGCAATCTTCCTTGCCTTGATAGTTTCCAGCGACACGCTGATATGAGATCACAGGCCAAACATTAGCAAAGATTGAGTGATGCAGCGGATCCTTATGACTTAAAGCAAGTGTACGGTAAGTGACTAAATGTTTGAGAACATGAGTTAGACCTAGAAATTCAAAAAACCTCTCAAGAAGGTAGAATAAGGTGGGAGTCTTTTGTCCAATTTTTCAACTTCAATATAAAACAAAGTCTCAAGAAATAATTTATATATATATATATATATTTATATATATATATAATCAGGAATGAGTCTAAATAAAGCCTTGAATGTTCACTATACCATCCACAAATGCTCATTCCTTTTTCTTTTTTTGCTTTTTAAATGTATATTCATTAAACAGGAAATAAATTACACAATTAAATCGACAAAACAAAGTTTTGTAATTTAACGATAACAGATAATACATTACACCTAACAAAGTAGATAAGCAAAAAACTAAAACGTAATTCCTCCGTCACTAAATATGAGTCATTCTAACTAATTTTTCCTTTTTTTTTTCTTTATTATCTTTCTAATGATATATTGATGAAATGATATTTAAATTTTTGAAAAAGTTATTAGAAAACATTTTAGAAAAAAAGTTATCTTAATTTTTATAAAATGATAAGCATGTGACTTATATTTAGTGAGAGAGGGAGTAGAAAATAAAACAAATACATAATAATATTCTATCCAAAATTTTTGGAGCAATCATCTAACTCCAAAGGAGCAAGAAAAGCCAATTTTCACTAGATCCATGAAGCTTAGCCAATCATTATATCATACCATGAGGTATCGATAGTCTCAAGGGATGCTTAGAACTACAATAAAAGACGAAAAAAGGCCTAGATTTGATCATCTTTTTCTTAAAGAAACTTCAAGATTAGAAGATAAAGAGGCCAACTTCCCCCTTGAAGCTGGACAGCTGCCATATTCTAAGAACTTTGTTCCTTTCCTCCCACTCTTCTTTTTCTCTTAATTACTAACACCAACTCTCTCTGACATATTCCTTTTTAAAGCTTTTCGATGCCTTTCCTAGGACCTGTCTGATGAGTAGAGAGTACATTAGACTGCGTTCAAAGACTTGCCATTTATGTAGAATTTTAATCAATAATAATGCACATATATAAATATGTTTTTGAATATTTAGAATAAAATAGTTATAAGATTCTTTCAATTGAATTATATTCACAAAATAACACATACTTTCTTGAGAACCAAAAAATCAATTTTTTTTATAATATATCTAAGTAAGTCTTTGTAAGCCTCCCATATTGCAATAAGATTTGCATGCAAAATATGAATATTCCCTTTGGAAAGAAAGTTTAATTTTAGGGAGGATGAGTAATCCATACATCAAGTTGTTTTTTTTAACCAAATAGATAAGTGATGATAAATTCATCTAAGCGAAAGAGATCTAGGCTAATTATTATATTTTTAACCCCTTTTTTCCATAAAATCTTTCAAATGGGAGGGGGACGGGGTTCATTTCCATTTACTTTAATTTTGATTGATGCAACCAAGTGGTCATCGAAGTTGTCACTTTTTACTTTCTTTCCAATTTGACCTTTAAAGTATGAAATTAATCAATTTAATCATTATATTTTATGTTTTTAAATAATTTAACTATTATACTTTGTGCTTCTGAAAAAGTTAGTCACTATATAGTGTTCCAATTAAACAATAGTAGTGAATATAATCAATCTTCAGCGATAATGTTATATGCCTTTTCATGTCACCAAATTTTTATATTGGTTGAGAGAATCTTAGTGATTTTGTAAATTTCTTTTTTTTTAATCTATTTTTCTATTGACACATGATTTGAATGATATTGAATAAAATTTTATACTCAATTTAGACGATAAGAAAACGTTTAGTGATATGTTAAGCCACATGATATGATTAACTAAAATTGATTACATTTATCCGATCAAATAATCATAGAACGGTTAAAATGTCTTAAAATACATAGTATAATGGATAAATTGATTGATTTTGTAATTCAATGGTCAACTAGTAAAAAGCCTCAAGTTCACTAATTGCTAAATTGGTTAAGCCATTTAATTTCCAATAGTTTGGGTGGAATATAAGTAAATGTCCAATCTATCCAAATGTGGTGGAGAAAAATTGTTACCGTGGAGGGGAAGATTTTCCCATCTCTTATTTATTTTCATTTCTCATATTCATTCAACCAAGCAAATTAAATATGACATTTATTGCCAACAAACGAAACAAGCTCTAATATAATCAATTTATTTTATGATTATTTATTTATAAATTTCTTCAATATACATTCTAAACTATTATGATATCACAATTCATGATTTGTAATAAATATTCATTAATCAAAAATAAATTCAAATTTCAATCTGAATGTTATTATTTATATTTTGGGACATTTAAAATCAAATTGTCCACAAACTTTCTCAAGGTAAATATATTTTAAATATAAGTTTTCACTAATAATATTTGTAATTTATTTGAAAGTCGGAGAAGACAGTAGCGACGGTAGATTTGAACGGAGAAAGCTAGATCGGGATGAGTTAGGATAAAAAGGTGGTCGGGAATTGGGGGAATGAAATTAAGGAAGTGGTTCAAATTGAAATTGATGGGTTATAGTAGATCCGGTGATAAAAACCGGTTAATTCAACAAGGGTCATAGGCGGGGAAGATGACAGGTGAAAGATTGAGATCCACACACAGTAGATTTTTTTTTATATATATTTATTTTGCTATAAACCAACGAGTCAAAATTGATGCCTAGACATCTTAAATGTCCTTAAGAAAAATCATGTAATGCACATGTGAGGGCATTCTGTCAGCTATTAACTGTAATGGTCAAGTTGGATGGAAGTGTCTCTTTCTATATTTTTTTAAAGTTTGAATATTTTGAATTATCAAAATTTAGCTCGAGTATCTAAACCAAAACATCAGAAAATTTAGTTATTTTTGGCCCTTAAAGAAAATTAACAATTCAATGTTAAATTTTTTTTATTAGTATATACATTCTATTTTGCACACATTTATACATTCAATTCCAGGTGCCACTGAAACAAAACCACAAGTGGTTGGTAAAATTAAATAGAGCCAAAAAGAAAAGGAAAAAGAGGGGAGAAAGTAAGTATTCCCAACGGAAATGATGAGTATGGAGCAACGACAATTGTAAAATAAGTAGTAGTATTAGTGTAATACTTGAAATGATCGTCATTTCTAACCAAACCCACAACCACCTCAACGGTTGGTCTCGGAAAAAGCGTTCATGGGAGTAGTAGTATTTTATGATTACATTGACATCTCTTCCGACGATTTTCTTTTCCCTATTCTTCAAGCAAACGACGACGTCGACTCACTCTCTACTGCTTGCTTCGGATCTTTCCTTCCCATTTCTCCTCTCTTTTGCCCTTATCTTTCTTATATATTTCCCTCTTTGTCCTCCTAGCTTTCCCACCACCACCACCACCACCACCACATTTCTCTCCCTTTTTTTTCTTCCTTTCTGGATCCATGCCAATTTGAAATGCCAGTGTTAGTGATAAGTGTTGGCTTGATTTGATTTCAACCACCTTTTAGTTTTCCTTTTTTGGATGTCTTTTGGATTATAGGAGTGGTACACAGAGTTCTGTGATTCGGAAAATGGCGGTGGTTGCTGGACCTGTGACGCCAGGGCAGGTATGGTTTCCCGAATCATGTTTTTTTTTTTTGCTTTATTTTATTTTTTAAATATTTTGTTGGTGCTGCGAATGAAATTTTGAAATTTTCTTTTCGTTATGTTTGATTGATTCTGGAGGTAATTTTGATGCGAATTTTTTTTTTCTTTATGACTTTACTGAATTTTTTTTCAAAGTGTAGAGTTGATCTGATGTGTGTCGGCATTGGCTTATTTGATCACTGTGCATAGCTCAGCATTCTGATGCGGATAAACAGTCTCTGTGATGACACCTGCGGGCGTGCTTATTCGATTTTGCTTGTAGAATTAGTTTCTTTTGTGCTGGAAGTTTGTAGTGATCCTGGAATAGCGTAGATAGGCTTTTGCTATTCCTTTTTTTTTCTTAATTAAAATTAAAAAAATCTGTAATAGTGGAAATCTTTTGTTTTTAGCATCAGAACCTTGCTTCAGATTGGTCTTGCTTGAGGTTGTCTCTATTTGATTCATGGTCATTATTATATATTTAAATTTATTTTAATGTTTCCTGCTATCTGTGGAAGTGTGTATAGGAATATTAAGTGTTCAGTATTGCTATTATAGGAACTAATGAAATGGAATGGTAAGATCTAATATGCCAAGAAAACAAGGCAACTAAAAAGCTTAATCAGAGGAACTATATTGATGCCTGATCATATGTGAAATAGTATCTATATTCACCTGTTAGTCATGGACCAATTTTTGAACTTTTGCAACTTTTGGCTCTTTAAAACTTTCATTTTTTTTTTTTTGGTAAACTAAGATATAGCAGTACTTTCTCATAAATGAACTGATTGACGTTGTTTTAAAGTACTGGTGTTAGAGGAATCTATTGCTTTTCTATCAGGTATATGTGTCAATGTTTGTTGCTTAGAAGTTGTGGAAAGTTCTAACAGAAATATCAACATTCAAACAAGATAATTGAAAGCTGACAGTATGTTATGTAGGCATTTTGATGGTCATTTTCTTGTGCAGTAAATTTTTTTCCTCTTTGCTTATTTTATTCTTTCTAAATTGCTGTTGCTTCGGTTAACTTTTCTCCTGAAGATTTTGAAGTTATTTTTGGTATGTTTATCTAATGAAGTTTTCATAACATTGCAGGTGTCATTTCTGCTTGGGTTTATTCCTGTTTTTGTTGCATGGTTATATTCTGAGTGGTTAGAATATGGAAAGTCAGCATCACCATCTAAAGTGTAAGTCTTATTTCATGGACATGCAGAGAGGTTTGGGCTGGACCTCTTGAAAGTATACTCAATGGATGTAAAATTTCGACATCATAGCAAATTTTCTTTTCTTTGGTAGGGATTGGGGAAGCTAATCTTCTCTATTGATGATTTTGGCCTTTCATTTAAAACAAAGTAAACTTGGGAAGGCCTGGTTAATTTCATTGTGAGTTTTGACTCATTAGAATATTTGTTATTTCTGACAATGAGAAATTTGGATATATAAGCAACCATTGCATTTTTGCAGAAAGGAACTATTGCCTAAACTTCCATAAATTAGCAATTGTGTATTCATATAAAGAACTTTAATACCTACTGAAAGTTAAATTGAGAGAATAGGATGAAACTTCTTCTTTGGAAGTCCTTGGATAAATGTTTATGGATATAATAAGACAACAACCACACATTAAGTTTTCCAGAGTCCCGATTGCTTTCATTTCCTTCTGTTCTTTTCTAAGCATTTTTAAGCCATGAAAGATAGTGCAGCTAAACTTTTACCTATTACATTGTTCATAGGTGGGTGGTGGTTTGACCTAAAACTTGTCAGCTTCAGTGTTTGTTACTTGCTTTAATCTGAAGAAAACAAAAATAATATAAAATTCTGTGATGCTTTTTCTACCTTCGTGACTAAGAATTGTATACTACGTACAACTCTTGGAACTGATTTGATCATATGTGGGCGGTGGTTTGACCTGAAACTTGTCAACTTCAGTGTTTGTTACTTGCTTTAATCTGAAGAAAACAAAAATAATATAAAATTCTGTGATGCTTTTTGTACCTTTGTTACTAAGAATTGTATACTATGTTCAACTCTTGGAACAAATTTGATCATCATCTGAAGAAAGGATGAAATATATTACGGACCTTAGGATACTTATTTCTTTTTCTGTATCCTGACTTTCCTGGGCAGCAGTCATTCGGACAATAACCTTGTTGAATTGGAACGTGAGACAATCAAGGAAGATGATCGTGCTGTACTGCTGGAAGGCGGTCTTACAAAATCTCCATCTTTGAAATTGTCCAGTTATTCTGTTAAAATATACTTAATAAGGTTAATATCGAGTTCTATGCAGTGTTGTGGACAATTTTCTCAAGCATTCTTACTCATCCTATACCTAACTTTGTAGGTTTCTTACAATGGAGGATTCCTTTTTGCTAGAAAATCGGGCAATCTTGAGAGCAATGTAAACATTATGGTTTCATTGGCATTATGTGCACTCCTCATATGTAACGTTAATTCTTTCATCTCACATATAATGTTCCCCTTTGTTTAGGTCTGAATTTGGTGGAATTCTGGTGTACTTCTACCTTTGTGACAGGACAGACGTGTTTGCTGATTCAACCAAGGTGAGCATTCTTTCTGGTTTTGACTGAATCATCTATTTTCAATGATGTGAAATGTTTTTGTAAAACACTTTTTATCTAATTAGTAGAATTTTAACTATAAAGTCTCTTTTGTATCTTGATTATTGAATCTAGTAAAATAAACATTTTGGGGGCTTAAACCTGAGGATAAAGCATTTTGTAAAACTTATTGTTGTATCAGGATAATATTGTGTGCAACTATTTTCAGATCTTTAGTTGCTTATATCCTGCTTCTTTTTCCTTCTATTATTTCTTGTACTTGCAGGCATCCTTTTTCTGTATGTATTATATGTGATAAACAGTTTTTGACCTCTACTATGCATAATTTTAAGATTGTCTTGTGGTTTCTAGTTTGTTTTATGGGATAAAACTTCCATTTGACAGAATGTTTCATCAACTTGGAAGACTCCCGCCCCCCTCCCCCCCCTCTTAAGTGAAGCTTTAAACATCAAGACCACAGCCATTTGTTATTTGTCCTGAATAATATGTTTGAAGTGAAAATTTTTCGGAGTTATTTTTAAAAATAGCTTGCAATAACAAATCAAATTTATGTGTTTATTCAACATGTGAGGTATGGACCGTCTTAGCTATGAATTAACTAATTCTTGAGTGGTTACCGTGCTTTGAGATGTAATAAAATAGTGTCAGCAATCTCATTAACAGCATCTGCCTGTATTTTACCTCACAAGAGATTACCTTTTTTTCTTTTTCTTTTTAATCTAAGATTGATTTCATGAGATTTTTTGCTGGAAAGTTGTTATCACGTAGTAGCCGGTGGTGATTCATCTTTTCATGTCATGTGGGGAAACATTTTCATTGGAGGTTAAATTATATCACCTATACCTAAATTGAACTGAATAATAGTTTTCGTTATTTATCATTCTATGCTTTACTTCCAGGAACCACTTTGAGTAATTTACTAAGAATAATTTGTTTTTGTTGGCGGTTTTCTTTGTGCAGAGCTACAATCGTGATCTTTTTCTCTTTTTGTACCTTCTTCTCATCATAGCTTCGGCAATGACTTCTCTCAAGAAGCACAATGACAAGTCTGCATTCTCTGGAAAATCCTTGCTTTACCTTAATCGCCATCAGACGGAGGAGTGGAAAGGATGGATGCAGGCAAGTACTTTATTATAACAATTGGATTGGAAGAAAAGAGATTACTGCTCCATGTTGCATGACATATTTATCACCAAGTCTGTTAAATATGGCTTTGCTTTTCTAGTCTCTTTTTAAGAAACTCCTTTGCATCCATGTCCTGTCCCAAATGCTCGTTTCGGGTATGTTTTTCACAACTGTTATCTTACTAGTTACTTGTATTGTCCTCCAGCCCAGGGTTATGCTTCTTAATGTAATTTTCCATTTTCTACCATGGCCTTTAAATGATGTGGCTATGAATTATATGCTCTCTTTCATTTTGTATAGTTTTATATAACAGTTTCTGATGATATTGTTCATGTTTTCTCCAGGTCCTATTTTTGATGTATCATTACTTTGCTGCAACAGAGATATACAACGCTATTCGTGTTTTTATTGCTGCATATGTCTGGATGACGGGCTTTGGGAACTTCTCTTACTATTACATAAAGAAAGATTTTAGTCTTGCTCGGTTTGCTCAGGTAAATTCCTGACTACTTAAGTTTTTCTTGAATTTGAAACTGCACAACGAGCAATTCAATTCTTCTCTTAGATCTTTATACAATTCTAATATCATGTCTCTTTTTGCAGATGATGTGGAGACTGAACTTTTTTGTGGCATTTTGTTGCCTTGTCCTTAATAATGATTACATGCTGTACTATATCTGCCCTATGCATACACTCTTCACTCTCATGGTGTATGGGGCCCTTGGTATTGGATACAACTACAATGAAACAAGATCTGTAATGGCTTTGAAAATTTTTCTGTGCTTTGTTGTGGTTATCTTGGTATGGGAAATTCCTGGAGTTTTTGACTTCATCTGGAGTCCCTTTGCTTTCCTACTAGGTTAGTAACCATTTGTGCCTTGACATATTCTTGATTGCCTTTTTTTCTTTAATCCATGTTTCTATTTGATGGACAAAATTTCATAGGGGAGCAACATAAACGTGTATCCTGCGATCCATTAATCAGGATAGTAAGGGAACACTTCACTTTGTGGCTATATTTAACTTGGTAATGGTAGTTTCCAATAACCTAGGAAAATGTAAATTGTGTGGGAGTAACTTTTACTGGAGTATAGAAGTCCAAAATCTTGATGGAATGCTTTTCTTGAGTTTCCTACATACATCTTATTATGACGAGGTTTTCTACATTATAAATTGATGTATTGCTTTGTGGATGAAAATGATCTGTGTCTATATATGCTTATCATCAAACCATATTATTTGCTAATAAGTTTTCTACTTTTCTCTTTGTTTAAATCTTGTTTGTGTTTTGTGTCTGAAGTTGTTATCGAGCAAGAAAGGAGTTGCTGTTTATATGGTTGGAGATGTTGGCATTTAATAGCAATTTATGCTCAGGAAAACTTCTCTATTGAAATGTTAAAATGAAATAATTTTCAACTCTGCATAATAAAGAAGGAGCTGTAGCAGTTAGCATTTTGAAATGAGATTAACTTAACATTGGATCGAAGAATCAGCCAGTGAACTACAGTTTACATTTACAGAGATCCTGACATTTCTTGAACATCTTGGCAGGGTACACTGATCCTGCAAAGCCAGATCTTCCTCGATTGCATGAATGGCATTTCAGATCTGGTCTTGATCGGTACATATGGATTATCGGGATGATATATGCATATTTTCACCCTAATGTAAGTGCATTAATGTCTTGTCTTCTCTCTGTTGTTTTTCGGTTGTTTGCTGGTTAATGTTGAACTATATATATATATCACAGGTAGAGAAGTGGATGGAGAAACTGGAGGAGTCTGAACCTAAAAGAAGACGAACAATCAAAACCTCAATTGTTGCAGTTACTGTGACTGTGAGTTGGATATTTCTTTGGATATCAGAATATGTCATTACCTTAGAGTTATTCTGCTCTTTTGCTTTTGTTGAGCCTTGTCAAAATTTCAATTGCTTCACATTACCGTTGATAGGTTGGATATTTATGGTATGAATACATATACAAACTGGACAAGGTTACATACAACAAGTTACATCCGTACACATCATGGATTCCAATAACGTGGGTATTTTTGCCATGTACTTTGAGTTTATCTGTGTCTGTCCTTTGTATTTCATGTAATTGTTGTCAAGAACATTCTTTGGCAATTGAAATTCTTATTATAGAACATTTATAAAGTTGGTTTTGTTACAATTTATTTTAACATTTTTTTTTTTTTTGTTATAGCGTTTTCATTTGCTTACGGAATTTCACTCAAGAGCTTAGAAGTTTCTCATTGACACTCTTTGCGTAAGTTTTGCTTGACCTCCATGGCTGAAGCATTCAAATGATCTTTCTCTCTCTGTTTTTTCATTTCTTTCTCTCTCCCAATCTCTCTATCTCTCCATTTCTGCAGGTTATATAAGTTGTTTGGTTTAAAAGTTGACGGCCTTATTGTATGTTTTGCTTCATTTTAACTGTTTTTGCTCAAATATCAGGTGGCTTGGAAAAATTACCTTGGAAACTTATATCTCACAGTTCCACATTTGGCTGAGGTGTGTTGATTTCATTGTCCTTTCCAATTTGTGTTATACGTCATCCTCTATCGTACCATTGTTAGACTCTGTTGCCTAATCTTGTGACTTATTACAGACAACAATAGGAGGGTTTTGGCTTTGCTCTTGATTGATACTGCACTGTCTTTCAATCTAGTTTTCTGTTATTTCCTCCTGATTTAAATGTGAATTTTCAAATTATGTTACTAAAAAAAGGAAAAATCACATCATTCTCAAATTAAACCCATCGTAAACTTGGAAGTTCTATGGTAACAACATTTGCTTTTTCGAAGATGAGATACAATCAAATCAGCAGCCTTTTGGAACGTTCTTTTTTTCTTATTAAATTAAAGTTTTGACTCATTTTTTATGGAGTCTCATATGCTAGAAAGGAAAAACTAGAACAGGGATTTAAGATTCTTTTCTTGTTGCTCACTGTGATGCGAAACCAATATCCACCATGCATTCAAGTCATTTTCTTATATGGTTTTCTCCACACTTGCAGGTCAAATACGCCTAATGGACAGCCCAAGTGGCTACTCTCTTTCATTCCAGATTATCCTTTGCTTAATTTCATGCTGACAACTGCCATTTATGTCTTGGTGAGAAGAACTAAACTTTTTCTTTAAAAGAAAAATGAGTTTACCAGATGTCTAACTCGAATTTGTTGGTTTTATTTGTTTTTTTGCAGGTTTCATGCCGCCTTTTTGAACTAACCAATACTCTGAAAGGAGTTTTTATTCCCACAAGAGATAATCAGAAGCTATACTACAATGTTTTTGCTGGAGCTGTCATTTCCATCTGTCTATATTGTATTTCATTTATTCTTCTTCAGATTCCCCATTAATCAGTAAGTCTCTCATCAACTTTCATGATCTACTGTAACCTTGGAGTAACCACAGATAAATGTTTGATATGTGTGGATTTATGAAAGGGAGAAACAGTATTATTCTAGCCCAATGATTGCTGTGATGCTGGCATCATTCATGCTTTATATTTGATTTATGCCCTTTTTCCTTGAAAAAAAATATATAATATCTGAATCATTGCAATAGATTTTGTCTTTCTGTTAGTTTTATGTTTTCCTTCTTTTACAGGCTCTATAAATTGAACGATTTAAGTTTTCCAGAACTATTTCCGGAGTGCACATACAAATGAAACATAGTCGGAAGCAAAATCTAGGACAGAGAAAGGTAGTGCTACAAAGGTAGCTCATGAAGTTTTCATTTCGAACAATTTTGTGGAACATCACACAGGATCACTCTGTTGGAGGTCCCCAAAAACACGCCAAGAAGCAGGCAGTTACTGGTAGATATCCTTTGTAAAATTCTGAATTGCCACGTGATGTTATTCTCTGTCTATTTCCCGTCCTGTTTATAGTCACTTCTTATCAATTATTAATGAGAAAAGAATGTAGTCATTATCGTTGTAGATGTGTTTCCTGGAGCATAATGTCTTCCGGTAAACAGCAAATGCAATTTTTTGATGACTTCATGCTTCTATTACAGATGCCACCAAATTTTGATTCAGAAGCTCGGTTCTTCCGTGCCTCACTTGTTTAAGTTTGTGAAGCATCTTTCCTCTGGTTCAGTGTTGAAAATTTGTTAAACTTTCCTACCTATGTGTATAATGTTCTCAAAGCTAAATTTTTGTTTTAATTTTCTCCGTTCAAATGGTGTTGAAACTAAAGACAGCTTCTATTTTATGGAATCTTTTTTTTAATTTTCAAAAATTAAAAATTAGATGAAAATTTATTTGGCTTGAATGATTCAAGGGGTTCAAAGTCTTAAATTTTCAAAAATTGGATCTAAACAACGGAATAAAGAGAAAATGTTTCCTGATTCTTCTTTAGGCAGAGATAATTTTTTTCCCCTTACTTTCTCTACAGGCCATTGTTTCCAATATCCTCCCTTATTTCCTTTGTTCTCTGACATATCATTGCCTCCCTCCGGATCTTTAGTGCACCGTTCTCAGTAGATTCTTATTCACCATCTAACTTGAAGGGTGGAATCACACTGGTTTCTGTCTTGAATCTTCATTTTCTAAAATGTGAAGAACAGAGTATTGCTAGAGGGATAGAAGAGTCTGGATCGTGTGACATGATTGGGTGTGAAAAATTGACTCGCATTTGAAAAGATTGCCTCTATCTTCCAAACAAGCAAATGCGCAGACAACTCAAATGGCTTCACCAATTCCTGGTTTGCGTGGCATATTTTATTTTGGATTTTGATTATTTGGTATGTTGATGGTTGAGGGAGGGAGATGTGGAGGTTCCGTGCCAAAAGAAAGAAGTGCTTAATAAATGAGATTGGTTTTTTTAAAAAAATTTTAAAGTTAATTTTTAGAATTTTATATCTAAAAACGAGGACCTATGAATGCTTTTGATATTTTGAAAAATTTTCTTGTCTCAAAATCCAAATGCATTTTGGATTTCTATAACATTAAAAAAAAAATCAAAATACACTGCAGGGACAAAAACTCATAAGAATTAACACTTTTTATACGATTGCCTCATTAAAAACATTATCGAGAAAAATTCAAGGATAGAAACTCAATGAAGGAAAAAAGAGTGCAACATATATTGTACTCCCCCTCATAGTAACAACCATCTACCGGATACACCGCAGTCCAATCTTCCTTACAATTTATTCAAACATTGAAATGGGAAGGATTATCGTAGATTATCACAAGAACGATGAATTTTGACTTACCTTTCTTTTGAAAGTCCAGAATAAAGAAAACATTTACAATATATGCTTTGTTCTATTACCTTTGATGAACCTTTCATTTACCTAAGTGGTGCAAATAGTATTATCTCCATATATCTTTGTTGGAACAAATACCTTTTGTTTATAATATTTTGACGTAACCAAACCCATCTTACCAGATTCATGATCAATTTCAAAAATCAATATGTTAATTGGTAGTTAGGAAATAACAAACAGTTTATTGTCTTACCTATTTCTATGAAATAATATACATAATCACTTTAAAATCAATTATTGTGTAGATCAGATAAATAACTTGCATTTGTATATCTAACCAAGTCAAATTAAAAAGCATTTGAATAATATAATTTCATATTCATTGTTTCTCATAGATATTGTAGAAATGTATTTAACACAATTTCAATGTCTTCTTCCGGGAGAAGAACTATATCTTGCTAACTTATAATAAAAGATATAATAGGTCACGTAACATTAACAAGATACATTATTACTCTAATAGCACTGATATATGGAACTTCAGGATCAAAAATTCTTTTCCTAATCCACTTTGGATAGAAATATATCACTTTTCACATCATGTGATCTAAATGTCATTGGAGTATTAAGCATTGTGTTTAATTTGTTCATTTAAAATCATTTTAATACTTTTAGGATACCATATTCAAATGTGTGAGTTGAAGACCTAAGCACATATTTATTTCCCAAGGTCTGTCGTTTCAAATACTTCTTTTCAATAATGCACAACTTTTGCCAACTTTTCCAAAGTTCTAATAATATTCAATTGGACCTTTTGCTAATATGGTTCTAAATGTTTAGGGTAAACTATAAAATGCTCCCACAATTTTTTTTTTTTTGTTTTGACATAGTGACCCCACATTTTTTTAAGAACCACCATAATGGTCCAAGCCACCTTCCTTCGGTGATTCTCGCGACGGAGCAGCTCATGTGCCAAGCACATGACAAATTAAAAGGGATAAATTTGTCATTTTATATCTAACAAAATCAAACCTCCTTTAAAAAAAATAAAACAAAATAAATGGGCCTTGTCGGTCTCTCTTTCTCTGCCGTCGAACATCGTGCCTTCACTTTTCTCAATTACCTTCTCCGGCTTTGGCATCTTCTTCTTTTTTTCCCTTTCTTTTCCACTCCTCCAACATCTGATATTAGTCTTCTCTAGGACTATCAATGGATAGGGTATACTCAGATCCAGATCCAAATCCAAATCCGAACCAAACTCGGTTATGGTGGGTCTGATACTTCTATTTTTATATCCGATCCGATTCTCGCCTGAATCCAAATAGTACTCTTTAAATGAGTTCGGATATGGTGTATATAGTTTTGGATCCAATTATATATACATACATATTGCATATGTTTCTATTCTTATTTCAACTTTAATTTTATTCTTTGATTATTAGATTTTAAATATTCCTTGGTAAGTGTTATAATTATTATTTAATAATTAGTATTCGATTGCTTATTTTAAATTTGATTGATAAGTGTGTATTAATTTTATTTTTTAGCATTTGTTATAATTATTATTTAATAAATAATATCGATTGATTATTTTAAATTTGATTGATAAGGGTCTATTAATTTGATTTTTAGTATCTTTAACTTTAGAGTTTTTATTTAACTTATTTAAAATTTACTTTTTGTGATATTTTTATGAGTGAATGTCATTTACTCCTTTTTTTTTTTCAAAATGTAATAATAATAAAAAATTATCGGGGAAAATCATCTGAGAAAGACTGTTTGGACCATTATGGTAGTTCGTAAGATATGAGATCATTCTAATAAAAAAACAAAAAAATTTGTGAAAGCATTTTATAGTTTGCCCTAAATATGTAGGACCATATTAGCGAAAAGCCCAATTCAATTTCTCAATATAAATATCAATAGCGGAAAATTCATATCCGAATCTTCTTATAAAGAACATGGACATATAGGATCATTTTTGCATCCCTTAATAAATATTCACTTTAATGATTATATCACACATGTCCAGATTGCCTTATTCCTTGGAATGATCTATTTATCAAATAGATTTCTTAAGAATTTGACAAGTTACTCAAAGAAACTTGAACCCTTCAAAGATTTTCATATAAATGAAGTATAAGCTGTAACGACATCCATTAGACGCATTTGACTTTTTCTTGTATTGCCAAACTAATTAAATATTAAAACATAATTGCTTCCACCAAAGGAGAATAAGTCTCCTCATAACCAATATTAGGTCCTTGGATATATCTTTGTGTGACAAACCGTGTCTTGTATTTTGTGATTTCATTTATCTTGTTTCTCTTTAACATAAATACTCATTTGCACTCTATTGATTTTACACTACTTGGTGTATGGAAAATTGGTCCAAAATTTCTTTGCAATAAAAACACATGTAACTCAACTTTCATTGCGTCTTTCCATTATTGGCCATTTATTTTGATGTCTACATTCTTCAACTAATGTAGGTTCAAGATCCTCACTTTTAATCATGACATTGCACTCTATAAAATATGCAAATATATCGTCGATGATTAATTTTTTGCCTATTCCATTTGTTTCCTTTTAGGACATAATTAACTGAGGTCTCATCATATTTACCAATTTCAAGGATCTGAATCTCATTATTACTACATTGAATTATGTCAAAGATTTCATCTCAAAGTGAATCTTCCTTGTTACTCTTTGTAGTAAAAAACACTTTCCTATATTTGGGTCATCACTTAAATTTGCTCCTTTTTCTTAAGAGGATTTTTATCTTTTGAAACGACAAGCCTTCCATACTTTTAGCTTGCTATTGATTCTTCAACCTTAATTTTCCTTTCAGGGACATCAACTTTGATAGGAGCATTTGCAGTTGAGACATTATATTTAATGACTTTCTTTTGGGCAGTAAGTTCGTCTAGTCACCAATTCATCATATTTTGCTAATAAATTATCCTTTAAACTTCTAATTTTCATTCCTTTGTGTGAGAATCATTATAAGATAAGGAATAATTCATTTCATGCAAAAGCTCTTTTATTGTCCAACTGCTTATTTTCTTCCCCTTACAATATTGGAAAGAATGATTCATTAATAATGACCATAAACAAGTTATGCCATGAATCTCCAGTCATTGGTCCCAAATAATATAAATGGAGATTTAAATCCAACATGCATTCTCATTCTTTATAAGGATACCTTTCCATTTCTTTGTTGTGATAGAGCAATCATAAAATACACAACACATCCAAAACTTCGAAGATGGGAAATATTTGATTCTTGACCTTAAACCAATTATATAGGGTAGTAAATATGTAAACTTATTTGGCATTGATGTGAATAAGTTTTGTTGCATGTAGAATAACATATTCCTAAATTAAAATGGGGTGATTTGTTCTTAAAAGTAATGATGTTGCAACCAATTGAAAATTTTTTATAAACGATTCTACTAAACCGTTTAGTATATGAACAACAAAATGTTCAACTTCTATCCCAATTGATATGCAATAATCATCAAATGTTTTATATGCGAACTGACCAGTATATCAAGGTAATCTTTAATTAGATACTTAGGATAATATACTTGCAATCAAATAATCATAATAATCAACCACGAACAATTTAATTGCGAGATAATATACATGTGACTATTTTGACTATATATAGATTTCAAATAATAAAATAGCAAAATAGTCCACATGGTGGATTTACAACTCTACATATATCACCTTGAATTCGTTTCAAAAACTTGATAGATTTATTCTCATCTTTATTTGGTGATGTCCAATGAGTAGTTTACTTTGAGAACAAGTAGCATTCCTAAATTGAAAACTCTTATAGTTTTTCAATAAATTTTCAAGAGTGCTTCGCATCAAAATTGACCGGGAGGACCTAACCGGTCATAGCCAAATAATAAATTCAATTTTTATCTTTCGGCTGAATTCTTATGTATAAGCTTCAATTACTTGAATAAACGTGTAATACGACCCATAGGATAAACAAAGTTTTTCTACTACCTCTTTTTCACCCGATTCTATATATGAATACTAAGGTATTTTATAACTCTATCTTTCATTACCCCGAATATGATATTAAGTCTTTTATAATATCCTTAAACCGCAATAATTAGTGGAGATTTTGGTTGAAAATAAAGCACATTCAAGAATAAGCTTTATTCCTCTGGGTATAAAATACGAGTCCCTTTAGAGCCTTCAATGGTATTTGATCTACTAGAAATTGATTTTCATATTTCATTTTAAAGAAAAAAAATATCATATGAATATTTTAAATGTAAAACATTATAACAAAATTTATAAAAGAAGAATAATATTTAATCCAATAAATTGATTTTAATTAAGAACAGGTTATCGTAACAATTTTAATTCATAAAGTTCATTAGGTAATAAATATGGTCTGCCTGCTTGCCATTTCATCCACTGGCGTATCCCCGAATGAGCAACAAATATATTAAAAAGAAATTAAATAAGCAAATAAAAAATACTTAAATTTTTTGTTCTTATAAACCATAATTTGTCATATCATATTCATTTTTGACACCTTCAAGGTCAATAAGGATATCTTTCATATTCAAATATTTGTTCTGCACAAAGGTTGTTGCATCCATGTCAATTATATCATTTTCATCTTGAATTAAATTTGATTCCACCTTTTTTCTTTATTTTTCAAATATGCCTGATAGATGTTAACAAAATGTATTGGTGTACAATAGTTACAAAACCAATTTCTCCTTCATGCCATCTCATTTCATTAGATTTTTTGGGTGTTTCATAGTTATCATATTTCATTTGCGAGAATACTTCTATAGACTCAATATTTTGACAAATTTTGCAGTGTTCATGACCATAGAAAAATTTGTTGTCTCGACCACGAGCACAACCTCGATCATGGGTATGGCCCCAATAATTATAAAAGTAGTATCATTTACTTTGGGAATAAAGTTGAGTCAATTGGTCAAGTGTTATAATTTTATATTAATAACTCATTATATTACCCAGCCATATGAAGGCATGAGAGAATTAAAATTTTTTCCCCCATTATTGTTGTTATATGAGCATATTTGAGGTATAAAAAGTGGAGAATATATATACATGCAGAAATAATATTTTTACTGCATAATTTCAGTTTGAAACCTGATGCAAAACATGATAGCATTGTATTAACTTATTAAATCTCTTAACCTTAAGTGCATACAATTAAAAAAGTAAATAAAAAATACTTAAATTTTTTGTTCTTATAAACTATAATTTATCATATCATATTCATTTTTGGCACCTTCAAGGTCAATAAGGATATCTTTCATATGCAAATATTTATTCTCCACAAAGGTTGTTACATCCATGTCATCATTTTCATCTTGAATAAAATTTGATTCCACGTTTTTTCTTTATTTTTCAAATATGCTTGATAGATTTCAACAAAGTGTATTGGTGTACAATAGTTACGAAACCAATTTCTCTTTCATGCCATATCATTTCATTAGACTTTTTGGGTGTTTCATCGTCATCATAGTTATTTTGTGAGAATACTTGTATAGGCTCAATATTTTGACACATTTTGCCATGTTCATGACCATAGAAAAATTTGTTGTCTCAACCACGAGCACGACCTCAATCATGGGTACCTCCTTAATAATTATAAAAGTAATATCATTTACTTTGGGAATAAAGTTGAGTCAATTGGTCAAGTTTTATAATTTTATATCAATAACTCGTTATATTACCTAGCCATATGAAGGCATGAGAGAAACTCAAAATATTTCTTAAAATCCTTTTTTTTCCCCATTATTGTTGTTATATGAGTATATTCGATGCATAAAAAGTCGAGAATTTCTTTACAATATATATGCAGAAATAATATTTTTATTGCATAACTTAAGTCTGAAAATTGATGCAAAATGTGATAGAATTGTATTTGCTTATTAAATGTCTTAACCTTAACTGCATACAATCATAGCCTATTTTAGGCAAAACCACAATTTGTTGTGGTCATATCACTCCTCAAGATTGTTCCAAAAATCATCATGATCTTTGATAATAAAATATTCATTTTCAAATTTAGATGCCGACAAATAAAAGTCATAGCTTTGGTCCTTTCTTTATTAGAGGCATCATTGCTCTCTTTAATGGTGTCCTTTAGATCTATTGAAACTGGGTGTATGGCAGAAGTTTTTTGGCAGTTTAAAAAACTATCAGGAAATTACTTTTTGTAACTAAATTTTCTCACTTTTTTGGTAGACAAAGAGACTATCGGAAAAAAAAGGAGTTTTCCGGCGGTTTGTATTGAATATTCTAGCGCCTAACGGGTCGACAGAAAAATAAAGTGTTTTTGGCAATTTTTTTGTTTTGCGATTTCAAAAACTGTCAGAAAATACAAAATGAGCAACTAATCCCACGTTGCTTCTTAAAACTCTTCTAAGTGAATTTATTTTCTATATAAATCCATGAATATATTATCACTTCTTAAGATAAAGTAAATAATCATTGGTTTTGACATTAATTTGACTTTACTTTGATTAATTTAATCATTAATATAAATAATACTTCTTCTGTCCAGAATTGAATGTTCACATTTCTATTTTGAGTTGTCAGAAAATAAATGTCTCATTTCCTAAATTTGTTAAGAAATTGATATTGTTAAGTTTAAATTATGCAAGTCAAAATGGGACATTCAACTCTGGATGAGGGAGTTATTTTTTTATATTATTAAATAATTAAATAAAATTTTGAACATAGAAAAACTATAGATTAAATTTTTTCAAAAATGAGGAATTTGCACACTTTTCTGGAGATTCTATCGGCAGTCCTATTCAATAGGATAAAATAGGTATATATTAACAATATAAAGCTAACTTTGCAAAATTTAAAAAAACATAACATAAAATGAATGAATGGAGAATTATATTATGAACAAGATATATGAATCAATAAAGATTGCAAAAAATGAAAGATTCAAACCGTAAATCTTGAATAAGAGGAATCTCCCTTAAAAAAGTTTCACATCGTAAATCTATTCAATTGGTTAAAGTTTCATGTTGATAACTTTATTATAAATTTGTTGTAGAAATATAAAGATAAGAACTAATTCGAGAAATATAAAGATAGGAACAACCACACACATAAGAAAATTTTTATAATATTGACTTTTTAACCTCTATACAAATAGTTTCAAAAACCTTATATTTACTTGGAAGAAGATGTAGCGCTTAAATATTACAAAAGATTTGATTTCCAAAATTTATGATGTCATTAATAACATCATATGGGACATGCGAAGTGTCCTTATCATTTTGAAAACCTAATTTTGACCGACAGGGGTCATTCGCGCATTTAGAACAAAATGGGTCATTTACGTATTCACATATTTTCTCAATCACCAAGTAAAGCAAATTTATTAAAAGAAACAAAAACTTGATAAAGAGAAGAAGAATGGGACAAAGTGGTCTAACCCCTTTCCATAACATCATTGGACCCAAGTCAGGCGCTGGTTAGTGCTAACACTTGGCACGATCCGATCACGTGGGTGAGAACATTATCATACTCCTTCTGTCCCTTTTTATAGGAAGGTACAAGAGTTTGTGATTGTCCATATTTATAAGTCGTTTTGTTCAATTCAAAATATATTTTCTGATAAACTTTTTATTTTACCCTCAAATCTATTCACATTTCTTTAATTATTTCTTCCCGATCCATTTACTTTTCACCTCGTTTCCAGAATTCCTACTCGAAAATCCTCTCTTTTCCCAACCCATTCACCTCTCTCTCGCTTTGGAATCTGGTGCGCAGGAAGCTCTGGAGAGAGAATTGAGTTGCTGTGAAATTCGCAAGAAGGAAAAAGGTTGAGACCACCGCCGGAAAACACTTCAGGTGAGAACGTATGGCCAGTGGCTCCATCTTTCAATTCTAGAATCTCAAGGTATTCAAAGCTTCCAATCTCCGAAATCTCTTTCCATGGCACCCCAAATTTTGATAGAAACAATCTTTTGAGATAATGCTGATAAAACTTCAGATGAGTACTCAGAGCAAGATCAGAAGTGCAATTATCTCTTTGAGCATATAAATGCTGTGATCATGGACAAAAGAAGTGATTTTTTTAATGAACATTTGGGAACTTTCCTCCGCCGGATTAGCCCTGTAGATTTCCAGATGGTTATCTTTTTCTTGTGCAGTAATCTAGTCATCTCATAATACTACCCATTTTGAAAGCCCGTTTTCCGTACGCCCCTCTTTTAATAGGACTGCAATTTCTTTTCATTTTTTTTTCTTTTTTGTGTTTTATTTATTTTTATTTCAGTTAGCACCGAGAAGAAAAGGGAAGAAGAAAATCCTTCTGTCATTTGATTTGATCAGTGTGGATTTGTTAATTCTGATGTGTATTTGATTAATGGAGGAAAGTAGCTTTCCTTGGATGATGAGTTTCAGATGTTTTAACGAAGGGAGAGAAATTATCTGAGAAATCAATTTTTAAGTTCCCAAACAAAGCTAGACGGTAATTTAGGAAGAAATTTTTTTCTTTAATCTTTATAAAAAGACTGCAAACTTCTTATAAAAAGGAACAGAGGAAGTATCTAATTAGACAACCCACTCTTCTATTATGTATTTTTATTGTGCTTTTAACCTTTTTAGTCTCATATGGTATGATTCCTATAAGTTTTTTTCAATCATTATATGATCCCTCAACATTTTATGGCAACCGTTATGGTTCTAACTACTATTTTCCAACCAAACACTAGTCGTAACTAGTCATTATCAATATAAGATAACATTTTAGGAGAAAATTTATCATTATCATCCTTGTTGCTCAAAATCCAACTAATCCCTTAAAAAAAAGATTTAGATGCATTTGGATTAAATAATTCAAATAAATTAACTAGACAACCAAAATTCATTTACAACCCTGATGTGTGTATTTGATTAATGGAGGAAAGTAGCTTTCTTTGGATGATGAGTTTAAGATGTTTTAACGAAGGGAGAGAAATTATTGAAGAAATCAATTTTTAAGTTTCCAAACAAAGCTAGACGGTAATTTAGGAAGAAATTTTTTTCCTTAATCTTTATAAAAAGGTGGAAACGTCTTATAAAAAGGAATAGAGGGAGTATCTAATTAGACAACTCATTCTTCTATTATGTATTTTTATTGTGCTTTTAACCTTTTTAGTCTCATATGGTATGATTCCCATAAGTTTTTTTCCAATCATTATGGTCTCTCAATATTTTATGGGCAGTCGTTATGGTCCTAACTATTATTTTCCAACCAAACACTAGTCTTAACTAGTCATTATCAGTATAGGATAACATTTTAGGAGCAAAGTTGTCATTATCATCCTTGTTGCTCAAAATCCAACTAATCCCTCTAAAAAAAAAATTCAGATGCATTTGGATTAAATAATTCAAATAAATTAACTGTATAATCAAAATTCATTTACAACCCTGATGTGTGTATTTGATTAATGGAGGAAAGTAGCTTTCCTTGGATGATGAGTTTAAGATGTTTTAACGAAGGGAGAGAAATTATTGGAGAAATCAATTTTTAAGTTTCCAAACAAAGCTAGACGGTAATTTAGGAAGAAATTTTT
>JAOXNR010000022.1:4537910-4591655 GCA_028571225.1 Parsonsia alboflavescens
GGAGTTCTTGTTGCAGCCATTTCCATGCTATTCTCACTCGGGCTGTTACACCTTCCCGTCTCAACTTTTTCCCTCATTTTTTCAACACAATTGGGATTCAATTCTCTGTTTTCCTTCTTCCTTCATTCCCAGAAATTCACTCCTTACATAATCAACTCTGTAGTCCTTCTCACCATCTCTTCTGCCCTCCTCGTGTTTCAAACTTCTGATTCTTCGTCGGGCACCAAGAAGTACTCATCCAAGGCTGGCTATATTGCCGGAGTTGTATGTGCCCTTTCTTCTGCTGCACTGAACGCACTGGCCCTCTCTTTAACACAACTCGCATTTGCAAAGGTTATCAAGAAACACACTGCTAAAGCACTCCTGGAATTCATTTTCTTCCAAAATATGATTGCAAGTTTAGTCATTTTGATCGGCCTTTTTGCCAGTGGAGAGTGGGAGACTTTGCACAGAGAGATGAATGAATATGAACTCGGGAAGGCGTCCTATGAAATGACTTTGACCTGGATAGCACTCTGCTGGCAGATTTTCAGTGTTGGGACCTTGGGATTAATTTTCAAGTCTTCTGCTCTGTTTGCCAATGTGATCGGAACTCTGGTCCTGCCCATTGTTCCTATTTTAGCCTTTATTATCTTCAAGGACAGGGTGACTGGAATGAAGATAATCTCAATGCTTTTGGGCATTTGGGGAGTGATGTCGTACATCTATCAGCAATATTTAGAAGATCTCAAGTTGAAGGCTAAGAATCAAAATAGGGTTCCTGAAATCCGACTCAATGAGAGGGCTTAATTAAGGGAATCAAGCCATGCATGACTGCTTTTGTTACAGAGTAGGTTTGAAGATATATATATATATATATATATATACAGAGATTAAATAGACACTGTTAAGAAGATACAGTTCATATGCACGGTTTGATTACTAAATTAGGAATTTCATGTTGTGCCAGGAATAACTACGCAGTCAGTCGTACTTGACCGCGGCTTGATCGATGTAATTCTAGATCATTTCAGTTTGTTGTGTTGTAATAAAAGATGAATTTAGAACAGAGATGGCTTGGATTCATCCACCAGTTGTGTGATTTATTTGGTCATTTGGTTCTCTTCCCAAGTTAAATGTGGATATACTCCCCACAGCCTGATTCCATGTGTCATTTGTTTGCCAGTGTACTTCTTATCATAATGTAATTTGTTTCGTAATAATTAATGTATATTTATAATGTTTTTTTTTTTCCCCTTTGCATTTCGACTCTTTATTTAATACTATTCTCTTACATTTTATTATTATGAGATAAAGGGAGTCCTCAGGGACGGATTTGTGATGTTTCGTGCATGCAATTTATTTTAAAGTACATATGTTGTGTCTATGGAGTGAGATAGTGCACTAAGTTTCTAATGATTGATATCTGATTTTATTTTAAAAATAAAAAATTATTTTTTGTAAATATATATTATATATTATATACTAAAATGATAAACTAAATTCTAAGGGTATTGAATCAATTTTATTATTATTTTTAAATAAAAAAAGTTAATTGTTAATTTTGACTGTTAAACAGTGCATTCTGTATGGAGTTTAGAAAATTTATATATTGACCTCATAGAATTTAAAAAATTATCCAAAAATTAATACTTTCCCGTCTCAAAATATAAGTCATCTTAACCTCTTTTATTTGTCTCAGGATATAAATCATTCTACAATTTATAATGTACATTTATTTTGTTTTTTTCCATCCTTATCTTTCATTTAATATCTTCTTTCATTTAATGTGAAGAAATACAATTATGTTATCAATATGAAAAATAAGCATATTTTAGACATAATCAATATAAATTTATTATTTCTAATTTATGTGGACTAGCGCCTTGTATCATTACAATTTTGTCCCATTATAAATCTGTTCTACTTTCGCCAGTGGGAGTTCCTATTAGTAATGGCTTGTATCTGTAGAATTTGGGCATTACGAATATTCACACAAAAATATTATTGAATGCCGAAATCAAATCTTTGTAAAAAAAAAAAAAAAAAAATCAAATATTCCTTTATTTGGAATTAAATTTCTATATCAATTCTAGCAAATTATATTAAATATGTTTGATTTAATTCATTTTTAAATGTAATAATATAAATTCTTTAGTAAAATTTTGTTCAATTTCAAAAATGAAAAATTCAATTTCATATAATTTAAAATAAAAATAAGAACATTTAATTCCGAATTGATAGAGTATAATAATTTCAAATATAGTCGTTGCACTAAAAGGAATCAGAAAGGAAGGTTCCGAGAGACATACATGAAATGAAAGATCTTCCTTTGCTAGCTAATGAAATCCACAGAATATGACTAATGCAAGAAAAGCTCTACGAGTATCCATTGTTTCAAGTGAAAAAAAAATGCAAATTATGATGCTCTGACGGGATAATGTAGGGGGGAGAAACATGCATTTTTATTGCAAAACCAGGACAGAGAAGATCCTCTTTTCCACCAAAATCAGATGTTTTTAAAAGGGGAGATGAAATAATAATAATCCTTTGATTATTTGCTCGAATGTTGACTTCAACATTAATATAAGTGCTCAAATAAAAAGCAACTGCAACTTGCTTCTCCTACCCACGTATCCTATACTGCACACAAAAAAGGTAATAACCAGGGTTCCGCCTTTTTTTTCTTTTCTTTTCTTTTCTTTTCTTTTCAACGGTGTTCCAACGACCATTATCACGACGAAATAGGTCACGTGCCCAATATATGAGGGTAATATGTCAATTTAAAAATTCTTTTTTCCCATTTAATCCTATATTTTTGGTCAAAAGTATATAATGTTCCAACATATTTTTTCTCAACTATTATAATCCCAAATGAGTTTACGAACTGTCATAACAGTCCAAGCAATCCTTCTCTGGCGATTCTCAAAGCAGGTCACATGCCAACACATGGTTAACTAATGAGGGCAAATATATCATTTTAAAAAACGTTAACAATCATCCAAAATTCAACATAATAGAGATGGTATTGTGGTTTTCAAGTTTTTTTTTTTTTTTGCTATTGTCTTAACTACCATCGTTGCAATGGTAAATTGGTAATAACGTTTTTTTACAAATTAACTACCAAATCATCCTATGAAGAGGAATCTCAATTTATGTTTTCATCCAAATTTATCTTGAATAATCCCTTAAAGCCAAATCTAATTTATTTCTTCAATTTGCTTTTAGCAATAGTGAGTTGAAGGAAAATGATGCAAGTCTAATTTAATTGATCCGTGGAAAGTTGAGATGCACCTACAAATTCCACGAAACTATACAACAACCATAAAATGATATTTGATGGCATAATGTCATATTTGTTGTTTATATATCATTATTTTGATGATAATCTCATTTGTCAGCAAATTTATTTAGATTACCTTTTTTGGAAAAAAAAAATTAAGATATACATCCTATTTCCTCTGAAGACAAACTCTTGTTATTTGTTCAATCTCTCGTTAGCATTTAGTCTATAAGAGGTCAACAACCTAACTTCTTTCCCCAAAGAGTTGATTACCGAGGTAAATGACAAGAAGAATTATAAAAATTTTTAGTGTTGCTTTAGTCTGTTTAATAATTCTGAAGTGGAAGAAGTAATCTAAGTCTATCAAACAGGAAGAAGGGAACCCGCTTTGGGTTCACCCAACTACATAATTCAATTGATAAGAAAGAATTTATGAAGATAAAGATAAGTTGGTGACATATGGGTATGAGTAAGTGCTACAATGGAAGATGAGGAAACTTATTTGAATGGACTTGAGGACATGAAAGGAAAGATGGTGGTTGATGAAATTAGAATGAGATTGCATAAGTTTGAAGAGTACACAAGTAATATATTATCAATTCTAAATAATTTACAGAGAAATTTTTTTCTTGCATAATATCCTACCTTGAAGCTTTGATTTGTCTTTATAGGTGAATTTGATTTTGGATAAAAAAGAAGAAAAAATATATATTTTGAAATTTGAATTAAAGTTGGATTTTTGATAATTGTAAATGTTTTTTTAAAGTGTTATGCTTGGGTTATTTGTTGGTCATGTACCCCACACATGACTTGCTTTGAGAATGGTTGGAAAAGGGTTGTTACCCGTTACGATAGTTTGTAAATTCATAAGGAATTATAATGATTGAAAAAAAAAACTTGTGGAATCATTATATACTTTTGCCTAAATATGTGGGACTAAATAGGTGAATTTTTTTAAAAAAATGATATATTTAAAAAAATGTTAAAAAAGTGATATATAGTTGTTACCCGTGACGATAGTTTGTAAATTCATAAGGAACTATAATGATTGAAAAAAAACTAGTGGAATCATTATATACTTTTGCCTAAATATGTGGGACTAAATAGGTGAATTTTTTTTAAAAAATGATATATTTACCATTATTAGTTAATCATGTGTTGGGCACGTGACCTACTTCGCCATTTTACTTTATTTTCTGCTAAAAAGAAGTAGAAGAAGATTCGATTTGCATGATTATTGTTTTTCCTTCTATGGATGAGATTCTTGTAAATATTGCCCCGTCATCAAAAAAACATTAAGAAGCCCTGAGTCGTGTGATTTAGATTAATTAGGAAGACAGACGACAGCATATAACTTTTACATTCCAAAAATGAAAACTCGATCTAAACGACTCTGAAGCAGATTGAGAAACCAAGAAAATTAAGGAAAGATCCAATTAAGTCCCTCATCTTCTAAACGATCAAATAAAATAAAATATTTTATTAAAAAAAAGGAGAGATATAAATATACAGGAAAGAAAAGAAAGAGTACTCTTGCTAAGCTAGTTCATAATTACTTATGAAATGCACGGCCTTGGGACTTCCCTTCCCTTGTGTATACTCCTTCTTTAGCTAATAGTGGTAGTGATTATATAGTACGTAATTCTAGCTGGAGCACTTGTTGATTTTAATGCCCAGAGCAAAGGAGGAAGAAGAAGCATCTGATCCTCACAGGAACCTGTGTGTTCCTGCCAGCAAGAGGGTGTAGGACCTATAATGAACAAAACCCAAACTCTTGCAGGCATCCAATTCGAAATGAACCTTGGCACTCTTTCCAGATCCGACGAATACCTTCTGGAAGGCAATCAATTGCTTGATGGTTGTACCGGCAACGCCCTCCGGAGGAACCCAATAAACCATCATAGTTTCAGCACTATCCAATTTGCCAGTGTTCTCCACTTGAACGTCAATTTCAAACTTATACTTTCCATCAGAGCACCCACCGGAAAGATCGTCCAATAAAACTGCAGGGCACTTAGGTTTCTGGGAGTCGTCCGAGTACTTGACATCTCGGCAATGCATGAATTCATCCAATTTAATATCAATTAATCTGTTGGAATTCACCAATGAATAATGGAAGGTGGTGTAACTCAACCCGTATCCAAAAATTGTAGACGGTGGATCCGTTGAAAAATTTGTAGGTTCTCCGGGATATCCCAAGTTGTCAACAGGCCTCAAGGGCATGGAGGTCAAAGGTAACATGTCCACGTAACTGTTCTCATACTACGTCAAAGGCAATCTTCCACTTGCAAGAAGGTAAATGTATTAATTAAAAAATAATATTGCGCAAAAAGGATAATTAGTGAATGAATTTAAAGATTTAGAATTATATATCTAATAATTTATCACGAATTAATTATTCTCGATTCTTGCCTGGGTTATATTTCCCGAAAATAACATCAGCAATTCTGTGGCCACTTTCTTCCCCGGGATATCCAGCCCAAATTATAGCTGAGATACCTGGATTCGATTTGGTAAAGCTTATATCAACGCCTCCCACTGAGAGAACCACCAGAATGACTGGACCTTTTGCGACCTGATTGACCAATTGGGTTTGGTAACCGGGAAGGAGCAGATCAACCTGATCCATGATTCGGCCTCAACCGTTAAATCTAATCCGACAACCACAATGGTGGCATCTGTTTTTTTGGCAGCTTACATGGCAGGGAAGATTTTGCTATCATTCTTGCAAGCATCTGAATCACAGTCGGCTTCATATATAACTTGCTTAACTTGAATGCATAGAGTGGACTGGTGTATCTGCAAGGGACATCTAATGCAATATTTTCGATCCGAAAAAACTAATTAGTTCCCTGCCCTATTTCATAGTCAAAGTCAAAAATTTCATGCAATTGCGGAATTATACCTGCATAGTTTCCGATCATGACAGTGGTGGCATTAGCATGGGGTCCTACCACTGCCAAGTTTTCAACTTTATCGAAATTCAATGGCAAAGTCTGATTGTCATTCTTTAAGAGAACCATTCCTTCTCTTGCTGCTTCAATGGCGAAACTAATGTGTTTGTCAGTGCAAATATCATCCTTTCCAAGTTTTTCAAGCTCAGGCATGCCCTCGAAAAATCCAAGTCTTATACGTACAGTATAGAGATTTTTCAAGGCATTCTCAATCTCTGATTCCCTTACTTTCCCCTAACGAACTGCACTTGCCTTGTTTTCGGTGTAGAAGTCCCCGCAATCCAAATCCAAACCTAAATAAATTTAACAAATTAGTTAAAGAAGAGAAAAAAAACTTTATATGAATATATGCAAAAGTGGTTATTAATTAATTTACCATCTCCAAGAACCTGTGAAACAACATCTTCAGGTGTATCCCCAAGAAAATTCTGATGATCAACCATCACTTGAATGGAATCACAATCGGAAACAATATAGCCGTGAAGATCCCATTTTCCTCTGACAGTTTCTTTGAGATATACTGAATAATCTGCTCATGCAGGAATGCCATTGACCTTGTTGTAAGAACACATTACGCTAGCCACATCGCCATCCAACACACATTTCGAAGGATTTCTGCAAAGTCTCAATCATACCTTGCTCTTGAACCTTCATAAAATTAATTAAGATCACTATGTCGTTAATAGAATTTCATCCATTGATGATTATATGTAATTCTACATACGTGCATGGAATAGAAAAGGTACACTTTGTCTCAAAAAAATTCTTATATTCTCAACATAATCGAGGACTTCATCCTTGTAATTCATGTTAAGACATTGAATAACCTGATCAGTTATATTACTCCACAAAGTATAAACATTTTTTTGCTAATATTTTTACTTGGTCCCACAAAATCTCTATATGAATATTAATTAATACACATTAAATTTTCACATATTATATATTAGTTTTTTCCAAATTAGTTATATATTTACGAGATTTTAAAACTCTATATTAATTTTTTTTAAAAATTAAGCAGCACACTTCAAGTTCAATTCAAAACTATTCTATTACTTTTGCATCAAATTTATCATATGAAAATTAAATTCATATATTGAACCTTTACATTTTCATCAGCTTTGTACCAAATCTGTACACGATTTTAAAACTCTCTATTGAACGCCGTGCATGTGATGTTCAATTTCTGTTCAAAACTTTCTAATTTTAATTTTTAATCAAATTTTCTACATAAAAATTAAATTACATTGAACAAAGATATAAATAACTATATGTATACATATGAAAATGCTACAAAGTACACTATTAACTTTTTAATAATTAAAGTTAACGGTTCTTTTTTTTTTTATTTATATGTATAGGGTAATGATATAGAATGCCCTAATGCACTCTGTATAAAGTGCACACGGTTAAATATCTAACCGTCAAAGTTAACGGTTAAATATCTAACCGTTAAAACATCTGATTTATTTTTTAAAAAATGAAATCTTCAATAATTTTTTTAAAATATATATTTTGTAAATTATACATTAAAAGGATAAAATCAATCCTGGGGGCACTATTTTTTAGATCAGATCGGACTGGCTGATTTGACCGATCAGATTGTAAACCGATCATCAAATCGGTTTGAAAGAGGACATTGAACCCTTTTTATCAAAATCGTTCTCTAAATGAAACATCATAATGGATGGGTTGGTTGGATTGGTGAATCGGGCGGTCTAACGCTGAACCTGTCGATTTTTCAAAAAATCCAAATTGGGGCCAAATTTGTCCAAACTTCAACAAAAAAATTTAAAATATACTTTAATATTAAATCATTCTTCAATTAAATTATAAATTTACTCATTTAGTTATTTTAAAATCAACAAATTTAAACAAAATATACTTCATTATAAATATTAATAAAAAAAATATAACTTATAATCTTCAAACTTTACCCATACTAAAAATTATCATTTTTAAATCCCTAAAAGATAGAACTTATGATTATTAATTATAAAAAACTATTAATAGCATATCTATAAATTTAACTTCAATATTATTTTATTTTGAAATTATTATATTTTATATTATTGACAATAAAAAAATATATCGATAAGAAATATAATTTTTAATTTTAATATAATATGATCGGTTTAATTATGGTTCAATTGAGATTCAATTACGGTTAAACCATTAAATCGTGAGTCAGTAACTTTTCCAATTCAATGTTCGGGTTGATTTTTAAAACATTGCCTAGGGTACCGGATCAAAGTTATATATATATATATACACGAAAATGTTATGAAATGTACTGTTAAGTTTTTAAAGGTCAAAGTTAACTGTCAGCTGTTAAAAGAAAAAATCCTTCTTAAAAAAAAATGCTTTTGCAAATATTCTTTATAAACTAAATTGTAAAATAATAAATTAAACCTTAGAGTTTCTTGATTAAATTTTATTATTATTATTAAAAAAAGAATAACTAATTGTTAACTTTAACGGTTAGAAACTTAACTTAAACACGCTGTATATAAGCATTTTTCGTCTATTTATATAAAAACTCTCATATCAATGTTCTTCCTTGCAAAGGCATCTTATTCGTACATAAAGTACTCAAACGAAACTTTGATTCGATCCAAGAATTCTAAAATATTTTAAAATATATCGTGAAAAATGTAAATTACATAGGCAGCAAAGCTAATATTAGATTATGTCAATAAATGAAAATCTAAAAATATAATATTTTTTATTTAAAATTGGATATCTTATTTTATAAATTAATTAAAAATTTTACTTTTTTTTGTTATATTAACAAATAAAATAAGTCAAATTAAAAAATTTGCCTCAACCTGAAACAAAACATTTATTTCCATAAAAAGAAATAAAAATCACTTTTGAAATATTTTTATTTGATTTATTGTTGGAATTACACCAAAGATTTGTTATTCTTTTTCGTGCTTGTTATATGTTCCAAAAACCCAAAAATAAACATGTGTTTGGGCGCAGGAAGTTTCCTCCCTTGTTCGGTCATTGACACTTTACTCGAGGGCCTCTAAATTTTTTACCCCCAACCCATCTGTTTAAAGGAAAAGGAAAAAGTGCTGGAAATTTCCTAGCTGCATCTTTTACGTGTTATTGAATAATTCTGAAATCGTTGGTACACGTCCATCATATTATGATTTATGAATTATCAACCAATATGAGGAGCATCGTATATCACAAGACAAATCAGATACGCCATGACTGCTCTGGGCATAAACATGAATTAATTATATATTTTTTTTATCTATTTCTGTTTAAAAGACATAACAATAATATTTCTAATTTATTGAATATTCAATAAACTAAATTCAAATAAATATTCAAATTTCATTTAATTTATTTAAGTCGAAGGTAATTATTAAATAATATTTTTTTGCATAAGTGTAACTTAATTTCAAATTTATTACTACCTATGACATATTTAAAAGTTGATTTACAAAATCAACTACTCTCTACTAGATCTACAGAAGAATATCCTCTAGAAAGAAAATTCACTGAAGCGTCAGATTAAATTTTTCCGGCTCCAGATATTTCAGTCAATTTTCTATATTATCAAATAAAATATTAGATATTGTCCGATTTAGATCTAGAATTTAATATATCTTTTTAAGATTGTATTAATAATAAAATATACTTGTAAAAGCTTCATATATTTATTATTCGTGAAGTAGAAAATGATATATAAGAATAACTGGAAGTTCTGAAATTCATTTTTCTTTTGCAAGTTTTGGTAGCTTCCGGGGTCATGTGGCTCTAAAATAGTATTATGAATTTTCCAATGAGAGACATTTTCTTTATGGATAGACCTCAGGCTGACAAACAAATGGAGCTTCATGTTCTCAATATTGCGTTTAGGGTGAGCCTACATCACATATGACATTTTTGTCTTAAAATTTATTTATTATTATTTTTTTTTTTTACACCCATCCACTCCTTTCTTAATTCTACCTATATCCATCATTTCGAGAATCAACTATAGCACCCCATCTATTTTCGATGTGTCATGAACCGGATACCTCTCAATCCTAATGGTTGTTATTTACCATTAAACTAACAAGGTTTGACACATCACATATGACATTGACACAATAAATCTCTCTCTGATTCACATTTTCCCCTCTCCTCCTACGGAAATTTGTATTAACCTTATCTTTACTGTTACTCATGATTGACTTTACACTACAGAGAGTGGCCAAATTACTTGTGACCTCTGTACAATTGGGGTTGTTCGCGCTCAACGACGGTGGAAAAATTAGAGAAAATTTTAACGAGTAGGGAAAGATGAGAGGGCCAAGCAGAAAATTTGAGCACAGGTAGGCAGGTAGGTAGAAAGAAATTAGAAATGAAGAAGAAAGGAGGGGGAAACAGGAAGATCACAGTCGGCCGGCGAAGCCCTGGGGGACTATCAGCTAAGACTTTTGAGTTTGTTCATTTTTTTTTTATTTATTTTTTTCAATATTTTGTTATTTTCAATTGTGTATTTTTTTTCCTTCATATTTTAGTTTTCTTTCTTGTTAAATACTCTCTCGATTAAAAATTGAATATTTTAGTTTTAGTTGCATGCATTAAAAAAAAATTTTTTTGTTAATTTTAACATTGCAACAATATATTTGTTTTAAATAAAAATTTAACTAAAATAAAAAATAAGATATTTAATTTCGGACAATCAAAAATAAAAAATAGAACATTCAATTCCAAACAAAGAGAATACTTTTTAATTTTTGATTTATTTGTCATCTTTACAAAGGATTTTTGGAATGTGTTTTTTATTTTTTGAATTAAAATAAATATGTTTTTAAAACTTTTATTTTGGTTTAAAATTTATTTAAATTTAATAACACAATAAAATAAATATAAATGAGGCCATAGTAGTCTTTCAATTTTAATCCTTTTCTACATCTATTCAAACTAACCGAGCTAACATCTTGGCTAATAAGCCTATTAATACTGTAGAGCTATCAATTGGGATTGGTCCACTCCCAATCCCAAGGGTCCGGATGGATTAATCTCATTTTTTGAAGAGCCATCAAAATCCTAAATCAATCCAAAAAATAGTAAACAAAGTGAAGAGAAAATTAGAGAAAAATGTAGAAAATTATTAAATATAAACCAAACATAATTATGAAAAACTCAATTTCAGGATTTAAAACTCATTACACTCCTAAAAAAAAAAAACAAAGAATTTGAGTTTCAATAAGAAAAAAAATATTACTACAAACAATAATACTATAATAATAAAAGAAAATATGTAATTTTTTTCAATTATAATATAAAATTACGTTTTTAATATCTTGGACTTTGGCCCCAAGGGCCTGCGCAACTCAACCCTCTTAGTTGGCCGTTGGCTCTTTAGAGATTTGCTAAAAAGCTCTTTTTGTAATTATGGTCAAGGTTTTCAAACCCAATAATTCAAAATTTTGGAATAGGGTCGGGTTGGTTTCAAGTGCCAAACCCATTTTGATAGCTCTAATCGATTGAAGAATTGAGATTCCTAGCTTGTAATTTATTTTTCTAATTTGTTTAATGCAATTTACATTCGTCTTTATCAAAAAAAAAAAAAAAAACCCTAACCAAACATAATAATCACGAGTTCAAATTAATTCTCACCTTTTCTATTCCATCCAATCAAACGAAGAATAGGTTTTGAGAATTCAATTTGATTCCCCATGTATTCTATTATCTACCAATTCAATTATTTATCTATTCCATTCTAGTGAACCAAACACGCCCGGTAAGGCTTGTATGTTTTTTATTTAACCACTTAATGCTTCCATGAATGGCAGGTATATATATACCTATTCACATATGCTTACTTTTGTTCAAAGCTAACAAAGTCACTTGGCAATAAAATTCATACATACAATAAATATATAAGAGATAATAGTGAATAATAATTAAAAAAAAATGAAACATGGGAAATAGATATATTATAAGTTATAACCATTTAAACGGATATATGATCGATAAGCTCGTTAAAAGAAAACCAATTAACGGTTCCCAAAAATAATGGATTAGATGATCAGAATCAGAATTGATTCTGGAACACTTCCAAAGCTCTGAGACATCCTCTCTATTTAAACCTGTCATCCCTAGCTTGTCACTCTCACTTGCATTCTCATCAAGAAAAGAAAAGAAATATCGGTAATCATGGCTAGGACTTATCTTCTTCTCTGTTTTTTGTCTTTTCTCTTAGTACTGAGTTTCGCGACGGCCAGAAATCTTCGGCCAAAGACGGCTGCAAGCCATAATCACTCCCACATTAATACAACGGTTTGTCATCCAGTCCGGTTTTTTGACCTTGGATTGGACATGAATGATTTTCCGTTCTGCAATTCGTCCATTCCTATTCCAAAGAGAGTGAAGGATTTGGTGGATAGAATGACCTTGGATGAAAAGGTTAGACAGCTCGGAGATCAAGCTTACGGTGTTGACAGAATTGGGCTTCCCAAGTACGAGTGGTGGTCCGAGGCTTTGCACGGAGTTTCCAACGTCGGAAAAAAAGGTAGCATAGCCACATTTTTCGATGACGTTGTCCCTGGTGCAACTAGCTTCCCCACACCAATTCTCACAGCCTCCTCTTTTAATGTATCGCTCTGGAAAAGGATTGGGCAGGTATATATATATATATATACACACACACACACACATATCTACTAATAATATTCGAATTTCTCTTAACTTAATTTCTTTCTTGGGCATCTTGGCTTAATTAATTAATCGTACGCAATGGAACTCTGTTGTTGCAGGCTGTGTCTACGGAAGCGAGAGCCATGCATAATTTGCAGCATGCAGGTTTGACGTTTTGGAGCCCCAACATCAATGTGGTGAGGGATCCACGGTGGGGAAGAGCTTTAGAGACGCCGGGAGAAGATCCCTATGTGGTGGGATTGTACGCTATTAACTATGTGAGAGGCTTACAAGATGTGGAGGGGCAAATAGATGTTGCAGATGCAAACACTAGGCCGCTTAAGGTTGCTGCGTGTTGCAAACACTATGTAGCCTACGACGTGGATGAGTGGTTGGGAGTCAGCCGGTTCACTTTCGATGCACGGGTACGTATGTATATTTATATATTGGTAGGTAAAGTATAACATATATATACCTGGTTCGAATCTCACATGTAGATTTATAACAAACCATGTATATATATAGAGTATTATTTTTTGTGGGACCAAGTAAAAATATTAGTAAAAAAAATGCTTATACTTTGTGGAATTATATAACTATTATGTTATTCAGTGTCTTAAAGTGAATCACAAGTGTGTATATAGATTAAGTTAAGAATATAACAATTTTTTTTACCCAAAGTGTACCTTTTCTATTCCATGCACGTATGTAGAATTATATATAATCATCAATGGATGAAGTTCTATTAACGACATAGTGATCTTGATTAATTTTATGAAGGTTCAAGAGCAAGATATGATTGAGACTTTCCAGAAACCTTTTGAAATGTGTGTGTTGGATGGTGATGTGGCTAGCGTAATGTGTTCTTACAACAAGGTCAATGGCATTCCCGCATGTGCAGATTCAGTATATCTCAAAGAAACTGTCAGAGGAAAATGGGATCTTCACGGCTATATTGTTTCCGATTGTGATTCCATTCAAGTAATGGTTGAAAGTCAGAATTTTCTTGGGGATACACCTGAAGATGCCGTTTCCCAAGTTCTTAGAGCAGGTAAATTAATTAATAACCAGTATAGCATATATTCATATATAGTTATTTTCTCTTCTTTAACTAATTTGTTAAATTTATTTAGGTTTGGATTTGGATTGCGGGGACTTCTACACCAAGAACACGGCAAGTGCAGTTCGTCAGGGGAAAGTCAGGGAATCAGACATTGACAATGCCTTGAAAAATCTCTATACTGTACTTATAAGACTTGGGTTTTTCGAGGGCATGCCTGAGCTTGAAAAACTTGGAAAGAATGATATTTGCACCGATGAACACATTGGTTTAGCCATTGAAGCAGCAAGAGAAGGAATGGTTCTCTTAAAGAATGATGATCAAACTTTGCCATTGAATTTCGATAAAGTTGAAAATTTGGCAGTGGTTGGACCTCATGCTAATGCCACCACTGTAATGATCGGGAACTATGCAGGTATAATTTCGTAATTGCATTAAATCTTTGACTTTGACTTTGAAATGGAGAGGGGAACTAATTAGTTTTTTCCGTTCGAAAATATTGCATAAGGTGTCCCTTGCAGATACACCAGTCCACTCGATGCGTTCAAGGAAGTTAAGCAACTTATATATGAAGCCGGTTGTGATTCAGTTGCTTGCAAGAATGATAGCCTAATCTTCCCTGCCATGCAAGCTGCCAAAAATGCAGATGCTACCCTTGTGGTTGTCGGATTAGATTTAACGGTTGAGGCCGAATCATTGGATCGGGTCGATCTGCTGCTTCCTGGTTATCAAGCCCAATTGGTCAATCAGGTTGCAAAGGTCGCAAAAGGTCCGGTCATTCTGGTGCTTCTCTCAGCGGGAGGCGTTGATATAAGCTTTGCCAAATCTAATCCAGATATCTCAGCAATAATTTGGGCTGGATATCCCGGGGAAGAAGGTGGCCACGGAATTGCTGATGTTATTTTCGGGAAATATAACCCAGGCAAGAATCGAGAATTATTAATTCGTGATAGATTATTAGATATATAATTCTAAATCTTTAAATTCATTCACTAATTATCCTTTCTGCTCAATATTATTATTTAATTAACACATTTACCTTCGTGCAGGTGGAAGATTACCTCTGACGTGGTACCAGAACAGTTACGTGGACATGTTACCTTTGACCTCCATGCCCTTGAGGCCTGTTGACAAAATGGGGTATCCCGGGAGAACCTACAAATTTTTCAACGGGTCCACCGTCTATCCTTTCGGATACGGGTTGAGTTACACCACCTTCAATTATTCATTGATGAATTCCAACAGATTAATTGATATTAAATTGGACGAATTCACGCATTGCCGAGATGTCAAGTACGGGGACGACTCCCAGAAACCTAAGTGCCCTGCAGTTTTATTGGACGATCTTTCCGGTGGGTGCGCTGATGGAAAGTACAAGTTTGAAATTGACGCTCTAGTGGAGAACACTGGCAAATTGGATGGTACTGAAACTGTGATGGTTTATTGGGTTCCTCCGGAGGGCGTTGCCGGTGCACCCTTCAAGCAATTGATTGCCTTCCAGAAGGTATTCGTCGGAGCTGGAAAGAGTGCCAAGGTTCATTTCGAATTGGATGCCTGCAAGAGTTTGGGTTTTGTTGATTATAGGTCTTACACCCTCTTACTGGCAGGAACACACAGGTTCCTCTTAGGATCAGATGCTTCTTCTTCCTCCTTTGCTCTGGGAATTAAAATCAACAAGTGCTCCAGCTAGAATTACATACCATATAATTACTACTACAATTAGCTAGCGAATGAGTATACATAAGGGAAGGGAAGTCCCAAGTCCGTGCATTTCATAATTAATTATGAGTTAGCCTAGCAAGAGTACTCTTTCTTTCCTGTATATTTATATCTCTCCTCTTTTTTTTAAAAAAAAATACAATACTATTATTGAAATAGTCAAATCTAAATTCCTATATTTAATTGAACTTCTAATCTATTACTTTATTTATTTAAAATTGAATGTCCCGATCTCTTAAAATAATACAAATTAAGGCTATTCAATAATTGAATTTTTAAGTGAATTTTAAAGCTTATAGGAAAAGAAAAGATTTCATAAAAAAAATACTTCTTCCAAAGTCAAGATAAAATATTTAATTATGCATGACTGAATTATTTTTTCAGGTAGCTGATGAAAAGAATATCCATTCCATCTTCCTTTTTAGGTATTTTTAAATTCTTCATATTGTAGCCAACAAACAATGATGATTTTGCCATTGTCTCTAGTGCTCAAGTGGGAAGTACCCAAGCTTTCTTTACAACGAATCTATATACAGATCCACGACCCTTTTCACATTGTTCACTGTTCAGTGCGGCATGTCGGTTCAAAAGATGAGCACCCAATCTTGTCTCTCAGTACCCACTTGACCATTGATGATATCGATTTGGACTCTTTTGAGTGAAGCGGGAGGCTGAAAAGAACATAAAATAAGCTCATCATGTGGGCTTCTCTCCTTCCTCAACTTGCATGTGTATGCAAAGTAAATCTCCATACCGTGTGCCCCCATAGTCAAAAACCGCGTGAGCAGTCCCATCTACAGTATTTATCCATTTGATTTTTATAAAATTTTAAATTTATTTATTTTTATTAATTTAATAGCATTGATAGTTTTATATGAATTAATGTAAATTCTTAAATTAATAAGGTTGTTATTGAGACTTTTTATTAAAAATTTATTTATTTATAAAAATGAACAATAATCTAAAGTGGGAGTTAGAAAATTCAATTCATCTAGAATAGAAGGAAATAGGGGGAGCCATGGGAAGCCAAGCCTACATGTTTGGCATTTTCGTGAGCTCCTAGGTTGGTAGGGGGGAGCAAGCTGTTCTCTCATATTTGAGCATAAAAGATTGAAGTCAACTGTGGAGCAAAGAATCATAGGGGTCGACATTTCATCAATTCTTTGAAAAATCTGATTTGAGGGAAAAGGACTCCTCTCCGCTGGCTCTATCCTGGTTTTTGCTTATAAAATGCTTCGCCCAATACATATTCCGGTCAGCACTACTGCATTTTTCTTCTCTTGAAAAAACAATGGTTACTCATAGACCTTTTCTTGCATTAGTCATAGTCTGTATTCTCCTTGTTGCGGTTCTGCCATTGGAACCGAGCTGGGAATCTGAAGTTGAAGCTCTGAAAGCATTCAAGAGTTCAATCACGGATGATCCACTGGGTGCATTGGGAGATTGGACTAATGCCAAACATCATTGTAACTGGTCCGGAATTGCATGCGACCCTTTAACAGATCATGTCGTTTCCATTTCTCTGGTTGACAAGCAGCTTCAGGGCGAAATTTCCCCGTACCTGGGAAACCTTTCTCGTCTCCAGGTTCTTGATCTAACTTTGAACTCTTTTACTGCAAATATTCCTCGTGAACTGGGGCTCTGCTCACGGCTCAGGGAACTGATTCTCTATTCAAATTCTCTTTCTGGCGAAATCCCAGAAGAGCTTGGAAATCTTGCAAGTCTAGAATCAGTAGATTTTGGAAACAATTTCTTGAATGGTAGCATTCCAGAGAGCATATGCAACTGCAGATCCCTGTTACAGCTAGGCCTCATTTACAACAATCTCACTGGCGTAGTACCATCGAACATTGGTAACTTGTCCAATCTTCAACTTTTTGTTGCTTACGGTAACCATTTGGTCGGTTCCTTACCACCTTCTGTTGGGAAATTGCAAGAATTGCAAGCTCTTGACCTGAGTGGAAACCAATTATCTGGGCCAATACCACCAGAAATTGGAAATTTGACAAACTTACAAGTTCTTCAGCTGTTCTCCAATTCTCTCCCTGGGAAAATCCCCCCTGAACTTGGCCATTGTCAAAACCTGGTGTTGCTTAACATATATACCAATCAGTTCACTGGTGACATTCCTCCTGAACTTGGAAACCTGACTAACTTGCAAGCACTGCGTCTTGACAAGAATAACTTGAACTCCACAATTCCACTCACCTTATTCCAGCTCAAATCATTGACCCACCTTGGACTCTCAGAAAATAAGTTAATTGGAAGCATCCCTTATGAGCTGGGATCTTTGAGATCATTAGAAGTACTGACCCTCCACTCAAATTGGTTCACAGGGAATATCCCATTATCTGTTACAAACTTGACAAACCTAACATACTTGACTTTGAGCTTCAATTCATTGACAGGGAAGCTTCCATCAGATATAGGGTCGCTATACAAGTTAAAGAACCTAACCCTGAACAATAATCTTTTCGAAGGATCTTTACCATCTAGCATCAGTAACTGCACGCATCTTCTCGTGATATCGGTCACTTACAATAGACTTACTGGAAATTTACCTGAGGGGTTAGGACAAATGCCTAACCTGACATACTTATCTGTTGGTGGAAATAAAATATCAGGGAACATACCTGATGACCTCTTCAACTGTTCGATGCTCCAAGTTGTAGATTTAAGCCAAAACAATTTCACTGGAACTCTTAATCCAAATATTGGCAGATTATCTAATCTGCGACTTTTCCGAGCTCGTGAGAATTCTCTGTTTGGGCATATCCCAAGTGAGATTGGCAATCTAAGCCAATTGCTAGATTTAGTTCTTCATAAGAACAGTTTCTCAGGTCCAATTCCTCCTGAGATTTCAAAGCTTACAGGCCTCCAAGGCCTTGTATTGAATCACAATTTGCTGGGAGGTGTTTTTCCGGAACAACTTTTTGAGCTCAAACAACTTGCTGAACTTCGTTTGCAACACAATAAGTTTGTTGGTCCAATTCCAGAAGCTATCTCCAAACTCGAGTCACTTTCTTACCTGGATCTTAGTGGAAACACACTCAATGGAACAATCCCAAAAGGCATGGAGCAACTCCGGCGATTAATGGCCTTGGATCTTTCAAGAAACAATATCACGGGAACTGTTTCTGCTTCGCTCATTGGAAACCTCAAAAGTTTGCAGATATATCTGAATCTTTCACACAATTCTTTGGAGGGAACTATTCCAGATGAATTTGGCATTATGGAGATGGTACAGGTAATTGATATCTCAAACAATAATTTGTCAGGGAGCATTCCTCAAGCCCTCAAGAACTGCAGAAACCTATTCTCTCTAGATCTTTCAGGAAACAAACTCTCCGGAAAACTTCCAGGGCAAATTTTTCTTCAACTCAGAGAACTTGTAACCCTGAACCTCTCAAGAAATCAATTAGACAGTGAAATTCCTGAAGATTTAGCAAATCTGAGAAATCTTGAGTGGCTTGATCTTTCTCAAAACAAGTTCAGTGGCACCATTCCTGAGAGCTTTGCTAATCTCACAAATTTGACATATCTGAACCTTTCTTTCAATAAACTTCAAGGTCATGTTCCAGAGAATGGTGTATTTAGAAACTTAAGTGCAACCATTCTGGTTGGGAACTCCGCACTCTGTGGAGCAAGACTTGGAATTCCTTGTGATGATGGAAAGCATCTGACAAATTCTCATCACATTAGAAAGAACATTTTGATCATTCCGGTGATACTTGGATCGTTCTGTTTACTCTTCCTCTTTGTGCTGGCAATCGCCAGCATTCGTTACAAGACCAGGAAGGTGAAAGGACCTGGAAGCTTGGAAAAAAGTTGTACTTCAGCTTTATCTCTCAAGAGATTTGATGAGAAGGATTTAGAAATTATGACTAACTTCTTCAGTCAGGAAAACGTCATTGGTTCCAGCATTTTAAGCACGGTGTACAAGGGTAGCCTGGAAGATGGGCAACCTGTAGCAGTAAAGAAACTGAACCTGCAACAGTTTTCTTTAGAATCAGACAAATGTTTTGATAGAGAAGTCAAAACTCTCTGCCAACTAAGACACAGGAATCTTGTTAAGATACTTGGCTATGCTTGGCAGAGCAGAAAGCTAAAAGCTTTAGTTCTAGAGTACATGGAAAATGGGAACTTGGATAGAAAAATACATGACCGACAAATTGAGGGTTCCAAGTGGATAATATCAGAAAGAATTGATGTTTTAGTTTCTATTGCAAGTGCACTGGTATACCTGCATTCAGGTTATGATTTTCCAGTAGTGCACTGTGACCTGAAACCTTCCAATATTCTATTGGATGGAAACTTAGTTGCCCATGTCAGTGATTTTGGGACAGCTCGGATGCTTGGTATTCATCTAGAGGGTGGAAGTAACCTCTCTTCATCATCAGCATTTGAAGGAACCATTGGCTACTTGGCACCAGGTAACTAACTACTAGTCTACTCCTCATCACTTTGGCTCTTTTTCTTAGCTATAAGTACTTCTCACTTCATGAAACCAATAAGTATTTTACTAGATTTTTTTATTATTATTATTTTAGTTTCTCAATCACTTCAGAAGACCATCAAATTAGTTGATTTTCATTTTCAATAAGGGTTAGTTCAGTCTTTTCCTTCTTGGAACTTCATAGGTATAAGAGTTGCCACAAGCAAAAGTGATTAGTAAATAAAAATGGAGTAGTAACTTCTAATCCTAAACTTAGTTAACATGCAATTTCATCAAATGCAATGGAACCTGACTTTCCAGTGTCACTGGGTATCTAGCTTAGCGGATGATAAAATACACCTCCTGATTGTGAACGTCAAACTTCTTGAATATCCTTGATCTTCAACGAATGGAGTAGTTTCTATTTTTCCTGCAATTCCATTTTTCTTTTTGGCCTTGGAGATCTATTTATCATAAGAAATCTTTCTTATCTGAGCAAAAAATCACAGTAATAATTTATTTTAAAAGAGCCGTGACCTCATGAAAATTTTACATATATGATCCAGAAGGTGAATGATCATAAACCTGTTTTTCTAAAATCAAATGAAGAGAAAACATTCACATAAAGAAACCCATTTCAGAATCAGATATTCTATGTTACCATTTTTTCAGTTTCATCAAGTGAAAAAAAATGTTATATCTACCTTATGAGCTCTTTCATTCCTATCTATCAGAATTTGCATATATGCGAGCAGTTACAACAAAAGTAGATGTATTCAGCTACGGTGTAATAGTGATGGAATTCATTACGAAAAGAAGGCCAACAGGACTTACAGAAGAAGGCTCACCAATCACCTTGCGTCAACTTGTGCAGAAAGCTTTAGCAAGTGGAATAAACGGCTTAATTCAGGTTGTGGATCCTCATTTAGCTCCACATGTCTCCAAGAAACAAGAAGTAATAGAAGGCCTTCTTAGTTTAGCCTTATCATGCACCAACATGGAACCTGACGACCGACCTAATATGGAAGAAGTGTTGAATTCCCTTTTAAAGCTAAGTAACCTCTCACAAGGAATTTCTTGACACTTCTTGGAACAAAGATTACAGAATGATAAAGTTCAAGAATGCCTAGTGAAATGATTACACTGTGAAATGAAAGAAACTGTCCTCTGCCCTTGATGGCTTGATCCAGTAATGGAGGACCACATGAAAGTAGGGCAAATAGCTATTTGATGCTAATAAATTGAGATGATTACTAGTCGAATCTTCTGTTTCCTACTTTTGCATCTCAGATCAGTGGTGCCTTAAGAAGGAATTGCAAAAATACTTGTTACAGAGTTCTATTATGCACACCTTATGAGCAGAAAATGACCATAGAAGAAATCGACTAGTTTGCAATTCCTGCGTGTTAGTTAAAAGTTTAGAAAAGCTTAATTATATCTCTCTTTCCAATATTTTCTTCTTCTTTACTCAGGAAACATGATATAATTGTTACTTTCTTCGTCAATATACTGTATATGCTATCCAATACCAGGATTCTATCTGTTGTTTACATGGGTGCTTCCTGTAAAGGCCATTTATGTTCCTCTCTATTGCCATTTTCTCAAAACAATAATCACCTCTGCCTTCAAAAAATAGAGAGGGAGTAACATTTACAAAATGGTCATGCAATACTCAGATGCAAATGGTTTGGCTGACTGTTTGGTTGCAAAGAAATTTTTACCTCTTTTTCCAGACACCAACAGAATTACATACAGAGCATATTGAACTTGCACAAGTAAAGGATTCAAAAGAACAGATTAAAATTGCTTTTAAAATTCTGCAATTTCAATAGAATCAGAAGAACTTGGTAATATCAATTTTAATCAGCACAAAAGGGTTCTTACGAAAATTTTACACAGACCTAATCTATTAGTGGATCATGGAGCAAAACTCATCAGCTGTAAAACGAAACTCCAAGCCTCCAAGCATATTTCCAGCCTCTAAAGAATAAAAATGCAGCTTTACCCTTCTGCAAATATGCCAATCTCAAATGGTTCTTTCATATCCTCTGCAGAAGCACCGACATTTTCAGAGCAGCGGTTAATTCATCCTGCCATTCTCCCTAATTCCCTCACACTCTTCCCCATTTAATCCAAGAACTTCTCCACAAAATTCATCATCACAACCCAAACAAAAACCAACTCCAGTGACCTCTCCGTGGTCTTCAACATCTGAAGATGAAAGAGTGCCATTCAATTCAAGATCACCTCTTTAATCATTGAAGATTTGCTGCAGGTTTTCCGTTCGAGGAATCGTTTTGAGTTATTAGAAGGTCAGAGAGCTTCAGAAGAATTCCTCACGAGGGTTTTGTTCTTTTACAACTGAGGGTATGGTACGCGTGGTGGGCTGGTACATTGGGTTGCCGTCCTCAGATAATCTATTTGCATGCGTCACTCTACCCGCGGCCCGGTGGTGGGACATTGGAGGAGACCCGGTTTGGATCCATTTTAAAAACGGATCCAGAAACTGTGGACTCTTACCTGGTTTAGGTCCATTTTTTAAAACGGATTCCGAAAGCGGATTATTTTTTAACCTCATCCCCCCTCTGCTTAACTGCTCCACAATGGCATTCTGCCCCATGCTCCACACCACCAACGGTCAGCTGCTCAGCTTTTCTCTTTTTTGAGACGGTGCATCTGGCAAAATGCAAATGCACCTTGAGCTATTTTTTGTTTTTTTAAAATCATGGGATCGCATTCTAAGAATGATTGCCCCATTTTCCTCAAAAAACCCCTTGTTTTAGAAACAAAAGGCATGAATTATATGCATGAGGAGAAGTAGAGTTTAGGAAGGATTTTGGCTTTTCTTTTTTTGTGGGTTTTACATTTTAGATCTAGGAGATAATTACACTTGTTGAGAATTGAGATTTTGAGTCTGTTTATGGAATGGCTGTGACCAGTTTACACGATGGGTCGGTTCGATTTCTCTTTTATCAAAAAAATTTTTTGTTGATTGTGTGAAACATGGGGGCAGAATGCAATTTTAAGATGGTCTATTTACCAAATGTACGGCTCCATATGAAAATGAAATTTAAAAATGGATTCAATTTTGGAATCCATTTAAAAAAGGAACACCATTCTTTACAACATTCTTCCTTGCAGTTGCTCGATTTTAAAAATATACTTTTTTTTTTCCATTGGTGATGCTTAATTGAATTTTTTTAAAAAAAAAAAATAATAATAAGTTAGTGAAATATAAGGAATTATCATATATAATTACGTAAACAAATTAATATAAGAATTAAAATTATAACTATTCATGATAAGATTAAAAGTACATAAAGAGAATATTGTGGGAACTTAGCCATTGGAGAAAGCCCCTCCTGCCGGCATCTTGACTTAGGGATGAACGTCCTTTTTTTCACTGTTCTCAACTGCTACTACACAAACTATCTGTATCAAGAAAATCGATACTTTTAAGGGGGGACCTGCTCTCTTCTTGACATTAGATGAGGTTACGCAGTTGGCTAGATTGTTCAAGCTTGCATTGATTGGGAAGTTTACTCATGGTAAGCCTTTTATGGAGACCATCCGGAAAGGTTTCTATATGATCAGTTTGAAAAAGGATACAAATTGGGATGGCTTGACGTTCAACATATTTTGATTCGACTGGATTTGGAAAAGGACTACATAAGTTCATCTGTGGCTTAAAGGTGCCTGGACTCTTCGTGGCCTTTCAATATGAGTTTTTAAATAGACTCCACATTTTCATATATCTTTAGAGCCCTCAGTGATGGCAACTTGGATCGATTTACCTGGGTTACTAATTCATCTATTTTAGAAAGAAATACCTTTTTTGTTTGGCTTCAATCTACACCTTTACTACTATGTGAATTATATCTTTAAAAACTCTGATTACCACATAAATTATATAAATTAGTCTTTGCGAATGGTAGTTATCCTTTCATCTTCCCTAAGACTCATTTGAAACTCTTAGCTACCATATAAATTATACATTTAGAAACTTAAATAGTTCTTGAAACTTACAATGCTCTTATAACCTCTAAGTGTATTTAATTGTAAATATAACTCTAGTCCTATAAATAAAGACCGGGAGAAAAAGGAAAAGCATGAATGAAAGATAGGAAGTTTGGGTTTTATATTCTATTGGTTTTGACTCTCAAGTAGTGCCGCGATCCGTTAGCTACCAGCTATAGCTTTTAGCTCAGCTGGTATCAGAGTCTGCGTTAAGTCTCTGCCGTGCCGCGATCCGTATATTTTACTCTCTTTTTTAGACTCTGAATCTTCCAGTCCATCTTGTATACAATATTCTACATTACCGAGGATAAATATACACATATGTTATTGCAAATATATTTTATTAATAAAATCCTAAAAAAAATATACTGTAGAGGTACTTTATATAAATCGAATAATATATATTATTTTATTCAATGATATAGAAGATGTTATAAGAGAATGATTAGAATATCCTGAACGTCTTTTTTATTCTATTTGTCTTTGTGGTTTTACATCTGCTTTGTAACACATTATCAGTCCTAAGATCTTCCAATTGGAAAGATAAATTTTTGTTCAAATTAGAATATTATCAAATATAAGTGCAAAGAATAACTCATTGAGAAAAAATATTGTCTTTGTTAGCGCTAACAATTTTGTCAACAAATATGACATAGCACAAGTTGTGTCCATACAATATCAAGTCGTACTAAAACTTCAAATTATTGATGGTTTTGGAAATGTTACAATTATTCTAGAAAATAGTGTCACTTTTGGTAATGAAAATGCAATTCTAAGTATTATATCTAATGAGATGGTGAGACATAAAACTCAACTTGTTGTCTAAGGTTTTTTTCAGAGACTTGAAATAGATTATGATGAGACATAATATGTTATGGATATAATTACTTTTTGTTTTTCATTAGCTTAGCAACTTTTGAAAAATTATAATTTCATCTTGTAGATGTCATAACAGATACCAAGGCAGTTAATTGGATTTTGACATTTATATGAAAAAAATTTAGATATTCAAAATGTTTGAAGGATACATATCTCAAAACTTAATCTCAATGAAGTTGTAAAAATCTAACATGGGTTAAAATAATTTGGTCCAATATGATAATGCTTAAAAAAGTACATAATTAAGAAAAGATACAAAACTAATCTTTTTGTCCATACATCTCTAAGAAATAAGAAAATGGATTTGCTATTTAACCATTTATGTGGACGCTATAAATTTTGTTGGAACTCCTAATGAGTTATTAAAATGGTTGCATACTTGAAGAAAAGGACTTTAAAGTTAAAGAACGATATTTTAAGGGCAAATGTAAAATTTTAATGAGTGTACTCATATTGTATTGCGAAAATTTAAATATTATCAATAAAATTGTTAAATTGACATTAAATTTTATTTTAGAAAGTTTACATATGGTCTAAGAAGTTTGAATCTTGAGGTTCTTTATCCATCATCACCTACAAATTGGACGTGAAAATTCTTGCATGTAGATTCTACTACCTAGAATCCTTCTTCGGTTCTTCCAATTTTAATGGAGTTGCCAATAAGGATTGAAATCTTTTACCGTTTTAATCCATAATTTTAATGGATTAGATTAAGAATATACAGATCCATATGTATGAAGGCTTTTTGATTTTGTCTTTTAGGATGGAGAGCTGAGAAGGGTTTTGGGCAAGGGGCCAAGGTAATTTAGAAAATACATATCGGAATCATCATTGCTTCTTTGGTTAGAATTGTTAGTTCAGTTTTACTTTTTTCTCTTTTTTTTGGAATATGATTTATATCTATTGTTAATTTATTTCTTTGACTAGAAATTTAGATTCGTTAGTTTAATTTTACTTCTTTGGAAGTATAATTCATCCATTGTTATTTAGTTCTTTGACTGAACTTAATTATTTCTTTTATTACTATATATAAGTCATTAACCGTCATTTTATCAAAATTAACGTTACAATCTACAACCTAGGACCTTCTCCCTCGAGGTTGCCATCTCATTCTAAGAGCTCCAAGTCACATCCTCTCATCTAACCTTAGGTCATTATAACTCTTAAAAAGAACGTTGCATGAAAACAATACTCTCCTTCAAGGAAATTTCATGATCAAGTAAAGATTGTTGGAATACAATCTCACAATCAATACCATTGGCCTAACTTTATGGGATTAATATCAAATCAAACAAGGTAACTACATCCCAAGAGGAGAATCGTTTCCTTTGATCACACGACAATCACACTTTGAATTTATCTCTTTCACTCAAGAGACAAAAGAGATAAATTAACTTTGGCATCAAAGTAATCCCAGGGATAATAGTCCACTCTAGTAATTTTTATATTCGTGATTGATTTTATAGGCATGGTGACAATTGGAGTGACTAGAGACAAATTTAGACTCCATCACATGTAATTTTTTTTTTCCCCCTAAAATGCTTCTATTTATAATTTTAATCAAACTAACAATATTAATTAGAGAAAAGTTAAGATAAGGATAATATAGTTAAAAATCAATAATATACCTAATAAATTAACAATAATAATTTATATTTAGTTATAAGAAAAGTTAATTTAAATAACTCATAGGTAGTGGGATTGAATATAAGATCAGTGTATAGATATACTATAAATAGGGTTTCTCCTCATGTCCATTTTAGTTGATTTCCCGTTTTTTTTTTTTCATTATAATTATTTTAATTTTACTCAAACTCAATTAGTCTCCCATTTGTCTTCCAAATATTTGGAATATGCAGATATTTAGAGAGTCAAGAATCAAGATCATGAAGAAAAATCACGTGTCAGACTTCACATCTACTGATCGGAGCAATTTACACCCAACACACCCAAATTTGGGGTGAACCCATTGCTCAAAATAAACAGTACCATTTCAACCTCGAACTAATTACAAATACTACGCTCACTTTCCGGGAACAAAGTTGGTGGCATAGGCCCAGGCGTTGTTGTTAACTGGGTCTGCAAGGTGGTCGGCGAGGTTCTCCAATGGACCCTTTCCGGTGACGATGGCCTGAACGAAGAAACCGAACATGGAGAACATAGCCAGTCGGCCGTTCTTGATCTCCTTCACCTTCAGTTCAGCAAAAGCCTCTGGGTCGTCAGCTAGGCCCAATGGGTCGAAGCTGCCACCTGGATAGAGTGGGTCGGTCACCTCACCAAGAGGCCCACCGGCAATACGGTAACCCTCGACGGCTCCCATCAACACAACTTGGCAAGCCCAGATGGCCAAGATGCTCTGGGCGTGGATCAAGCTTGGGTTGCCCAAGTAGTCAAGGCCACCCTCGCTGAAGATCTGTGAACCGGCCTTGAACCACACGGCCTCACCAAACTTGACACCGTTGCGGGACAAGAGCTCAGGGAAGACGCATCCAAGGGCTCCAAGCATGGCCCATCTGCAGTGGATCACCTCGAGCTCACGATTCTTGGCAAAGGTCTCTGGATCAGCTGAGAGTCCAGCGGTGTCCCATCCGTAGTCACCGGGGAACTCACCGGTAAGGTAGCTCGGGGGCTCACCCGAAAATGGGCCCAAGTACTTAACACGGTCAGGGCCGTACCATGGGCTGCCTGATGAGACTGACCTGCCGGTGCTCTTCCTCATGGAAACCTTGCCATTACCCATCAACTCAGCGGCGGAGGGGGAAAGTTTCACTGCCTTTCCGGCAAAGGATGGGGAAGAAAGAGCCATGGTTGAAGCAGCCATCGTAGGATTCAAAGAACTGAGAAATGCAAGGGAAAGTTTTTTACGAACTACAAAGCTGCTTATGTGATGTGGTGGTGAGTTTGATTGTCTCAGGGAAGCAATGTATAAATATGAGTTCAGGATAGACTAAGGTCCTTATCTTTGAAGATCATTATCTGTTTTTCCATTGGTAGATGACATTTTGAGAGCTGGATATCCAATGCCCATTTGGCAATCTCTCACACCAGAAGATTGATTTTTTTTTTTTTCACGGATGTGTGATAGGTGTGTACACTTTATTAAAATGGTATTGTGCTAGCTCCGAACTCGAATTCAATTAGTAAACATAGGATTTAGAGACACTATCCGATTATTTATTGGATCCAATCTACTTATATTTGGATCCCATCCAACAGATATTGAATCTTGAACCGAATATATTCAACATATTTTCTACTTTTTATTACACTTTGCTTAAAAAGGGTAAATGATATATACTTATGAAAATGGGAAAGAAAGTATAATTTAAATAATTCAAACAAAAACATGAACTTAAAGATTTTAAAAAGTCAAATTGATATATACTTATCAATCAAATTTATAATAAGTAATAACAATTGATATTAATTAGTAAATAATAATTATAATAGATGCTAAAAAGTCAAATTAATGCATACTTATCAATTAAATTTAAAATAATTAATCGATATTAATTATTAAAACATAATTATAACACTTTTCAAGGAATATTTAAACTTTAATAGTCAAAAAACAAAATTAAAGTTAAAATAAGAATAAAAACATATATGTATTATGTGTCTATATATATTATATATATATATATACCTAATTGGATCCAAAATTATGTATTTCATATCCAAATCCATCTAAAGAATACTATTCAAATCCGAATAGAAATTGGATTCGAAAATAAAACTAGAAATATCAGACCCGTCATAAAAGGATCCGATACGAATTTGGATATGGATATATACTACCAATTGACAGCCTCAGTGGATGGGGTGAGAAGGAGTTTGAATTGAATTATGTCTGAATATCTAAAGCAAAGGCAAAAAATCTAACTTGTAGCCAACCAAGAATTGCCATTTGTACTATGGATAGTGTAATATCTTCTTATATGATAAAATCTATACATGCCAAAATGCACAAGAAGAGAAATGGAGAAAAGAAAAAAAACACAAAAGACACACATGTAAGGAGTTAGTATCATATTCAGCCGTCGGACTGGACCACATTAATTTGTGGTGCCTGGGAACGCTTGCTTATGACCAGTAGATTTCTGACGAAAATCATCGCTAGGCTTCGATCGTCAATTCAATTTTACAAGAAAATGAGAAGTTCTACGTGGATACATAGAAAGCTATACGTGTGTGTGTGTGTTTACCTTGCATTATTTTATTTCGAAACCAATCCTTAAACTCATAATATTTGGTTAAATAACAGGGAAAGAATAACAATCATGTCAGAATATTCTTAACAAAGGTTATAGTTTAATTATTGAAAGGATGAAGATAAAATAAATTCAACCGAGTTGGCAGTTGGTTTGTAAGAAGTTAAGAGTAGAACTATTTGCAAGTATAGTTCACAACGATCAGCATTTAGAAAGAAATTACAATAGAATGCTTCCATGACTGCATACAGTCAGAGAAGCAACTCTGTAAGCTATATCTGTAGAAGATTAATTCTTCAATTTCATTTTTTTTCCTGAAAAAAAAAGAAATCTAAAATTTGACATACATTCATTCTGAATTTTGGAACAGAATAAGAAACAATTTCACTTGAGAGTTGAACCAAGCCCTACGTAATGAGCAACATGTGAACTAGTGGGTGGTGGTGCCCAGTTGGAAACAGAATAGATGGATCCGAAGCTGCCAGGTGGAGAAATAATGGGAGCCAGAAACCAGAACAGAATCTTGAAATCCAATGAAAATCAAGATATAGATATTTGATGATAAGAAGATATTCCTAGTTAGATTTTATAAATAACTACTAACTACTCCACTTCTTCCATCACCATTCACCACCAAACATCCATCAGGCAATTCTTTAGTTTTGGCTGCTCTATCACCTCCGAAACCATGGCTGCTTCTACAATGGCTCTCTCTTCTCCATCGTTTGCCGGAAAGGCCGTGAAACTGTCCCCCTCCGCTCCTGAGTTGATGGGCAATGGCAAGGTTTCCATGAGGAAGAGCACCGGCAGGTCAGTCTCCTCCGGCAGCCCATGGTACGGCCCTGACCGTGTTAAGTACTTGGGCCCATTCTCCGGTGAGCCCCCGAGCTACCTCACCGGTGAGTTCCCCGGTGACTACGGATGGGACACCGCTGGACTCTCAGCTGATCCCGAGACCTTTGCCAAGAACCGTGAGCTCGAGGTCATCCACTGCAGATGGGCCATGCTTGGAGCCCTCGGATGCGTCTTCCCTGAGCTCCTGTCCCGCAACGGTGTCAAGTTCGGTGAGGCCGTGTGGTTCAAGGCCGGTTCACAGATCTTCAGCGAGGGTGGCCTTGATTACCTGGGGAACCCAAGCTTGATCCACGCCCAGAGCATCTTGGCTATCTGGGCTTGCCAAGTTGTGTTGATGGGAGCCGTCGAGGGTTACCGTATTGCCGGTGGCCCTCTTGGTGAGGTGACCGACCCACTCTACCCAGGTGGCAGCTTCGACCCATTGGGCCTAGCTGACGACCCAGATGCTTTTGCTGAACTGAAAGTGAAGGAGATCAAGAACGGCAGATTGGCCATGTTCTCCATGTTCGGTTTCTTCGTTCAGGCCATCGTCACCGGAAAGGGTCCATTGGAGAACCTCGCCGACCACCTTGCAGACCCAGTTAACAACAACGCCTGGGCCTATGCCACCAACTTTGTTCCCGGAAAGTGAATGGTGTTTCCGTAGATTTGAACTAAACTCTGTTCCATGGCCCGTAATATTCTTGTGAATCAATGGAATATAATGTGAATTGTGTGTGCTTCAATTCAACACCGCTCAATTTTCTTTTCTTTTCTTTTCTTTTCTTTTCTTTTTTTTCTTTTGCATGGCTTATGTAACCACGAACGCCCATAGCTCTTGTGCCAACTTTTGTAATCGACTTCAAGATTAAGTGATAGTGTATAAATACATTAATTTTATTTATCTTATATTTATTAATATAATATTTAATAAAATAAGGATTTACAAATTTTAATAGAACAAATACTTTAATATTAATCCTACATTGGATTGAAGACATTCAGCCTAATTATCTATAAAAAGGTTTGTAATGCAGATTAACAGATATCTTCTTTCTTTCTCTCTCTTCTTGGCTTCACAGTAATTACACTTTTTCTCTCTGTATATCTAACTTTTACATTGGAGTGAGATATTGAGAGATTGTTTTTTGCAGGATTCTTAGAGGGCTTACTTAGTGATCTAGTCAAAATCTGACCCAACCCTGTTGTCAGAATTTCGATTACATCATTTGGCATCCACCGTTCGTTACCCAAATCGCTCCTGCTTGCTCACACAAAATTTCACAAATAGTCAGTCATAGATCCTCAAGGAGATATACCAATCAATAAAGGTGACAACGAGAATCAGAAATCAATAAAGAAAAATACAGTTGGAAGAGAAAAAAATGTTTTCATCCCAATGCCGAAACAAGCTTTAAGATCCAAGCCTCTAGCTTCTAAATAATTATCAAAAAATTCAAAACAGTGTGAACCACATGATAATGGAGTATAAGATTCTTCTAGCAATTCTAAGTCATCGAATCCATTAGCTTGTCAAACTGATATTGAAGAGCAACAGCGGAATGTGGCTGAGGAATATGCCGAGTTTTGAAAATATTGAGAAGCATTTAAAGAATTCCTCAATCAACAAAAAAGAAAGAACATGTGCTCAGAAGAGTCTGAAGAAAGAGAGAGACTCGAAAACATGAAAAGACTGAAAAAGCAGCAAAGAAAGCAAGACGTTGAGGGATAAAAAACACAGACTCTTCCACCGAGTGGACAATAGTCAATACATATTATCAACCAACAAATAAAAACGAAACAAGAGATTGCACCAACGGTGGAACAAAAACCCTAATATCAAGAACCAATCCTGTCTTATCATGTTATTCCACCAGTTTTTCAGAACCTAGGGCAACAAAATTATTATCCACAAGGATCAATAGTTATTTTCTCTAACCAACCCCAAGAACAAGATCCAGAAATAAGGAAAGATACAAAATATATGAACAAATAGTGAATATCGACCAGGCCAAGAATCAGAAGCCAATACCTAAATGGAATGTAGAGGCCAAAAATCCGTTATGTGAGGAATACTAGAAGGCTAAGTTTCCAAAATTCTTCAAGCCACCTCTGATGAATAAGTACAAAGGAAAGACAGATCCAAAAAAGCATTTGACAGCATATACGATATTAATGGTCATCCATCAAGCCGTTGATGTGGTATTATGTAGATGTTGTGGAAACACTTTGCCAACAAGGGGTTTAGAATGATACTCTTCCATTCCAGAAAAATCCATCACATCATTCACACTAATGGGTGAGATGTTCCTACAAAATTTTATTGCAAGACATGCCCCTAAAATGGCATCAGCTCATTTACATTACCTTCGACAGTATCCGAATGAAAGCTTGGCAAACTTTTTGAGACAGTTTGATTGTGAGTCAACAAAGGTTGAAAGTTGTTCATAACAAACATATATTGAAGATTTCCATAACTCCATCGCTGCAGGACCATATTCTCACAAGTTGACAATTCGCCAATCAAAAAAAGTACAAGAGCTTCTTGACAGAGTTTGCAAATGGATTAAAGGTGAAAAGGTTAACCAGAACAAAAATGAAGCTTACAAGAAAGAAATGCAAACATAAGGATACATAATAGATGGATATGACAACCGGCCAATGGGAACAAACTTTCAATCAAGAAAGTCTTTTAATACAAGACAATAAAGTACCACCACTACTACTTCTACATATAGACAGCGGGTACCATCACAACAACGAATAGAACACCATCTTACGGCCAACATTCATATTTGGCAAACAATTATCATGACCTTTCATATTCCACACTAGCTAAAATGTCAATCAATACACATTATCCTCCACTGATTGTACCTACAACATTCTCTTCATCACATGGAGCCCCAATTCCGTCTGCACAAACAAGTTCTCGGCCGCAACCTCCTTAGGATCGAAACTGTGATAAAAACAAACAACCTGCTACATATACACCGTTGAACACACCACGGTTGATCATTCTTCGAAAGGTGGAACATTTGGTAATATTACAACTCCCAAGGCCAATGAAAGTACCTATGGAGAAATGCAGTATGGAAAAATATTGTAATTGCCATAAAGAGTTGGGCCTTGTTATAGATGATTGCCATTGTTTAAAAAAGGAAATCGAGGTAGCAGTCCACAAAGGTTACTTGGCAGAATTTGTTAGTATTTGTCATGGACCCATGGCACCATAACAAAATCAAAAGATCCCAACTCCTCAACAAGAAAGGCCAAAAGTGATCGATATGATTTTTGGGATCAATGAAATCCATCCCAAAAAGAAGTTGAAAGGATAAATCATCCATAACGATTATCCGGTAGTCATATCTCTCATGGTGGCAAATTGTATGGTGAAGAAAGTGTTGATAGACACTGGCAATTTAGAAAACATCATCTATTATGAAACTTTTCAAAAGATGAGGTTAAAAAATGAAGCAATTGAAGTTGGCAAATCCCTCTAATCAGCTTCTCGGGGGCAATGACATATGCACTAGGTACTATCAACTTGCCGGTTCAATGGACAGGTAGAGCAACAACCAAAGATGCAACATTCATTTTTGTAGATTCTCCAATGGCATATAACATTATTTGGGGGAGGCCTGGATTAAACATGATGAAAGCCAAAGTAGATACTTTTGAGAACTCAATCAACATGTATGTTGATGACAAACCATTTTACATAAAGGGAGATGCAAAAGTAGCTCATACTTGTTATATGATGGCAATATCTCAAGCTTCTACACCTATAGAAGTGACAGAGGTATTGGCTATAGAAGACGGAATGAAACCAATTACCAAGTTAGGGGAGTTCCAAATTGACGTACAATATCCAGAAAGAAAAGTCCGAGATGGTCGAAACCTCCATTCTCACATAAAGAAAGAGCTAATAAAATTGTTGACAAAACATAAGACAATTTTCGCATAGGAAAACAATGATATGAGCTCTATCCCTCGTGATTTGCCGTACATAAACTGGTCGTAAACCACCAAGCCAAGTCGGTAATACAAGGCTAGAGATATTTTACACCAAATAAGAAGGAAGCTTTGTAAAAGGAAGTACAAGAATTACTCCAAGCGAGGATGATCAGAAGAGCTGACTTCCCCACTAGGTTGGACAACCAAGTGATTATGCCAAAACCAAATGATACATAGAGAGTTTGTGTTGATTTCACCAATCTGAATAAAGCAATACCAAAGAAGCCGTTTCCATTACCACGTATTAATCAAATAGTGGATGCCACAGCTGGATACTCATTTCTTTATTTCCTTGATGCACATAAGGGATATCATCAGATTCAGAAGGCAAAAGAACATGAAGACAAAACTTTCTTTCATACAACAACAGGTTTATATTGCTAAACTCAAATGCTTTTCGGCCTAAGGAATGCTGGGGTTGATTTCCAAGGCATGATCAATCGCATGTTCATTAATCATATGGGCAAAAACATAGAAGCCCACATTGACGACATACTCTTGAAGTCAAATAAACCGGAATATATATTAGCTGACTTGGAGGAATTATTTGTGATGATAGAGCAACATGGTTCAAAGCTGAATCCACAAAAATGTTCCTTTGGAGTTGAAGTAGGAAAATTTTGTGATTTCAAATCATGGTGTTGAGGCAAATCCTCAAAAGATTAAAGCAATCATGGACATGAAACCACCAACCACACTAAAAGAACTGCAAGGGCTCACAGGTCGGAATGCTTCCCTCAACTGATTTTTGGCTAGATCAGAAGAGAAAGCAATATCTTTTTACCAGGTACTCAAAAAACCTAAGCCTTTAATTTAGAATAGAGAATTTCAAAATGATTTCGAACAATTAGAGATACATTTGGATTCACCACTTACATTAGTGACCCCTACATTGAGTGAAATTTTATTTTTATACATGGCCATTTCTGATTCGACCGTTAGCTTAGTTTTATGTGCCAAGCGTAGCCTACGCATTAAGCCGATATATTACACAAGCCATATTTTGCAAGGAGCCGAATCCCAATATTCTTCTTTAGAAATGTTCTATCTCTTATTATAGCCGCAAGGAAACGGAACCCTTATTTTCAGTCTCATACAATTAAAGTTTTGACAAACACTCCTATCAGGACCATATTACCCAAGTCAAATATGGCGGGTCGATTGATGAAATAGGCAATTGAACTTTCAGAGTTCGATATTCAATTCAACCCATGCAAAGCTGTAAAAGCATAGGCATTGGCCAATTTCTTAATAGAATACACGACAAATCAAATAGACGATAACATTTCAATATCACAAGATTCTACGTCGCAAAATTACAAGATTCTACTTCGCAAAATTACTGGCAGTTGTATGTAAACGGATCAATAGCCGAAAATAACCAAAGAGTAGGCTTTGTCTTGATCTCCCCTGAAGGTACAAAATTTCCTTATGCCTTGAAATACAATTTTCAACTCGGCAACAACAAATTTGAATATGAAGCCCTTTTAGTTTTCCTAACTACATTTGAATCCTTACATATTGACATTTTGTTGGTTTGGACTGACGTTCAAGTAGTTGATGCACAAATAAATGAAGAATATGAAGAAAATATGAAAAAATACATGATTGAATCACTCTGGTTTTTCAAAAATTTCAAATTCATCAAGGTAGAACACATTTGGAGAAAGAACAACACCATGGCCGATACCTTATCCAAGATAATGGCTGGTGATCACATAGATGATACGTCGATCGAACCTTTGAATAAGAAATCTATTGACAATGAAGATATTCTTATTATTAATGCTGACAAAGGCTGGATTATACCATTCATACAGGATGGAACACTACCACCAGATCCAGCCGAAGCAAAAGACATAAAGGCAAAGGCTTCACATTACATCCTTCTCAAAGGCCACTTGCATCGGCGAACATTCTCTTACTTATGTGTGTTTTGACGGATGAAGGAAACTACATCCTTCGAGAAGTTCATAAAGGTATTTGTGATGCACACGTCAACTCTCGTAGAATTACGAGAAAAATAATGAGAGCTAGATGTTTCTGACCAGGTATGGAAGCCGATGCAACAAATTTGGTGAAGTCTTGTCAAAAATGCCAAATCCATGATAATTTACATCACATGCCAATATCTGAATTACACTCTTTGAGTAATCCCATTCCTTTTTGTTAGTGGGGCATGGATTTGGTCGGTCCATTCCCAAAGGCTTCGGGGGGTAGAGAATACTTAATAGTTGTAATGGATCACTTCACAAAATTGGTAGAAGCTAAGCTATTAGCATCAATCACAGCTAGAAAGGTGAAAGATTTCATCTATAAAGATGTCATAACACGTTCTGGCATACTAAGAATCTTGATAATAGATAATGGAACTCAATTCGAAGCACAAGAGTTCCAAGAATTTTGTGAAGAGTTTCAAATTGAACATTGGTTTACTTCTATCGGCTACCCCCAAACGAATGGACTCACAAAAGTAACTAACAGAATCATTGTTCAAGGATTGAAAAAATGGTTAGATCATGCTAAAACAAAATGAGTAGATGAATTACCCAGTGTGTTTTGGTCATACAGGACATTCTAGAACGAAGGAATCACTTTTCAACCTATGTTTCAGCATAAATGCATTAATCCCAATAGAAATCTGTAGTCCTTTAATGCGGCTAGAATATTTTGATGCTGAATCCAACAACTCAAAGTTAGCCAATAATCTCAATCTCTAGGAACATACAAGAGACAAGATTGCAGTTAAAAAAGCATTATACAAAGGACAATTAGTCGCATACATAAACAAGAGGGTAAACCCAATACCTATTTGGCTAGGATTTTGTACTTCGAAAAAACGAAGTTTGTAAACAAGACTCCACAAAAAAGTTTGATCCCACCCAAGAGGGACCATACATAGTTGATAAAAATAACAGAAATGGCAGTTATCGACTACAAGATATGTTTGGCCAACATATTGCTCGTTCTTGGAATGCACAAAATCTAAGAAAGTTTTATCCTTGATGTACTTCTTTTTCCTTTTTATCTATCTTTGATGTTTTTTTATTCATTATATTACAATCCATAAATTGTTTCATATTAATTACAAACTTAGATGAGATATATATCATTGTGTTCTATAAATATGATAAAGTATAATTCAAACACTTATCAAATTTTCGAAGGCTTTACGTCGATATCTCAAAAAGGCTTTTATGCCAATACACACACTAGCATATACGATGATACTAGTACAAGGTTCTACCTAGATACCCGCAAAAGGTTTCTATGGTGATACGTTAATGGCTTACTAAGTCAATACATTAGAAAGCATTTATGCCAATACAAGTCAAAAAGCTAACACTTATAGAAATTTAAAGGCTTTAAATAAGATACCTCAAAACAACTAACATTGAATTGTTTCATGCACTAGAAATTCAAAAGGCTGCAAAGGCCGATACTAGTAATACTATTACAATTGATTTCACTAAACTCCATTCATAAAATATATTATAAAAAGAAAAACAAGTACTAGAAAGGTTAAGCGTGCTTGTGCCTATCTACAAAAGACTCCCCCGCTTTCGAGATCACTGGCTCCTTCAATAAGGCTATAGAAGCTTAATTTACCTCTACATGACTTGCATCGCCCTTCATATATGGGATTGCATTTGAATTTTCGCCATGGTGAACAGCATCGACCATCACAATATCATCATCTTGTATATTTTCATCTTCATTTTCCCCTTAAGAATCCGCCATGAAAGCTCCAAGACCATGCAATTCCTCTGCACCTCTCTCCCCCTCAGAATTAGGTCCCGATGAAGGAAACCTTTTACTAGCTTCTTGGAGAGAAAACCCATCTTCCCAAGGATACTTGGACTCCACGAGTGGCTTGTCAATATAATCTTGAATTTCTTCAGGAAACACAACATCTGGATTCTAAGCAGGGACAGTATTGGCACAAGATTGATAAGCCGAAACAAAAGTAGGTAATGCAAACCTTTGTTGCATATTCTTGCACTGATCAAACTTGAAAATGGCATCCAATATAGGTTTTTTCCACCTTTGGATTAAGAAATCAATGTCCATCTTCATAATGCTGAACAAGTCATTCGTTATCTTTCTGAAAGACTTGGCGAGATTTCTTTTCGGGCTTTCAAAAGGGTATCATTTTCCTTCAAAAAGACATTTTTCTTATCCAGCTTGGCTGATACCTCTTTATTAGCAACATCCAAAGTTTTAACCTTAGCCGATAACTTAGCCACAGTAGCATTGGACTTACATAATTCTTGTTCAAGAACAAATCTTTTCTTCTCAATTTCAATGGCCTTTGCAGTGGTTGATTTAGCTTTTTCTATCTCCTCTTTTGCACTATCAATAAGTTCCCAATCGTTACTCAAAGCCTTTGCACAAAAGACACAAGTTAAATATGGTAAATATAATACATCAACAACATTTAAATAAAGCATTTCATTTCAACACTAAAATACCTTAGCACTGTAATGCAAAGAATTATCCATTATCGAAACCATTGATGACTTTTGCATTCTTAAACTTCTTCAGGAGGAAAAGCAACAACAACAAACTGGGCACTTTTCTCCACTGAATCAACCTGATCATTCACCTTTAATTCCCAAGGATTAAAATACAAGGTTGATTCATCAACATTTTCTACAGAAATTTCTTGTTCAACCATATTGTCCCTTATTTCAAGATCCCATGTCACATCATGGACATTTCGATTGTCCAATTCTAAAGCTTTAACAAGTCTTCGTCTTGGAGGTTTCAACTTAGACTCTCTCAATTGAATAGCTAATTTCTTCCTAGAGGTCTTACTCGAAACATCTTTCACAGATGAACCAACAACCTCAACAACAATCTTACTTTTCTTAGATACTTCAAGCTCACCCATTACTTCAATAGGATCCTTTTCTTTTGATATAACCCAATAAACAGCCCAACAACCAGTTTCAAAAGCATAAGAAATACCCCTAGGTGTTTCAGTTACTATCTGATTCCAAGAGTCAAAAGAAGTATCGAAAACACTAAATTCCTTAGATTTATGAGCTACACGATTTTGATTCATCATCTTTATCAAACTCATCCCTACAAAGTACAAAGCAAAAAAAAAAAAAGCATTATTAAAAAATAAGAAACTATATACAAATACTAAAATAGAAGAAATCACAATACATACTCCATTTCCTCATGCTGACTGGTTCATCACCTACAATATCAGCTTGTTCCAGTATATGTTTTGCCAGTTTTCCAAGATGGCCAAACTCTGTTTAGAGGAACTTAATTGGTAAAAATCCTTTCCAACATTAGTCTTATCTTTCAATTTACTATCTTCAGAGGGGTTCATTATTCAACATTTTCCATCCTCTTTCAATTAGCATACCCTTAAACTTAAGACTGCAGATAAAGATGAATTCTCAACCATGCACACTAGTAGGACAGGATACAATGTTACCTAACCTTGAACGCTGGATTCTATAAAAAGATCCAATTCCTTCGGCAGTATTATATTTTTGGAAAAGCATTGCCACAATTCCAAATAAAAATGTAGCCCGAGAGCTCTACAATTTATAATGAAAGCAATTGCAATCCTAACTACATTTTGCACCAACTAACTCAAAGGAAATTTAAAAAATCAACGGATATCCCTGAACAAAGGGTGTAGGAAAAACCGTAATCCAGCTTTAAGTTGGGCCACAAAACAAGCAATAGCCCCTTCCAAGGGCAAATACATCCTGTCATTTTCTTCAGCTTGCTTTAATTCACAATATATGGGAATATCGTATTCCCTCTAATTTCCTCTAAATTTAGTAACTTTTCCGATTCTTTTCTATATTGTAGATAGTAACCCACCATTATCCAATTCATCAAAAGCCATATTAGACGTATCAACTTTTTGTTTCGGCTTATCTTATAACCCAGTCAGTTTTGGATCTACCTCATCCACGTAGGGAAAATCATAATTTACGCCCTTATATTCATACCTAATATGACTAGATATTTCATTCACTAAACCCCTTTCACCTATTCAAATAACCTCTTCCTTATCATCCTTAATAATAACATCCGTAGTGCCTATCCGCCATGGTTAACAACCTAGAAACAAGTAATCAAATACAAGCCACAAGAGAAATAGCCAAATACCTGCAACATTAAAATGATGATCAGGAGTGATTATGGAATAGTAAATTTTCTTCAGAAACGCAATACAAAAGGGGGAGAGGTACACGTATCCGAAATCTGCAAAAACCCCAAAGAGATACTCAAAATCACAATACAAATACAAAGCAAAGATAAAACACGAATGAAATTCAAGAAAGGAAAAAAAAATTCCTTTTTCTTTCTGACAAACACTAGTGTATTTGGTCGCAAAAACGAAAAAATACTCTATAGAAAGGAAGTTGGGGAAGATGAAATGAAGAGTGAAGTGAAAAAGTATAAGTAAATATTTAAATTTTCACCGAGACACTTGAAGAAAATGTTGACACACTTCCTTTTATGTAAACGCTCTACACGCGCATTGATAAGCCGGCAAACATATTATGTTGCGAAGACACCCATAACACAATTTATTTTTCTCATTTTAATACACTACACTCTCACACATCCCGCTCCGTACACATACAAATACTACCCCATAACGATATTTTTGTCTCCTTTAAACAAATTTAACGGTTATAAGGACCCTAATACCAATCCAACATTGGATTGAAGACATACAGCTTAATTATCTATAAAAAAGGTTCACAATCAGGTTTAATATGTATCTTCTCTCTTTCTCTCTCTTTTTAACTTCGCATCAATTACACTTTTTCTCTCTCTATATCTAAGTTTGGTATCAAAGCAAAATATTGGGAGACATCCCCTCCCATGAGTTCTTTTGTTCCTTATAGGATTCTTGAGGGGCTTACTTGGTGATCCAGTCGGAGTCCAACCCGATCTCGTTGTCAGAATTTCGGCCACCTCAACTGACAATTGCATGTATCTCATTCAAATGCTACCTTACAGGTAATGTGAGACCAGAAATTTTAGGATTTTTAGTCAATTTGGTCCCACAAGTTTGTCAAAACAGAGTTTGGTCCCAAAAGCTTTTTTTTTTCCAACCATAATGGTCCCTCACATTTTTATAGGTAGCCGGAATGATCCAAACCACTTATTTTCAGCCACTCACACAATGGAGCCTGTCACGTGCACGGCATGTGAAGGATAAAATCATCCTTTCAAGCCCGGAGAAAATTGTCGGCACCCTTACTTTTCCGGTCTTCTTCTCCAACATGACCTGTTTTTGCTTCAACGACTTCCCTTATCAGCTGTTTTCATTCGGATCCAAATTCTTGACCTTCTCAGAATCTTCCGAAGCATATTCGTTCTCTATCGTCTTTTCATCCTACAAGACTCTCCAAAGTGCAACAACAAAAATCTTTTGCAGTGCCACCGACCCAACCATCGCCCTCTCCTCCTCAAACCGGGCCTCATCCACCACCATCGCAGTCTTCTATGCAGTTCTTGTCCCAACCACTAAACCCACAACCTGCCTCATTTCAGATATCACCGACAACAGCCGGCAGCCATTCATTTAATTTCTTGAATACACCAGTCTTCGCCCCAGCCTTGCTTCATCATCATCCTCCACCGCAGTTGCACACTGTAGACTCATCATCATCATTGTCTTACCGACAAGAAACTTTCAGTTCTTCTTCCCAAACTTCGTGTCAACGTCGTCAATCTTCCCATGCACCTCGCGAAGGCAAGAGTGAATTCATCTCATTATTCTATCCTTGGGCAACCAACCAGCATGCCACCATCCATAGCTTGACAGATTACATCAATGGAGCAGAAATTGAAGAGCACTACATAGAACTAGATGCTGCAACTCTATTTCAAATCACTCAATATTTGATTTTAATTATTATTCTACGTACTTGAGGGAGGAAGATTATGCCTTTGTGCGAAACGGTTGTGACTTACGAAAGAATGAAATGGTGGTTGTGGCTTAATTGGTTTGTGCTAACGATGGTTGGGGCGTTGAGATGGTGGTAGCAAGGGCTCTGTCTTGGATTATGTTTTCAGTCAATTTTAGTGCTTTTTAATTCAAGAGAGTAAATTGAATTAACAAACAAGAAGCAAAAAATTCTTGAATTCCTATTTGAATTTGCCGATAGGTTTGTGAAAGGAAGTTGCAAGAGGAAAAGAGGGTCACGTTGGAAAAGATCGGATAAGTGAGGGTGCTAGCAATCTTCCAGGCTTGAAAGGATGATTTTACCCCTCACATGCCATGCACGTGATAGGCTGTGCCGTGTGAGTGGCTGAAAATTGATGCTTTAGACTATTCCGACTATCCGTAAAAATATGAGAGACCATTATAGTTAAAAATAAACTTTTGGGACAGAATTATATTTTAATCCAAACTTATGGAACCAAATTGACTAAAAATCCAAAAATTTATGTACTTCAAAGATAATTTTGGAGCTGTAAAAAGGAAGAGAATAATTTTTTCAGAAAAAAAAAAATGAAATGAAGGTAGAAATACACAGTTTACTGCCCACTCACCAGAAGGCTACTACACGTCACATGTTAAAATGCCTCCAATCTTCTCGTTAATCGGGGAGAAATATCGAGACAGTAAAGAACATCTTAAAGAAGCTCTGGAGATTTGTGCAAACAAACAAAGTTTGTTCAATTCTGGATTTTATTCGTTGTTATTGAATAATGTTCTCTCTTTTCTGTAGTTCTACATTACCATATCAGCAAACTTCTGTATCTCTGTACATGTTTCTATCTATCTCATTCATACTCCTACATCTAAATAATTCAGGTTACACACATAATAAAGGGAAAAAAATGATGTACGTGTAAAAAACGAATGGAATTCCAGCAGCTCATCTTCATCGAGAGATCCAGAGGTAGCAGAAACATATTAACAATGGCTAAGGCTACCAAGACCAAGTTGTCTGATTTATGTAGAAGTCAGTTCTCTTGTTTGGTCAAAACTTACTACCATGCTAATGCCAATATCAAGAACGATTTGCAAGCCTAGCTCTGGCCACAGACTTCTGATAGAGTTCCTCATACATGGCAGCTGATGATTCCCAACTAAAGTCAATACCCATGACCTTCTCAACAAGCTGTTCCCAACTTTCTGTATTGTTTTTATAGTGATTAAATGCACGATCCAAGGCATTGCTGATTCCCTGTATGTTTTCATAAATTAAGCATGATAAGAAGTTACACAAATCATATCATATACCAAGAGGCAAATGAAGAATACATCTCATCAATCACAATGAATTGTGTCTATAGTTAAAACCCACCAAGGGTAAGTTGCACGAGTGACTGTTAATGCTATATTCATAATATATTTCTGAAAACAGACTTACTTGTTCATCTGGTGTCACAAATGTAAATCCATTTCTGAACTGTTCCGGTATCGTCAGATCATCAATATCAAAAACACTGGGAGAATTTAAAAGCTTAAGGTCAAAAGCCTGTAAACCAAAACTAATTGTAACCTTGTGCAAAATTGTCAGTACGAGCCCACCTGTCATTCAGACCTCCAGTTCTCCGGACTATGGGGATAACTCCATATCTCATCGCAATCATCTGCACAATTGAGATTTTTTAGTGGAAAACTTTAATTAGAAAAATCTGACTAACATTCACCACAGGAATCATAACAAAAGGTGTCAATGCTGTACCTGTGTGAGGCCACAAGGCTCAAAGATAGATGGGATGATTAACATGTCTGAAGCAGCATATATCATGTGTGCTAGCGAATCATCATACTTCAATATCAATTGTGCATGCTCATGACCTTGAAAATGGTTAGCAATATCTTCAAATTCCCTCTTCAAGAAGCATGGATGTTAGTAATTTGATGATCAAAAATTAACAGCACAACCCTCATAAAGATGGATCTATTCTGAATCAGTTATGTAATAATCTTAAACTAATGACATGCAGATACAACGTCCGTACATGTGCTCCAGAGAAAACAATACCAATTCCAAAATATCTCTAACCAGATATATATACACACACATAGAACCAAGACATCTTTACAAAATAAAAACAATTCTGTGGTCAAATAAAAGCAAGACATATAATCACCATATCAACAGACACTCTGTTTTCAAAAACAACAAAAGAAGGTGGTTGGAAAAAGAGGATGTTCTACACATGCATGCACAGCAGGTCATCCACTACCACAAAATATAAGGATCTGCAGGCCAGAACTTGAATGGGGACATGCATAGAAATCCACTTCATTTCCTCTAGGCTGAAGCTATTATCTCTATAAGATGACAAACTACTAACTAGCCAAGGTTTAAATTCTGTAATTAAATTGTCTGACCTCATTTCTTACCTCATCTATTATTATTCATTTAGTCAAGCATTTTTATATTTCATTGAATGTTGATCTTTCTGTAGGATTGCAAGAACAAAATAAATGTAACATAAGTTGTTGACATTGAAGGTGTGGTTACAGACAAAACTCCAGTTCTAAAAACACATCATGATCTGTCATTCCTCCAGGGCAATTTGTCACCATGATTAAGAGGACAGCCACATTGTTGCACACTTGATCTTCACAATCTTGAATACAATTCTCAAAATTAAGCAGCACATAAGGGCTTGCAAGACAAAGGAAATCCTTTCTCAATTAAATAATTAAAGAATAGTAACTTTTGCAAGCACCGAGAATTGGCATGTATGATTTCCACTTCCAATGAAGCAACTCTTTGCTAATCATTTGTACCCAAGATTTCACCAATTTAGGGTATATGCTTAAATAAGAAATAAAAATCTAAAAGTTCGATGTTCATTGCTAACTAAAACAAGATTAAATCATAAGTATCATTGTTGAAGCTTCCAAAAAGAAATCATAGATAGCCCTTGAATAGAGAGACTGAAGAGGTAAATTATTACCTGAATCTGTGACACAGGACTTGATCCAAGGAGAACAAACTGGCCACCTAATTCAAGTGTTCTATAAATTGCATGCCTAATCAGATGCACACCTTTCTGAGGAACCAATCTCGTTATGCAACCAATCTGCTCAAGAATAAACAAGAAACTTCATATAAGCATAGATGTTGAATGGAGCACAACTCTGCAGGAAAGGACATACGCCATGTTAGAAAAGTGGCAGTTTATCTCATGGACAACCAGTCACTAACATAGTGTAACCTCCAAGTAACAAACATCCAATGCAATATATATATATATATATATATATATATATATATATATTAGGAATTTAACATGAACTTGATAGCTTGCTCAAGTTAAAATTCTTTGTCCTATATTTTTATGTTCTTCGAGAAAAGATCAATTGCCTTTTGTTCTCATTTTTCCCTTGTCCATGCAATGGTCTTAAATAGAAAAATGAGAATGTCTACCAGAGGAAAAGGAACAGAGTAGTGGTGTACCAAAAACATGGACACTGGAAAGAACCTGAGCAATATACAAGTGTTCAAACCAACGATATCGCTGTGGGACTTTGCTTCAAGATAACAGTACATCATGCAATCAAAGAGCTTATACCAGCCTGATGTTCATTTATATTCAGAATACCTAAAAAGATTGAATGGACTAGATGCAAACAACTCTTGAGCATATCCCCCTTCTTTTTCGACAATTTTCAATTCCACAAACTAGGTTTCTTCAGAAAAACTAAATAACTAAATGAATAATAGAAAATTGAGACAAAATATGACCTATTTGAATGAATTTCCATTCCATTAGGCAACCAGAAGATGAAAGGCGCAAACAGTATTATCCAATTCACTTGGTCATTTTAAGAATCTCACATCTTGTGTCACATTTCCTCTGGAAAAATAAACTGAATTTAAAGTTGCAAGGTCACTCAGAGTTCAAAAGTGACACAGCTACAATTACCATTGGCTGTCTAACATTATTGGATGAGAGATTCAGGTATCTCCTCAAAGCCCCTTTGTTTTCTGTTTTTCCAGCAATATCCAGGGCACTGTACTGAACTTTAAGTAAAGTATCAGTTGCAGGATTCCATGCATCAGTGTCAATTCCATTAAGAATCCCCAGAAATTTATTAGAATGAGAATTTAATGTTGTATGAAGGCCTCGTCCTCCCTGAATAAGATAAACATATAAAATAAGTAAATACAGGGGAGGATGTGGAGATGCATCACATTCATTTATATCTTCTTTACATTAGTAAACTTCATAGCATAAACGCAAACGTACACACACACACACACATACACACATATATATACAAGCTGAAATAAGATTCAGATTGTGGGATGTATACAACCTGCCAACAAATACTAAATGACTGGAGAAAAAAAACAAAAATAAGCAGAAGATTCAACAAACAGCTACTTGATTCACCTAAAATAGCATCCACAATTCTCTACCTTCTGTTTTGGTGAATAAGATGACCACATCTTTTAGGCACACCTCATAAAATGTTAAGTAAAAGTTTAGTCTTTATTTACAAATCCTGATTAGATTGTAAACATTTACCGAAGCCCTCCCAATCATTGGAATACAGTAGACTGAATCTGAGGATACCAGTGAATCAAAGTGAGAAACACATTAGCAGAACAGAGCTTCTCAATGTAAAACTAGCTCTACTATTCCCTTCCATGTAGTCATGTTCTTTATTTGAATCCACAACATTTCTTGGGAGAAAATTCTCTTCATGATATGCCAGACTATTGAGACAGTAAAGATGACTTGCCCAATAAAGATTTGATAATATTTGCTTTTTCATGTTCATTGTCAGTAGTATAACCATACCTCAGGTGTCCTCACTTCTTGGGCATATGTTGGTGATACTGTTGTCACAATGTTGGAGAACACAATTGCTCCCTGAAATCAACAAGAAGATTTTAAGGAAAAAAGGAGGAATAATTGCAAATCCACTTTAGCCCATCATAAAGGAGCAAAGAAAAACCATTCTGGTTATAAAATTCCACAACCTTAACAGGATTGACCCTCTCAGGACCAGAGTGGTGCTGCATCCTATCTGGTCTATTTAGATGGTTAACATCAAGACCACATGATGCTAAATCTGAAGCTGATGCAGCTCCTTGATACTCAAAATTATGGCATGTAAAACATATCCGGGCTGAATTTAGCCCTTTTGGGGTATAAATCTCCCAGTAAAGTGGTGCCTGGGAATCGCATTGGAAACTTTTACCCAAAATGCAAACATCAGGGGCTACTGAAGTAAATCTGGTATGGTGATAATGAAATATTCCATACCACAAAAGCTGTCTGCCAATCATGGCAATGGATTATATCTGGTTTCTTGCCAGATTGAAGAAGTAACTCAAGGGCAGCCCTGCTGAAAAAGGAGAATCGCTTAAAATCATCATGCTCCCCATAGTACTGTCCTCTCCAAAAGAAATTGCCAGGATGATGAGGCTCGATAAAATAGACAGGAAGACCTGAAATTTAAAATCAAGACCACGCACTAGTAACCAGTCATTATCATAATGAAAAGAAACTCCACAAAAGATATTAGTGGTCAAAAGTTTTTATATGAAAAAATATATATAATTAAACCTTCAACAGTCCCTGTCCAGATTTTGTTTCTGAATAACTGACCATCAAAGTAAGATTCAAATTCAAAATCTAGAGCCTGCATATGCCAAATCATGAGTTCATAATAACTTTCTTAGTACTGCAGGTTCTTAAAGAAGATACTTGAACAATTAAACTTACTCTCAGATCAGTAATAAGCTCATAATTCATACAGTCATATTTAGGAAGAACAATTTCCACAAGATGTCCTCTCTTTTGTAAAGCTTTACCAAGACCAGTCACCACATCACCCAGACCACCAACCTTCAATTGAGAAACAGAAAATCATTGCACGTGCTTTTCATCCACGTCTAAAAGTACAAAGGAGAGATGAACTGCAATAATCTTAGTAGTGAACTTCAATATCAATATACCTTTATTTCATAAGGGCTCATAAGGGCCCAATCAACAGACAATTTTTTTTTTTGACAATTTAAAAAATATCAAATTGAGAAAATGAATCTTCATTAGTCAGGAATTCCAAAGGATGCACAGATAAGAAGTTCAATTTTTCTATGAGAGTCACATAGCTCGTAAGGTTTTAAGTTTCTCTGCATCTAAGAGGTTTTTTTAAAAAAAAAAAATTAAATAGTAATTCTATTTATCATGATCAACAACGAAGAGTTGATTGTACAAAGTTTGGAGCAATTCCAGTCCAGAACATTTGAGCAGCAAGCATATCCGCGGGAAAAAATTACACCCCAACTGATCAACACTCCAGAGTATTTATTTCAGTTGACCCTTTTAATTTGTTGAACCATCAGCTTATAATATTTCTACATTACGAGAATACTTGTGGATTCATTGACAATAGATTTATTATAATATGCCAACTATCAAAGGCAATTAAATTATTTCTTGTAATCTATTAAAAAAATAAAAATCAAAAAAAAAAAAAAACATAAATAAGAACATAAGCTACCATATTAATTACAAAATAATTATCTCACAAAAGTGCAGGTTAAATTTTTCTGAATCTTAAGCCATAATCATATAAATTGCTAATAGAGAATATACTCAAGAATACTTATGGTGTAAATAACTGTTAAATAGTATGCCAATATATATGGTGAAAAGTTTTCTCTGAAAAAAAAGGAACCAAAATTAGTTAATCAGGAAAGACTGAATTTGGAATCAAATAAAGTTAGCTGCAGGCAAAACGTTAATATTATAATTTCTTGAAAGTCAGTTATTCTCAGCATTGACCTTCATATACATTATCAACATAGAAGAGGTCTTTTGCTTGCTGATAGAGAACCCAAAGAAGATTGAAAGTATTAGGACAGAGAAACTAGTTCACAGAAATAAAGATAAAAACAAGACAGACACAAAAAATAAACTATCTTGGAAAGGAACCAAAATTTAAAACTCCGAGAGAATTGAGAAAGACATTCCCAAGAATCAATATTACCCAATGTATAAGGTCAATTTTGTATAGAAGTCTTACAAATCCAACAAGATTAACTACTTGTGTATGATATCAGCTAATGTATGGAGGGTTTTTATTCTTGCACATGGACCAAGAAGTTCTTCTCATCCAACAGATCTCTATGGGTTACCCAGATTCTAAATTCAATCAACCTTCAATATTTTGAACATTTTCTCTCTAACTTCATCATTTTTCTTATTTCCATAGCTTCAAAATGGCCGATGACTGCATAGTAAACCCATTTCTTCCTTAAAAATCAGAGCATACCCAGGATTAGATTCCTAGAGTCTATCCAAGTACAAAAATTATAAACCAACAGATAGTTAATCTTAGACAGATTGCCAAGCATCAAACATTATGGAAAGCCAATGTTTCAAGCCCATATTACATTTCCGAAATGAATCTATCATTACATTTCCGAAATGAATCTATCATGAAATTTCAATTGAACTATGATAAACATGGCACTTAGGAACTGAAGATTTGGAGGTAATATTGTATATTACATAGTAATAGATAGGGTCCTTCAGTTGGCACATCTGCAATTTTATGGAAAATTAATGATGACACATTAAGGTTATTTATTCTATCATAACTTGGATATCACATTTCCAATATATAAAAACCGCCTATGTGCATTTTGGACAAAATCCATGCCTCAACACTATTGATAATTGAGAATCACAGAAGCTCCATGTACAGGATTTATCATCCAGTTTAAAAATTAGATCCTTCTTCAATTAAGGAAAAAGGAGCACCCTTCATTCAGCAATCAAACTGTCAAGCAGGAATTCAGATTAAGAAAACAGGAGAAAGATCCTTATTCCCTTCCTAAGACCAGCTGTTGAGAAATGATAGGACCCATCCACTTATGAATTATTATGTCCATGATCAACACAATGCATCCCACTTTCCCACTTTTAGGTTCCAACAGTTTAGGTTTTGGTAGTTATTCCTGCAAGTATTTCTTAGTTTTCTGCAACTAGTATAGTTTAGATATTACTATAAATACTTATTAAATGGTCCTCTTTAGGGTATATTCTGTTTTTGAAAAATTGAATATAATTGGGAGTTTTATCCCCTCCATACGGACAGTTTTATTGAGAGATGAGTGTTGAAATTCTTGCACTTAGGTTTCTCAGTAGAAATTTCTATTATTTATCTCTAGAATTATACTATTCTATCAAGAAAACTCTCAACATTTCTAAGTGCAAACTAAACCAGATTAACTTATTGAAAGAAGAAATTATCTCCACGGACTTGAATCACAGGTCAAAAGCCCAGTACACACATTAATCTTTTGAAGCCAAAGTTAAAATTGTTTTCTGGGATTGAAAACAACATACAGTCTACCTTCCTCGTCAAAAGGATTTTGTCAAAAACAATTTGCAGCTCAACCAATTCGGATTAATTAACATTTCCTGGAATATTGCAAGAAAGGAATACAATAGCTTTTGTCCAGAAAGATCATTCAATAGAACCAGTCCCCTTGGAGTGCCCCTGCCTTCTAGATGTTGCTACAATGTAGAGGGAACTCCCCATTTCCCGCAAAGATCCTTAGCCCAATGTTGAAAAATCAGTAGGGTCCAACACTAGAGCACAAGCACAGTACAAAGATACTGTTACAGGGGAACTTCAGATATGAATTCCTGTCTCTAAGCGCACAACTCACTATGCCCCATTCTCTCTTATGAAACTCCTCTCATTCCCCCCAGTCCAGGAAAGAGTGACCTATCTCTTATTATTTCTACTCATATTTGATATATGTAAAAGGCAGCTTTGAAATATTCTTCTGCAATTCAACCAAGATATGCAGGCCAAGGACAAGGTACTTCCACTAACAAAGATTCATCATTTGTATTTGAGTGTGTCTGCATGTATGTGTGAGCAGTTCAACAGGTAAAGGGCAGCTCCAGCTGTGGTTGTGACTCTTTAAAGTGCATGGCACTCTATGTGCACTGCAATTTATTATATGCATTGCACTGTAGTGAAGTGACTAGATAAGATATCAGAAACTGTAATATTTTCCAATTAGTACTTGCATTTTCCAATTTCAGTATTAATGTAGTGAAGTGACTAGATAAGATGGCACCAAAATGTTAAACCATAAGTGCTGCTTCTTCCCCGCCTAAAGTCAGAATTTAACCCAGAAATTCGGTAACAGCTGATTGAAAGATTTAATTAAAATTATAGGCCTTGTATTTCATTTGCTGAAAATTTTTCACACATGATTCCCTCCAAACTACACATGTAAGAACAAAATGTAAGGGCAAGAAACAAACTTCATGCAAGACAGACATGCCTTCCAAACAGTAAATTGTATCTTGTACAGATGATTAGTGACTGACAAACCTAAACATCTGTTGTCACATCATTCACAAAGTTCACTAAATAGAAATGACAAATACTGCAGTTGCTTTACTGGCGACTTTAGACAGGGCATATAAGTAAGCTAAATATTCTAGGAAAGGTAGCTTGATGGTGCTCCTATGTTGTCCATACAAGACCTTATCTCACATGTGAAAAACACATGCAAGGGATCGAATTAAGGAACAAAGATAATTAAAAAGACATAAGTTCAACTTAGTTTACCTTTGCAACAGGTGCCATCTCAGCAGCAATGTGAATAACATGTAATCCCTGACTAAAGATTTACAAAAGGCAAGAGTTAGAAACAAACACATGAATGTCTGTGCTATAATTTTATTGAAAAGAAGCAGAACATCGAAACTATTATGAATGAGAACCCAAGCCACAAAAGAACGAAAATTTTATAGACCTTTTTGGAGATGATATTAGTCTGAGAAATGTGGAAATGATTTCATGTTCACTCTTGTCCCTGCATGATTGGTATGCATCGCAAATCTGTCCATCCCTCTTCCATACCCTTTCTCTCAACAAGTAGGCATCATCCATCAAAATCTTTTTCTCAAGCAACCAAGCATCAATCATAAGCAATAAACGACTCCAAAAATCCCAAGGCATATCGTTTACAGGTCCATCCAGAGCTTTTCTCTTGCTTTCTTCTTTCAGATTATCAAGTGTCTCCTGAAAATCTTTTATAGCATCTTCATATAACTGAACATAACTGTATATCTCTTCATCAGACTTTTCCAGGCGCTCATCAAGAATTTTTAACTTTTGCTGCATCAAGTCATTATATTGCTGCATCTTTTCTGATGAAAGCTTATAGACATTAGCCTCTTCAAGAGAATGTTCAAGTTTGTCAACCTTTTTCCTCAGTTCTTGGTTTTCTTGCAACACAAAAATAGCCTGATCAGCTTGTTTAGTTGCTTTATCTAGTAATATTTGCAAATTCTCTACCTTTTCATACAAATTTCTGCATTCAGATTTCAAGGTAGAAAGTTTTGAAACATCCTCTTGAGAAGAAGCAAGCTTAGCCTCCAACTGCTTTAAAGAAGTCTGTAAAAGTGACCTCTCCTTCTCTAGCGTTTGAACACGCGCATCTGTTTCCTTCATTTCAGTAAGTTCTCCTTTAAGCATTTGCAGATCATTCTTTAGGGACATATTTTCCTTTCTCAGTAAATCCAGTTCTTCACTGAAAGAGTTCACACCAACAACATGAGATGATATAACCATGTCCTGATTGTCAGTTCTACTTCTCTCGGCAACACATCTATTAGCCAGCTCACTCCGCAGCTTTTCCAACTGATCTTCAAGGAGCTCCACATGTATCTTTTCTTGTCCAGCAACTTTAAGTCGTGCATCTGTTTCTGCCAGTTTCACCTCCAAAACATTGATCTCTCCCTGTAAAGCCTCTTTCTCACCAAGGATTTTTTCAAGATCTTCAAGTGCACGAATCCGAGCTTGATTGAGCAGATTAATATCTATTGTTCAATATATAATGACGTGAGTGACTTCTTAAGAAATGAACTAAAGCTAGAGCGTTGAGCAGATTTAATCTTAAAAAAGACAGACAAACAAATGATTTACTTTTCTCTGCATTCCTTATCATCCCAATCAAATCTTGAAGATGGAAATTTGAAAGATGCTCCTCTCTATCTGCATCAATGGACTGTTTGAAACAAAACATGACTTAGTTATATAGCCCTGATGGTTTGATTCCCCTCATTCAGATAAATTGAACTCCAAGAGTAATTATGCTAGTGATTGAAGCAGTAAGAAAGAACCGTTTTAGCTATTACAGTTATTGGAAATCCTAGTGCTCATTCATTTCAATAGTTTCTTAAGAAAGCCAAAAAAAAAAATTTATTGTGACCCAACATTCACTCTAAAAGAAAAAAACTCTTAATACAACTTGAAATAAATATTTATTTCCAAAACTTAAACCTTATGATTAAGGGATAAACCATGGAAAAATGTAGTTTGCTATATTATAGCTGCATACTGAAAGTTTTGGGTTAAAAATCAGCTGATATAAAAGGCTTAGCCAAGGACTTTTATCTGTAGGTATATGGCACATAATGCTCAGCAAAAATTCAAGAGTGTTGAGAATCCCACATCAGGTTTGTTTAAGGGACTATTGTAGTATATAAGGTCTTGGATAATCCTCCCCCCATGAGCTAGCTTTTGGGGTTGAGTTAGGCTCAAGCCCATATTTTAACAAGGTATCAGAGCCATAAAAAGCCCATATTTGTTTGCCCGTGTTGGGTCTGTGTTTGTTTGCCGATGTTGGGCCCCCATGTTGAATTCCACGCTCCAGAGGGAGAGGCCCTGGGCGTGAGGGGGA